>JARBWK010000010.1:121853247-122217823 GCA_030556195.1 Anolis apletophallus
TGAGGGCTTGTCAATTTTACAGGAAGAAATGAATTCTCTGGCAAGAATGGAAATGCAGCAAAGGCTGGCGTTAGACTATCTGCTCTCAAAAGAAGGTGGTCTGTGTGTGTGGTTAAACCAAACTTGCTGTCATTTTGTAAATAAGACTGGAGAGATAGAGCTGGATTTAAATAGAATCCAGGGTGCTGCTAGAGAAATACAGAAGACTTATTCAGATCCAAGTGATTTTTGGAATACAATGTTGGGCTGGCTGCCGAACCTACATTGGTTACGTTCTCTTGTGATGATAATCATTGTGGTGATCTGTTCAGTATTGATCATAATGTGCTGTCTGCCTATTATGCTCAAATGTTGTGCTAAGGCAGTACAGAGTTCCTTGAGACAGTAAAGGTGTGCATACTGTCAAAAGCGGAAGGCCCGGGTCTTACGAGACTGGAGGGTCGATTGGTCTAAATAGGTGTTCCAGACGTAAGTGTAGGAAACTCCTTGCGATGAGTTTCCCACAAAAGAGAAATTCTGGAATGAAGCAGGTTTGGTACTTTTCCGAGCATAAAAAGTACAGTCAGAGAGTGATGCTACTTGCGTGTCAACTCTGAAAAAGAGGGTTTGGTGTCTGGAATCAGACAGGCACTTGCTATGGAAGACTAACACCCTGATTAAATGCATTTTAATACACTCTGTGCCCAATTTAAACCATATAGGCTAGATGAGTGGAAACAGTGCAGCTTGAGCTATAAAAGTTAATGGGATTCTTAATGTAAATGGAAAACACTACTGCGCATGGCAAAAGAGTCCGACCTTCTCCGCTGCTGGCAGGGAGCCGGAACTAATGTTGCAAGTAAAAGAACAGAGAGGCTCAGCATTGATAGCTTGCACTGTGAGAAAAGAATACCTTATAGATGGCTATTGTTCTCATTTTTAGTGATGACAGAGAAATGATGCAAATGATTTGTGCAATGTTTATTGGATTAATGAAATGTCATGTAACAACAGTAATCACCAGCCAATTATGATTGTTTTAACCATGAAGAAGGGGTGGGTTTAACTGGATGGACTCCATTGAGGTATAAATGTCTTTGTATGAGATGTATCGGGGTCTTTTTGCCCCTATCTGCAGCTGTGTTCTGCTGGCAAAACCCACCAGCTGGTGCCAGGAATAAAACCTTTTTGTTTTTCACCCTACTTCACAGTTGTCACGTGTTCTCCCTCATCCTAGCATCCGCACGTTCGGGCAGCTTTGGTAAGGTTAATTTGGTACTTGGAGTTCCATAACTCCCAGTTCTGCTTCAGTTTCTCTCTCATAAAATGGTGGCAGCAGTTTGAAGAACAAATATTTGCATAGTGACGTGGCAGTGGATGAGGTAGCCTACCCTGCCATGGTGTAAAAGTTGGCGTGCGAATAACGAGTCTTCACAAATTGTTGTCAGAGTTGGGACATGGTCACAAATTGGTGGCAGCGGTGGGATATCGCTACACCCATTACAACAATAACATTTTTTTAAAAAATTAAGCTGACCAATTAAGTTGTGTTAACATGCCATTCTTGCAGAATTGTCTCAAAACTAATTACTGTTTTGAAGATATGTATTGGAAATATTATTGTGGTTGGCTTTTTTAGTTTAAGAAATAGAGCTTTATTTCCCCCCCCCCCCTAAAAATCCACATAGTGTACGAAGACTTGTTGAAAATCCATGGTGTTGGGACTCCACATATCTACATGGATGCATGTTCTCAAGAATAAGGTTGTTTTTTTAAGTTGTTATATTAAAAAATATTTGCTTCTGGCCAGCCCAAGATATGTTGCTCCATGAAGCAAAGGACAAGGTGGGCATTTCTTACTTAGTGGCTGATTGCAGAAACTGAGATTCTGTTGGTACATCTACACTGACCACTTAGGTCAGTTTGAAAGCAGTATTGAAGAATGCAGTTTTGCTCTGTGGATAATTACTGGATCATGTTTGAAGCCTGAATAGTGATTTCACACATAAAGAGGCTGACCTCCAATTGGTTCCAGAATTTGCAGTATACACAGCTTCCTAGCCATGGAAAATGCAGGGTTTTTTCAACTTCTCCATCCAGAAAGTCTGGCATCACCGGAATCCTTAGGACATCCACATTGCAATTCGCAATCTATGGAGTTGATTTTGCTGGGCAATGTGGTTTGTACTGTAATGCACTAATGTGCATTAACAGCTTTCTTTCAGTCTTTCTTTTTTTCCCCATCCACCAATTTTGTAATGAGTACTGAAACTTTTTTCATTGATTGCACAGGCCTACTATCTTCCAATAGAGAGGAACAATCTGAGAGATCACTAGGCCTGATTGATCCACCAAAAAATGGTTCAAAACTCGTTTTGGATGTAGGGGGCGCTGGCGCTTCAAATCTGAATGAATTCTGATTTTTTTTTTTAAAAAAAAATCAAAATGGATTCGGATTAATTCCAAAATTTCAGAATGGCTTCGTTAATGTAGGACCGCCTCCAAACTGGATTAAACACCCAGTTTGCAGGTGGATGCCTGCCCCCGTTCAGAACCGCTTCTGATGTGGAGGGAGGGCATCTGCCTCTACACCGGGTGTTTAAAGAACTTTCTGTTAGGAGTTTTAGAAGAAACAACCCCAACAATGGAAAGGAAAATAATCTTAACAGCGATAACAGCGGCCAGGATCCTATATGCAAAACATTGGAAAACTTCGGTACTACCAACAAAAGAGGAGTGGTTTATAAATGTCATGGAAACAATCCAGATGGACTGCTTAACTGAAAAGCTACGGACTAAAAACAACGATAGATCAGGAAAAACAGACTGGGGAATAGTACGTCAATACTGTAGAATGGAATATAATGTGGATCTGATACTAGAATAAATGTAAAGATCTGTTCTTTTCTATCTTCATACAGGTAGTTTAAGGGAAAGTTCAACAACGGCGCAAAGGGAGAAAAGACAACATAGAGCAATCTCTACTCTCCATTCAGCACTGCTTTCACTCTTTCACACACACACCCTCCCAACCCTTGTACCTTTCACACATCCCTTCGGAGTGACTTCAAAGCTCTGTCTTTATTTTCAATGTCTGTATGTTTTAATGTTTTTCTTTTTCTATCTAAAACCAATAAAGATGTTGGGTTTTTTTTTTTTAAAAGACCCAGTTTAGAGGCAGATGCCTTCCCTGCGCCAGAAGCGGTTCTGACATGGGGGGGGGGGGGGGAGGCATCTGCCTCTAAACCAGGTCCTTAAAGACCCAGTTTAGAGGCAGATGCCTTCCCCCGTGCCAGAAGCGGTTCTCCCATCTGGGAGGGAAAGAAAGCTGGGTTCTTTCTTTCTCTCCCAGGCAGCTCCTTGCCAGACGCCTGGGAGGGAAAGGAAGCCGGGTCCAAAGTGGGTGTTTTAACCCGCTTTGGACCCGGCTTCCTTCCCCTCTCACCTGGGAGGGAAGGAAAGCCGCGTTCTTTCTTTCCCTCCCAGGTAGCTCCCTGCCAGGCACCTGGGAGGTGAAAGTAAGCCGTTTTCAAAGCGGGTGGAAGCAGCTTTCTGAATCATTTCCAACTCACTTCCGAGAAATGGCAGAAAAGCTTAAAAATTACAAATACACTTCCAGGTTGCTTAAAGAGCTTCGAAACTGGTTCAAAAGTGAATTCAATCCGAATTCATTCCAAATTCAGAATCATTCCGAGGAACCTAACCAGGCCTAGTAAACACCAGGGTAGTGTTTCTGCTTTCTGTCAGCACTTGCCTCATAGTGCCTAATGCAAGGATTGTCAGTTCTATTAGTCACTGATGTAACTACCTTCCATTATGGTATCTCACTTATCTTTGAAAGCAAACATAATTTATAAGACTTACTACTATTAAATATGGTTATATGTGAGACTATTATGCCATTATGCACTGTATTGAAACACCCAAATATCAAATACTTATGGTACCAATCAATGTGAAGAAGGCATATATTATAGAATTATTGGAATGTCTTTATTTAATAAATACTTTATTTAAAAGAGCTATTATTTATAATAGTTACTACTATGATAATGTGGTACTATGTAAGACTTACTACTATGAAATGTACTGTAATAGCTAATTACCAAATATTTAGAGGACTTTTAAATGTGAAAAGTGCACAAATATAGAAATAGAGGTACTTCTTTATTTAATAAATGCACATTAAACATTTAGAAGCATTGTCCTTATATATTCCTGACCACTGCCTTTTCTTTAAAAAAAACAACAACCCAAAAGCAAAGAAAAAAGTATCCACTAAGCGTACACGGGAATGTTCAAAACCTCATGTGCAGAAACAAACATTAACAGTATAGGTTTGATAAATCTGCAAATGTTGCACAAATTGCCATGTGGTTGTGTACATATTTGCAGTCAATATGGACAGATTGCAGAGGCTCTTGGCCACAATGCTTGCAGATTAATATTGTTCAGCTGATATTTGTTTATGGAATTATCAAATGGACATATAGGAGGTGGGTTTGTTTATATTCAGCATTGAATCAATGCACTTTAGAATGAAACTGCTCATGAATATGAAACAGTTTTCTCTTCTTTTGTTTCAAAAGAAAAACTTACATTATTCCCTCATCCTCTCAACCTCTCATCCTTTTTGCTTTCCATCAGCACCTGACTCACATTGGCAATGGCTACAAAAAGAAAGAGGGTGATAATATGCATTGTTGGGTATGCATTGTAATTATTCTCGATCAGGGCTGCAATAAACAAGTTGCTTTGAAGTGTCTCTTGTATCTGCTACTGCTTAATCTATGTGTCCACCATTCTTTGCACACGACAGAGCACATTTTCCATGGATAGAGGTGAGATTTTCAGAATACGAAAAACCAAATAATAGCAACGCCAAAGCTGAAATGATATTATTTTCCCCTAAACCAGGGGTAGGGAACCTATGGCCCGGGAGCCAGATGTGGCTCTTTTCATGATTGCATCTGGCTCTCCAGAGCAGCCCGGGCCTCGGTTTTCCAGCATGCAGCAAGGAGGAATGACGCAAATGTGCCGCCATCGCCGCCTCTTCTTCATCCCCCGCTGCTCTTGGGGCCCTGCACCCTCTTCGCTGGGGATGGTGGAGCCCGCCGGTGGTGCCTCGTCCGCATCTTACTCTTCGTCTTGCACCACAGGCCTCGGGGGACGCGGCGGAGGTGGACCTGGCCCTGGCGCCACGGACCCAGCCTCGCTGCCCCCAGGGGATGCCCAGCTCATCGTCCTCATCGTCGGGCAGCTCAAGAGCCTCTTTGACGCCTTCCAGAGGGACTGCATCACCCATGTCGACACCAAGGTCTGCCTTGGCCCCACGCTATCCCTCTTCTTTCCTTCCTTTCTCTTCCTTTCTTTTTCCCTCTTTTTCTTTCATTCTTTTTCATCCCTCTCTCCCTACCTTCTTTTCTCCCTCCCTCTTCGTTCCTTCTTTCCTCTTCCATTCTTTCCTTCTCTCCTTCCTTCCCCCCTCTCCCCTTCCTTCTTTCTTCCATTCTCCCTCTTTCTTCCTCTTCCTTCCTTTCTCCCCCTTCACCCTTTCCTTCTCTTTCTTTCCTTGCTTTTCCCACCTTTTCTCCCCTTCCTTCTTTTCTCCATTCTCCCTTCCCCCTCCCTCCCTCCCTTCCTTTCTTCCTTCCTCATCTATTCTCCCCCCAAATCTTTCTTTTCTTCTCCTTCCTTTTCATTTCCCCCCCTCTCCCCTTCTTTCTTTTCTTCTTTTCCCTTCATTATTTTACTTTTTCCTAACTCCCTTTCCTTTCTTTCCCCACCCTTTCCTTTCCTCCCTTCCCATTTCCTTCTTTCTTTTCCCCTCCTTGTCTCTCTCTTGCTTTTCTTTTCTTCATTTTCCATAGTTTGTTCTTCTTTTCTTTCTTCCTCTCCCCCTCCTTCATTTATTTCCTCTGTCTGTCTGACTTTCTTTCTTTTCCCCTTCCTTCCTTCCTTCCTTCCTTCCTTCCTTCCTTCCTTCCTTCCTTCCTTCCTTCCTTCTTCTCTTCCTTCCCAGAGTCCTGAGCATGCCTTTTGCAGAACCAGGTGTGAAGTGTCCCGTCATTCTGCCGGGGGAATCCTTTTCTCATAGTATGTACGTATAGACTCACATTTAGTTGAATTCAGTCTTAAAATATATTATATGGCTCTCTTAAACAGGAACATGAGAGTGAGCATGTTTCTCTTTCCCACTTCCATGACTCTGATGTCTGGAAGACTAACTTAAAGTACTCACCATTTTGTACTGCTTTATTCCTCTGCTCATTAAAAAAAGATATAAGTGTCACTGATCTCCCTTTAAATATAACTATTTTGACTTAAGAATGCATGGAAAATCATTCAGGTCTGTCACACAAAATTTGAAATACAGAACTTAAACCTATATGGAGGCATCAGTCTATGAAAAACAATTACATGTGTATTCCCCTTGAATCATTATATGATAAGCAGAGTTTATCTGGAATTTCAAAATCTGAATTATTCCAAAATTGTTCACATAGATGTGATAAGATAGAAACACTCTTGCTTTCTAATGGTTCAATGTACATACGGTTTTTTCATGCATATACTTACTTAAAATATTGTGCACAAAAATATATTTAGATTATGTGTATCAGATGTATATAAAATACTTGAATTTTGTGTTCAGACTTGGGTTCTTAGAGTCAGCATGGTGCAGTGGTTTGAGTGTTAGATCAGCATTCAATTCCATGCTCAGCCGTGGAAACCCACTGGGTAGCCTTGGGAAAGTCACACATTCTCAGCCCCGGGTAGGTTCATCTTAGTGTCAGAAAGCACGCGAAGCTCGTGAGACTGACAGCAACCCGCAGGAGGGCGTTCTCCGTTATTGCGCCCACTCTATGGAACGCCCTCCCGGCGGAAACACGCGCTATTCAGGACTTGCTCCCCTTTAGATGGGCCTGCAAGACCTACCTTTTTCAGCAGGCTTTTAACTTATAGGTCTTGCCCGCGAGCAACCCACCATGCCTTTATCCGCCACCTGTTGTGTTCTATCTGTACACTAGTTTTTTAATCCACTATGTGATATTGTGTTTTAATCTGCCGTTGTTTTTAATTTGTTACTGTGTTTTTACTGTGTTTGTACGGCGCTTGTGAGCCGCCCCGAGCCCCCCCCCCCCGGGAGTGGCGACATAGAAGCCTAAGTAATAAATAAATTAATAAATTAATAAGAAAGAACTTGAAAGCACATAACCACAATTCTTATCCAGGATATCTCATTACATTTGAGTATGCAAAATAAAAGTCAACAAAAATCAGAACAAATCTGATATCCAAAACACTTATCACAAGCATTTCAGATAAGGGATATTCAACTGGTACATAGAGAAAATGTATACAGGCCTAAGTTATGTCAAAGTCTTTGAAACAGTTGAAAACCATCTTACTAATGCCCTGAAATATCTCTCCAGATACTACAAAGATAACCACCTGAAGCCTAAACCTGCCAAGACACAAATGTGTGCTTTCCGTCTACGCAATTGTGACGCCAACAGGAAACTGAAGGTTACCTGGGAAGGCCAAGAGCTTGAACACTGTTCCTACACTAAATAGCTCGGGGTCATCTTAGATCGAACAATAACATTTAGGAAACACTGTGAGAATACCAAGCACAAAGTAGCTGCACGCAATAACACTCTGTGGAAACTTACTAATAGCACATGGGGTGTAGATCAGTTCTGGCCTTGTCTTACTCAACAGCCGAGTATGCACGCCCCCTCTGGCATAAATCTACCCATGTGAAGCAGGTGAATATAGGACTGAATTTTATTATATTTCAAATGTATAGGCCGCCACTCCCTGGAGGCTTGGAGTGGCTTACATCAGACATGAGTGACACAATAAAACAGTAAAAACAGTAAAACATAAAACTGATTAGCCAGGTGGGAAGGCCTGCCTAAACAGATAAATCTTGCATGCTCTCCGAAAAGCTAGTAAGTCTTGGAGTGTACAGACTTCAAGTGGAAGTGTGTTCCAAAGAGATGGGGCCACAGCAGAAAAGGCCCTGCACCTGGTCTTTGTAGACCATATGATCTTGAGACTGGGAACTACAAGCTGAATGAGACATGTAGAATAATCACAGGATGTATTAAACCTACACCTGCTGATGGACTTTTAAAGCTAGCTGGCATTGCCCCCCCCCCTCAATTGCAAGAAAAATAAGGTTGTTGGCAAATCAAAGGACAACTTGGCAAAACGGCACTACCTAGAAGAATCCTCCACCTTGAGTTACTGTGGAGCAGAACAAACAACTCTGCATCTGTGTGCTTGCTCACACTGCCCTGCCTCATGCACAAAGGAAGAACTGCTGAAAGCTACAGACAATGCAGTTACTGTTGCCCGTTTTTCGTCTAAAACTATTTAGCTGCTTGTGCTCCTTTAATTTTATCAATTTTAAACTTATTTATTTATGCAATGCTGTTGATGTGAAATAGTAATGAAGTAAGGTCAAGGGATTACTGATCAATTTAGATAATAACCATCGCAGAGGGATGGACTTCCAGGACTCTGGACCTGCCTGAATTTGCATTTTCACTATAATCCTTATGTGCCAAGAATAAAGTAACTTTTGACTATTCCACAGTTCCACAATTACAAAGGTCGTACTAAATAAAAGATACAAAATAATGGATAAAACAAAAAATTGCTATTTTGACAAGGCCTGGTATTATAAAAAATATTGGATGTAGACTGTAATGGCCAGCAGTGATATGAGAGATATGAAGTTCTCTAACATCCAAGGATTTTTCCCTTCCCATTTCCTAATCTATATACTCTAAACTCCAATGTCCAGGGAACTTTTTCTTAAATTGAAGCCTTTTCATTTAAGAAAATTCTATTAAAAGAGGATAACTCCATCAATCCAGACCCTTTTTTTTAATTAGCTTTGTTTTTGAAGCCATTTGTTCAATATTGTAGATATTTTACCCTGTGGTGATAGGGAATTAAATACTTAATGAGACCTTGCAAGTAACAGAAAAATACATTTGTGCTGGATGATCATGATTTCACCTTGGGATGTAAAAATAACTGACCTCAGCAGAAGCAGCAGGTTGCTAGAAATAAAGTGTTATTATGGCATACTTCTTCAACTGGAATTGAAAAAAAAAATTTCATGAGAAAATATACAGTGGGTTCAGGTGTGGGCGGATCTCCTTAGTTAAATCCCATTAGAAGGAAAAACACCAGATTGGTTTTTTAGAGATGCAATAGGATAAGCTAAAAGGCCTAAATTAGTAAGGAATTAATCCTTAATCCTACTTACATTTTCCTATACCCAGAAGAACAATGTCATTTTGCAGATGGAAGTAATTGCCTTTGGCCCAAATTATGCTGAATTTCTTTTTGTATAATAAAACGAAAAGTTGCTTAGTGGAGGATTCAGGCTGCATCATGATAAGGAAAGTCTGAACTCAAAATATTAAATAGATTGGAACATGACTGTCAATGCTGTCAAAGGTAATTTGGCACAGCTGGCTGGGAGTCAGCTGCATAAGATCTCTACTGACCAGAAGGTCATGAGTTCGATGCCTGCCTGGGGCAGGGTGAGCTCTCGACCAATTGTGTAGCTCGTTGTCAACCTTTGCAACCCGAAAGACAGTTGCATCTGTCAAGTAGGAAATTTAGGTACCACTTTGTGTGGGGAGGCTAAATTTAACTGATTTATGAGGCCATAAAATCTCCAAGAACTACACCAAAAAAGAATGAAGCGACTGCTCCTCCTGGTGGCCAGAAGCTGGCATGTTAAATTGCCTCTTTGTCTGTCTATATATGTTGTATGTCAATGGCATTGAATGTTTGCCTGTATATGTGCATTGTGATCCGCCCTGAGTCCCCTGCGGGGTGAGAAGGGTGGAATATAAATGATGTAAATAAATAAATACATACATACATACATACAGTGCATAAATGCATAAATACAAAAATAAATAAATAAATAAATAAAGGATGCCATTCTTGAACAAATGAAGAGAACCAGTCTCTCTCACAGATATCTATCCTACTAACTACACATCATATCACATTACATCACATTATATCCCAACCATACTCTTCTTTGTTCATTTTTATTCTGTGTTAACACTTAATTAAAGAATATATAATAAGGAAGGGCTCATTCATGGCCTGCATTGGATTTTTGTGTGTCCAAATGGTAGATAGATTCTCAATTTGTAGACCAAGTCTATGTAACCCTAGATTCTAACATACTTGATTGAGGCTGATTACAAAGGTTGCTCGTTTACAAATCCACAATTAACACTATGCAATATTTTTTTTAAAAAAAAATCTGGTTTTGGTTTGAAAATGTTATTTCCTGTTTAACTCTGCAGTACTTACTTTGAAAGTACCATATTTTCCGGTGTATAAAATGACTGGCCATATAAGACGACCTCCAACTTTTCCAGTTAAAATATAGAGTTTGGGATATACTCGCCATATAAGACTACCCCTCTTCCAATGCACACACACCAAGTAAAAATTTGAAAACATCAGATTTGATTTTAATATGGTAATCTTCCTATTACTGTACCTCCTTCTCTGCCTCTCAGATCTCGCACATGCACACCTGAACCACTTCACTGCTGTCTTCAGGAGTGAGATCTGAGAGGCAGAGGAGCAGGTACGGTAATAGGATACAAGGACGGGCCAGACAGGTAAAAGAGGTGTGTTTTTCTGGGCCCAGAGCCACTCTGTCTCTTTTTTTCATAACCCGGGTGCCCCGGACGCCTGCAGCTTGCTCCGCTACACCTTCCCGGTGAGGCGCCCCTTCACCTCACCCTCGAGACCGCATTAAGTCCATAAATCCTGATGAATGGATTTTCTTCTACAGCACTTGTACAGCGTTGCTTTCATACAGTCACTGCATACAGCAGGGTTAAAAACTGGTTTGGAGGTGGAGTTTCCAGCATGCATGGAGCGTCCGCATGCTGGAAACTCTGCCTCTGCGCTGGCTCGTAACTCCGCCTCCGCATTGGTTAAATATCTTCCAAGTGTGAAGCAAAGATATTACGCATATATAAATAACTCAACACACACAATAATAATAACAAGTCTCACAGCAACTATTGGCATCCACGCCCCCTTTGTTTTCAGGATGCTTTACATCAGCGTGCTCTCTTCCGGGTGGAGGAATGCACGTACGCAGTGCACAACGCCTCCAGATTTGCTTCCTACTTGGATCTGTGCTCCTCCCACTGGCATCACACTGACGCTCCTCCCTCTAGCATTACCACACCCCAGTGGGAGTGATTACCACGCCTCCTCCACAGCCTCTGATTCCAGTCATGGGAACTGTTCTGGTTCAGAGAGGCTTTCCACTATTTTTATGTTTGGATATTTTGACTGTGTGCACTTATTGGAGAGACCTTCCATCATTGGCCCTTCACTCGCGTTTCTGAAAGTGGCTCTGGGAGTGTCCTGGTAAGACAGACACACACCCTTTGTGGCACATTGCCTAGCACTACTAGGATATGTTGGAGTTTCCATTCCTTCCATACTGTCAGCTCCGGCAAGGGGGGTCTAATGAAGCATGCTCACTCCAAACGGGGTTGAAGGATAAGCAGTTTAATAGGTCCTTAATCCAGGGTAAGCAAAGATAGACTAATGTCTTCCCGTGCAACAGTCTCTTCAAAACCCCTTCCCAGCCCGCCCCCTGCTGGGCCCCTCCCTCTCTTGGCTTGACCATCCGGCTGTCCGCATATCAAAGTTCAGGAAAGGTGCCTGGCACTTCAAAGGGCGGTTCCAGTTCAAAGCCTGCCAGATGCTGCTGTTATCTGATGGTGCGCGAGGCTTGGTCCGTTAGGGCAACAAACGGGTCAAGCGGCGCTGACATACAGTGGATTGCTGGTATTTCATCATTGAATATAATAGACTCATTATTGTCCCTAATTGTATGTAGGGGATAGATCTGTATATAGTGTGCCACTTACCTATACGAATAGTCACCGATTTAGATGCTAGATCCAATAGTTGCTGTGAGACTTCTTGTTATTATTGTTGTGTGTTGAGTTATTTACTGTATATATATATGTAATATCTTTGCTTCACACTTGGAAGATATTTAACCAATGAGTAGACCATAGACAGGCCAAATTGGATGTACTTTTGATTTGACATTCTTGTCATTTGTTAAGGTAGTTCCCCAGTTTGAGTTTGAACTTCGCCTCCGTGCCTGCTGGTTTGGGGGGGGGGGGGGGGACCAAAATAATTTTTGCCTACCATTTAAAATTACCTAGGGTTAAAATTACCTCTGGGGCCAGTAGCCAAAAATCATTTGGGACTGATTTCATTTTCTTACAAAAGAGGCAGGAATAAAATGTCAGTGCATTATCTAACCTGAGCTTCTGTTTAGGCTTCTCGCCATTGTGGGGAACCTGGAAGTGCTGAGTGTTGGGCCAACCAACAGAATATCCAGTATTAGAGTCCCTAAGAGCATGTCTGACAGTGATACAGTTTCTGGTTTTACCTCAGGGTATAGTTTGTTCACAAGGTGCCCAATGATGTTAACCACTTCAGGAAATCTATCCTCTCTGATATTCCTGGGGGACAAATTCTGAAATATAGTGGATCCAGGCAGTTGCTTTCATTCCATTATAACACTGATTTCCACTACGGACACCCCCCCCCCCTCCCTGCCCGTTACAGCTGGCACCAACTGACTTTGTATTAGGGTGTTAAAATGATTAGCCAAAATAGTTAAATACATAAAAAGAAAATGGAATTGATGTATTATCATTACAGAAAAGGAGAATTCCATATCAACAGAACTTTTTAAGTAACAAGATCTTTTTTGGTATCAGCATGTCTTCTTTGCTACACGCAATACATAGGAGACAAGAGACGTGTATGAGCCACAGTGATACTTTCCGAAAATGTACAAGTTGTAAATATCTGATGTAATCTTGCAAGACATTTCAGATCTAATTTATGGATCAAAATATTTCGATATTCCACACAAAGAGAAGTCAATAGCTATATGACAAGTGGTTTGATATGTCTGAACTTCGCTGTCAGTTCCATGCATTTGAACTCTCAAATCTTTATGCTTCACAGTGGTCCTCTATAAAGCAAAACAAAAAGGGACTGCATTCAAAAGTTGACTTTGGGATATCCCAATGATAAAACTAAAAGAACAGTGGGGGATCTGGTACAACTCCAATTTCTAAAGTGTGCAGTTGAAAGGATCTGAAATGCATTCACGACATTTTAAGACTTGTCCTTTCTAGTTTCTGTTCTTTTCATCTGCTTTGCATTCTCTTACTCCCAGCAGGTGGCTTCTCCTATGCCACTGCCTAGAAGGATTCCAACTGTGAATTCTATTGCTTCATAGGCTATTAACACTCTTCATCACTTCCTAATACTGTCTGTAATATGAGGCATATTGAGAAAACTTTAGGCTTTCTTAGAAACTAAGTAGCTATATATGACTCTGGCCTTGCTTCTCATGTTACATACTTCCTTGGGAGTATTATTCTATTCTTCCTCATGAACTTGTGCTGATTTTAAAATATTTTAATTTTTTAAAATAAAATAGTCTTTATTGAGCAATTTTTTCATGTATACATAAAATTGTAAAGCGAAAAGGTTGATAGAAAGATAGAATGGCTGGTAATAAAAAGAAAGATAGAAAACATGAAGATATAAAGGCATAAAGATATAAAGATATAGTCATAGATATATTAAAACCCATCGTCCGGTCTATAGATAGGAAAGAGAGGGTATTAGAGGTAGTAAACAGTAGCTAGATAGATAAATAGATAGAAATGTTTAGAGAAGAATAAAGAAAAAGTATAAAGAAAGGTGTTGACTTCCTGAGTCTTGTATATGTAGAATCTTCCTTTTCCTTGGTTATTTTGTTTTTACTTCCTCTTCTTTTGCATCTTCTCTTATTTCTTATTTCTATTGTCTTTTTATATCTATATATTTATATTTCTGTACTTCATATAATCTGTCACCATTGACCAGTCAGTTTCTTTAATAGGGGTTCCCTTGTTTTTTGTAATTAGATATGTCAATCTATCCATATTAAAATATTTTTAAATATTAGAGGAAATCCTATTTCTCCATCCCATTACCCTTTGAGTTACTCCTTATTTGGTGAGAAATCAAGAAAAGACTTTATGCAATGTTCTTTCTTTCTTTCCAGCACTTTTATCTTGCCCTTTTCAGCCCAAAGGCAACTCAGGGCGGTATACAAACTGGCAACCATTAGATGCCATAACATCAGTTAAAAACAGTTGTCACATAATAAAATCCATATAAAAACTGTTAAACCTATAATGATCAGTGTCTTCCAGTTCAACTCCTTATCCATTTACACAGTTTTAACCATTCTGTGTTTGTTATTTCATAATACTGTGTTTGTCTGGTTACACTGAGATTCTGAAAGCTTGCTTGAAGAGCCAGGTTTTTACTCTTTTCCGAAAGGTCAGGAGGGAGGGGGCTGATCGAAAATCCCTGGGAAGAGAGTTCCACAGCTGATGGGCCACCACTGAGAAGGCCCTCAGAAGAAATTCCTCCCTTGGCTGAAGAAGGTTTTTGTTGTTGATTGAAGTAGGTTCTGTGTGGATGTGTTCTCTTGATACTTTTATTGATGTGCTTTAAATTCTGTTTCACTGTATGTGCACAACTTAATTTGTTTTGTTTTTTTAATTTTACCATTTCCGGAAAAAAGTAAAGACCTGGCTCTTTGAGCAAGCTTTTGAGAATACAGCGGCATAGATAACACAGAACTATGAATGATGAACATGGAATGGCCAGATGGTGTTACTGGATAACGTTTTTAACAGATTGACACCAATGATTATTTGTTTTAATGGTTTTTATATATGTTTTATATGGTCATGTTGATTGTTTTAAATTGTACTTTTATGAATGCCTGGCATCGAATTATGCCAATCTGTAACCCACCTTGAGTTGCCATATGGCTGAGAAAGGCAGGCTATAAATTTTGCTAAAAAATAAATAAAATAAATTTTGTTTGGTGCAGCTGGGCAGTAAGAGCTCTCCCACCTCCAAGGTGGCTGTGGGAGTGCCAGTGCAGACACTATGTGGGTCCATTCTGGCACCTGAGAAGTTGAATCAGGCCCACCATTACTTGTCTGGGTAGAAGAGCCTGACATTCCAACTCCATTCCCTCCAATTATTTCTATTGTGAGGAGGAATTGCAATAAGGATCCTTCTTCTGACTGTTCCAACAGAAATCAATGATGGAAGGTGGTGGGAACATCCGTTGCTTGCAAAGGATGCTGCCAAGTAAGCCAGAACTGGGGGACTATTACATTCATATGTATTACTAATGATTGAATGTGTAGGAATTATGAATACAAATCAATTATGACTTTATAAGTTTAGGTTCATACATCTGTAACTGCAATCATAAATTGTAGTTTTCTTTTTCTGACCTTTTGGCCATTAACAATAGGGGAGATGAATGCATTTGAATTCACATTTTATATTTCAGTATAGCTAGAGATTTTAGCCTAATAGTAGAATCCTGTTCTTGAAGTACTTGTACAATGATTGCTTCCAAACTCAATGTTATCTGTGGCATTTGCAACCTCTGTTCACCAAGTTTTTACAATCTTGTCATGATGTCATTTCCAAATATTGGCATTCTTGAATTTCTGGGTATTGCAATATGTTTGGCATTACTTTGCAAATGAAGATTCTTAGGCAGGACCATCCCACGCTTTCTACAAGCACGTTGATGACGGAGGTTGCATGTGTCCTTCAAGCCTGTGCAATGGATTTTTCTGGTGGAGCGCAGCGTGCACAGAACTGGCTTCACCCTTTAAACCAAAGGTTCATCTGCCGGGGCCTAGCAAGCTTGGACGGTGGCAGCGAGGTACTCAAGACGTAGTTTTGATTAGAGTTCCCTTCTCTTAGATGGTTGACCTTACAGGGTTAGATGAGCACCATCTTCCTGGGTTTGAAATTAGAGTTTTCCTTCTCTTAGGATGGTTGCCAAAAGCCTAGAGAGCCCATCCTACTCATTGATGCCCATCTTACTCATTGACGCTAGAGAGCCCATCCTACTCATTGATGGTTGTGACCTGTCTGTCATGGGGGGGCCCTACCCGTGACTATTATGCCACCGCCAGCATAGCTCACAACTTAATTAGGGTACGCGAGCCTCTCCCCCATGACAAGGGGGTGCCAATGGAGAAGTTCATAGAAATACATAAGGTAGCTATTTATTTAATAAATCAATCCTATCAAATACAATTTACTCTTAAGAATTTTCAGTACAACAGCAATAGCACTGAAATGCTATCTCTTGCAGATCCTATTTATTACTTCATTTCCCACACAACTAGTGAAAAAATGATAAATTATTCTTCTTTATCGGTAAATTACTGTTTCTAATTAAATGACCCTTAATTTGTATTTTGTTTTCATGATGTCTTTATTAATTAAATTGAAATGAAATTCATTCCTATGTTTAGAAAATGGAACAGAACAATTAATCAGAACAAGTGCAAGGTATGTGTGCAAATATTCTGTTCATATAGAACCCACACATGCAAGTCCAAACTGTTTTTTGGATTTTCACAAATCCATCCCAGGAAAAAACAGCTTATGGACCATATGCTACATGCAGATTTAACCTCCTAAATGTGTAGAAGTTGAACATGAGGGATGTCAATGTAACTCCTGGTTTTATCTGGTAATTTTGACATAAGGATCATCTGTAGACAAGAAGTTTGCTTCAGACACTTTTTGAAAATATCATGTAACTTTTTCAGGCTACTTGAGTTACGCAAATATGGTCCTTCTCTCTTGCAAATTATAACTATAGAGCAACTGATATAGTTATACTTGAATTGTAACTAAGGCAGTGATGCGTGTTGATAGCAGCTTATTTTTAATTTATGTGGATCCAAACTAAATTTGCTTAGTGCCAAACTTAATTTATGTGGTGGCATGTCACTAATTTAAATTGGCTGAATATGGAAATCCTGTTAAAACTTATTCTACCCTTCAAAAAACCATTAAGATCTGTCTTGCTCCAGATGAAAGAAAGATATTACTAAATGTATGAATTACAATGGCACAGCAGATAGACATGTGTCAGATCAGTGGCATATTCTGTTCCATTTTATAAGCAAAGAAAAATGAATTTTGTTTTGGAGATGATATACTGGCAGAAGAAAAACAGAACACAAAAATAATAAAAGAGGAGTAGTGTCACTCTAAAATTATATGACTTAATCCCGTAGAATGCTGAAAGAGTTGTCATTGTTGTTTTTGTAATTGTTACTGCTGTCACTATCCAAATTACAATGACACCACAGTCTGATTTTCTTGGCAAGATTTATTCAGATATTTGCCATTGCTTTCCTCTGAGGCTGAAAGTATTGAAGCTCATCTAATAGGTTTCCATAGTCATGTAAAGCTGTGTAAAGCTGTGATCCCCAAATCTAGCAGAATCATAGATTGAATCTACACTGTAGAATTGAGGCAGCTTGACACCACTTTAACTGGCATGGATCAGTGCTATGGAATCAGCAGTTATGTTTTACAAGGTTTTTAGCCTTCTCTGCTAAATAAGGGTGGTGTATCACCAAATGACAACTCCAATGATTCCACAGCACTGAGCCATGGCAGTTAAAGAGGTAATAAACTGTACCGGAAGTGTGGCACAGCTGGCTGGGAATCAGCTGCATAAGATCTCTACTGACCAGAAGGTCATGAGTTCGAGGCCTGCCCAGGTTGGGGTGAGCTCTCGACCAATTGTGTAGCTCGCTGTCTGTCTATATATGTTGTATGTCTATGGCATTGAATGTTTGCCTGTATGTGTGCATTGTGATCCGCCCTGAGTCCCCTGCGGGTTGAGAAGGGAGGAATATAAATGATGCAAATAAATAAATAAATATTAATTCTGCTATATAGATGCACCCTTAGTTCAACACTCCGACCATTATGTCATGCTGTCTCCCATCGCACTGGTTCAAAGCGTACTATCATACAACTTTATTCCTCTTTCAAGTAATGTTTTTGGTTCTCACATGCTATTCAGTCAGTTCCAACTTATGGCAACCTATCCATAAAAACCTCAAGAGACTCTGACATTAACAGCCTTGTTCAGATTAAAGCCACATATAAAACACCGAGTCATGATCTCATGTCCAAATCATATCCCAAGCTGCATCTTTCCACAAGGAAAATACAAAGGCTGCATATGTTTTTTGGATGTCATTTCCTTTTTTGCTTGCCACAAACACTGTCACATCTGACACAGCATCTGCCTGTTCATGTTCTAGACAAGCTTACTTTTTGCAAGAAGTGAACCTGCTCATTCATTATATGCAACTTCAGTATACTGTATACAGTATACTGTAACTTACCCTCACTTGACCAACAAATGCATTGGCTTCTTCTTCTTGTACTGTGAGGTTCTTAGGAAGAAAATGGTCAAAGACTGGACCATTATCATTTACATCCGTTACAACCACATTTACTGTAGCAGTTGATGTCTGTAAGAAAAGGAATAAATACAATTATTCAGATGTTGTATCATACATCGAGGTGAACAAGGTGTGTTCTGTGGGCTACTTGAGGCCTTCAGGGACATATTGTGCCCCTACAGATCTCCCAGGTGTCCCCTCCCATTTTGCCCAATGTTCACTCTATAGATTAGCATTAACTTTCAGAACTCTTGGTTATATGTAAACTTCAGTTGCTTATGATGTTCCTGTGTCATCCCTTTTGATAACTATTCTGTACTTCAGATAAGATTATGTTGTACAAACTAACAATATTGTGAAAGTGGAGGCGAGAGTATGGACAGCCATTCTCAGCTACTGGCTATGCTTATCCTTCTCCCCATATGGCCTTGCCCCCCTAACCATGAGGGACAACTTCCAGTCCACATGGACTAAAACAGTGGCAGCAAAGATCGCAACACTAGGTTTCTCCAAGGAAAATTGCTAAGCATGAGATGGGACCAAGCCAAGGATCTCATTAAGCAATGGATCCTGGACATAGAGAGATAATCGGACCTAGCCTGCTCCCCATATTGTATTGTTAGGAAAACCAATAGCTACCTCACTGCCTCCACAGCATACCTAACAGGCCTGGAGGTGCCCAAACACTGAAGAACTTCTACCCTGGAAATATGCCATGCACTTCCATCAGTTGTATTGGAGGGGAGGTATTGGAAGATCCCCTTCAAGGAAAGACTATGCCCCTGTGAGTCCAGACATGTAGAAACAACTGAGCACGTGCTCCTTCAATGCATGTTCTACAGAGACCTTAGAACTAATCTCATTACATGATAGCTTCTAAAATATCCAAGACACACCGAAAAATATTACTCCACCCTGCTGCTTTCGGACTCTAGCACTACAATAGCTTACAGTGTTGCTAAGTTTTGTGCTGCAGCACTTACAATTAGACGGGTGATGACTGACCATGCAAGGCAACATCTTGTTGGGAATGTACATAGAGTAACATGTTACAGCTGAAATGCTTCTAGACTTGTAATGGGCCCATCCCATCCCCTTTAGTGTCCCCCCCAGTGCTTTAACCCCTCCTATCGGTCTCCCCCCACCCTCAGTTCCATACCTGCTACATTAACCTGTGTTTTAAACTGTGATTTTAAACTGTTTTTTAATCTGTCAAGAAAAGAGCACATTTCCTGAAAGAAGAACCAGGAAAATAAGATTCTGATTGTAAATAGAAGTTCAGCGACTGGCCTCTCCTTTTTGCCTTGTCTTTTATTCATGTTGTATTTTGAAATGGTCATATGACTGGTCAAATACATAAATTATTATTATTATCATACTGCTTCACTAGGGAGCTTTGTTTCCTCTTCCCAGGGTGCTCGTGATCGCTTTGTGCTGGTCAGTGACTGTAATAAAGCAATATTGTATACTTAGCCAGAGAACTGGTCTGTCTACCATTGTATACTGCAAAGCTGACACAGGAAAAAACAGTAGTGTCTCCTAATTTTGTCCTCAAAGTTCTATCTGCCCTATGTTGTTTTATATACAGTGTGCCCTCACTTATTGTGGGTGTTACATTCCAGGAACACCCACAAAAAGTGAAAATTCATGAAGTAGGGATGCTAATGCAGAACCAGGAACTCAACTACCTGAGCCTGGCCCTTGCATTTAACCCCTAAATATTTTAATCTAATTTTTAATATTTTTAATATTTTTAAATTGTTGAATTGCTATGTGTAAGTCGCCCGGAGCACTAACGTGGAGGGCGACTCAGAAATAATAAAGTCAGTCAGTCAGTCAGTCAGTCTCTCTCTCTCTCTCTCTCTCTATATATATATATATATACACACAGTATATATCGTATTCCGAGGGTGAGGCAGAAGCTAGCTATAAGGAAGGGGCTATAACACCATGAATTACATACTGCTTTGTATCTCCTCTCCCTCTTTTTATTTTTATTTATTTATTTATTTATTTATTATTGCGGCTTTTTTGCCGCCGACTCCCAGGGGCTCGCGGCGGCTCACAGCAAAGGTTAAAAACATCAGTATCAGCATAACATTTAAAACATTTAAAACAGCGGCAGTAGCATTAAAATACAACATTAACATTAACAGATAGCCATAAGCAACATCACACCAGAACAAGACATAGCAGCGTGTCGTAGGGGAGCATGTGGGCTTACTCACTGAAGGTCTGCCTAAACATGTGAGTTTTGCAGGCCTGTCTAAATGGGAGTAAGTCCCTCAGGGCCCTGGTTCCGGCCGGCAGGGCATTCCATAGCGTAGGAGCTATAACCGAGAACGCCCTCCGGCAGGTAGATGTCAGGTGCGCCGACTTTATTGTTGGTATTACCAAAAGGTTGGCATCTTCGGATCGGAGTGGCCTCGAGGGGCAGTAAGGGGTGAGGCGGTCCCTCAGATACGCTGGCCCCAGGCCGTATAAGGCCTTAAAGGTAAGAACCAACACTTTGAAGGCGATCCGGTGCTCAATAGGCAGCCAGTGCAGATCCTGCAAGATTGGTGTTATACGGCAGTCTGCTGGAGCCCCAGACAGGAGCCGGGCGGCAGCGTTCTGCACCAGCCTGAGCTTCCGGGTCGCCGACATAGGGAGGCCAACGTAGAGCACGTTACAGTAATCTAGCCTCGAGATGACCGTGGCTTGGATCACTGTGGCTAGGTCGCTTCGGGAGAGGTAGGGGGCCAGCCTCCTTGCCTGGCGGAGGTAGAAGAAAGCAGCCTTGCTGACCATGGCGACCTGAGCCTCCATGGACAGCTGGGAGTCCAGATGGACACCCAGGCTCTTCACAGACGGCGCTGGATGCAGCGCCGCCCCGTCCAGGGTCGGAAGCCGGGCATCCACCTCGCCCGGGCGGCCCAGCCACAAGATCTCCGTCTTCGCCGGATTCACCCTCAACCTACTGGCTCGCAGCCATCCAGTAACGGCTTCGAGGCAATGCTGGAAATTATCGGGGGCGGACTCCGGCCTGCCCTCCATCCTCAGAATGAGCTTCCACACTCCATCATTGCCAGGAGGCAAAACCCACACAACAGCGAGTCCACAAAGAGCGAACCATGAAGTAGCGAGGGAACACTGTACACACATATACACACAGCTAGATGTGGGCTCTATCAGGGGAAGCAGAAGATAAAACAGGTTGGAAGACATTGCAGAATGCATTAGAATTGGTTCCCCACACATAGGTAAGTGAAAAAATAATAACATAATTATTACATACAAAGAGCACATATTTGCTACATATGTCTACTCAGAAGTAAATCTCAAAGCATTTACTAGAACTTACTCTCAAACAGAAGGGTATAAAATCACAATATAAGAAAATCCCATTTGATATTTCTATTCTACTTTTTCACCAAACTGGCACTTAAAGTAGCACACAAAATTAATAACACATACAAATAAAAACACACAATAGTATAACACTGAAACATTATTTGCACATGTGGTTAAACAAAGGGTGTATTCCAATCGATTTTGCTATACATCTGATGCTCTTTCTTTATTTGGGGAAGGCCCTTAACTTGCCTCTTCAGCTTCCAATGCCACATAAGATTTTCAATATACTGTATGTTACAACACTCATCATTTTATTTTATCAGATCCTGAAAGGCTATGAACTGCCACTATAAATGTTTTTATCCAGACAATTTATAATCTACTTTAGTTACAAAAAAACATGATGCAGGTCAAATTATTAAAAACCTAGTACATAATGCAACCAGTTAGCAAATATTTTCTATGTGGACCAAAAGATCTGAAGTAATTGAATTTTATCAAAACTTACATCCCAATATTCTGTAGCTGATCTTTTGAAAATGAGCTAGAAATGCCAGCTCTTGTTCTATATATATGCTAGATAGATACTAAACAAAGAAGTTTCTAGCAACAGTAGCATCTCATTGGGTGTATTAGGAAATTTCCTTTCATAATGTTAACCACAGCACTGTACAAATTGCTGACTTGGAGCAGATTGCTCACTCATTATTTCTGGAACATCTGAGCTTTCATTGAATTGAACTCAGAGGTGACCTATAGTTTACATGTGAGTCTGATCCAATAGAGGAATTGAGAGATGGGTGCCCAGAAATCCTGTCTACTCTCCTTCCCATAACATCTTATCAGGCATTTTTCTCTCAGTGGGATATTATAACAGAAGTTGAACCAGTGATAGTAAAAAATGGGTGCAAAAGGTTGAAGCTTAGCATTTTCAAATTTTATCTTTATATAGAACTTGATTGTATCAATATAACTTTTTAATCCCAAAATAACATCTTAAAGATTTTTATCAGCATTTATACAAAAATGAAGAGGTCCCAACAGAAGCAGTAGTAGAATACACAAAAAATCAAAAGTTACCAACCCTCTCTGAAGTGGAACATGAACAACTGAATGGATCTCTTACAATACAGGAAATTGATGAGGCTATTCGGAATTTATTTATATTTATTTATTTATTTATTATTCAAATTTATATCCTGCCACTCCCCGAAGGCTCGGAGCGGTTTGCAAACAGAACAATAAAATTAACGGTAAATAATCACAAACACACAGCATATAATAAATAACAGTTCAAGACTACCCTATGCCCACCATTCTAATATTAATCTAGCTGCATGGCCTCTGAATCCTATTTGTGGCCTTCGGATCTTGAGGAGCCGGTATGAAGCTCAACTCTCCCTGGAAAACTTTTGGCTGTATGGCTGAGCTCAAAGATTTTTTGTCATGGGCTCCTTTGGCATGTGAAGGGGTACAATTGTTCACTTTTAATGTGGAATACACAGATAAATCTCCAGGCCCTTATGGTTACATGGCAACATACTACAAAATGATGAAATATGAAATAACATTGATATTACAAAAAAAAATATGAATTCTGTACTGAAAACAAATCAAATACTAGAGACATGGAAAGAGGCCCACATTATCTTAATCCCTAAAGAAGAGCAAGACAAACAATTGGTTCAAAATTACAGACCTATCTCATTGTAAAATATAGATTGTAAAATATTTACATTAATATTGTCACACAGATTAAAAACAATGATGCCCCATTGGATTACATTTGATCAAGCAGTCTTCCTACCTGGCAGGCAAATTACAGACCACACAAGGATAATCCTAAACATAATTGAACATATTCAGAATGTAAAACTTAAAAAGGATGCACTTTTACAATAGAATACTAAAAAGGACTTCAATAAACTAAATTGGAATTTAATTATGGAACTACTAAAGAATTTAAGTATGGCCAAAAATCTATCAACTGAGAACAAGTAATATGTACAGGGGGGAAAATGCTAAAATCAAAATAAATTCAAACATGACCGAAACCTTTCCAATACAAAGAGGTTTGAGACAGGGATATCCTCTCTCACCTCTACTTGGAATAGAAATCATAGAAAAATTACACCAAGATAAAGCTCTAATAGGAATAAAAGTGAAAAGCCAAAAATACAAAATAAAGTTATTTGCAAATGACATTATCTTAATGTCAAAAGACACGCTGAAGGAATTTCCTAAAATGATACAAAGTTAACTAATTTGGATGAGTTGCTGGACTCTTGATCATTTTACGCAAAATAAAAATGTTAATTATGAAAAACCTCAAATGAAAATTTAAAAGAAAAAATGAATGAGTTCATCTCTTCTAGGATGGATAGCTACAATAAAAATAAACATCCTACCAAAACTATGCCTCTTGTTCCAAAATATCCCAAGTTATATCAAGGAAAAAAGAATATAAGAATTGGAAAGCTGGACTTACAGGATTTATTTGGAGGGGGGGGGGGACTAGATTAAAGATGAAAAATTTATAAGATGTTAAACAAAGAGGAGGACTTGTCCTCCTGAACTTAAAACTATACCAAGAAGCAGCTATATTGAATTGTTAAAAGGATGGATACATCTTGATAATCAAAGCTTCATAGTTCTTGAAGGAGCAGATTTAAAATCTGGCTTGCATGCATTTATGGAAAAGTGGCAGAAGACTCAAATTTTAATAAACATCCAATTAAGAAAATTCTGATGACAACTTGGAACATGCCCAAAATAATTTTTATACAAAAATACCACAATGGACTTTGATTCAAAAAGCCTTTAAATAAGCTGATATCCCAAGGGTAACAGAAGACGGTTAACCTATGCGGATTTACTCAAGAAGACACGAGGCAGCGTCCAACTAAAAACAAAAACAGACATAAACCTATAAGGCTACAACCTGAACTGGTTTGAATTTACACACATACACCATCAATATGAAAAGGACATACAAAATGTTGTATCAATATTACATGGCACCAGTAAAAATAGCTGAAATGCAGCCACAATTTGAAAATATCTGTGGGAAATGGAAACAAGCAATGGGATCATTTTTTTTCTTATGTGGTGGTTTTGCAAGAAGGCAAAATATTTTTGGATTGAGATCCATAAAACTATAGAAAAAGTATCAAAACTCAAAATACCCATGCATCTAGAGGCAGTCTTACTAGGCATAACATATAGATCACTTTTGAAGACATATGACAGACTTTTCATTCTGATGACAACTACAGCAAGAATTGTGTATGTGCGGACATGGAAACTGGAAGAAACATCAAACATGTAAGAATGGATAGTAAAAGTAGCTGAAATGTTCCAGCTCGCCTTCCAGGTGTAGGTCCTAGTGCTATGCACCCCCCTGCTAGAAGAGACTCTTACCCCAGGTCGTTGTTTTAACTGTTGTGTTTTATTGTGATATTTTAGTGATATTTTAATGATGTTTTTATGCTCTGTTTTTACTCTGTTGCTCTTTTATGCTGTGTTTTTCGGTGTTGTGAGCCGCTCCGAGCCCGCCGAGAGTGGCAGCATAGAAGCCGAACGAAATAAATAAATAAATAAATAAATATATAAATAGTGGAAATAGACATTTTGACATGATATCCTCAAATAAAAGACCTTTCACTATTCAAGAAAGACTGGGAACCCTTCAAAGATTTCCTGGTAGAAAAATTCCACCATGGGGATGTTATGTTTAAAATGTCAATCTATTACATTATATTTTACACAATGAACTAGATAAAATGGAAATGACAAAACTTAACTTTTTTATCTGTTGTGAACACCAGGAGGGGCTGCTATGTTGAATTCCAACTTCAAGCAAATCAACAGTACAACTAGGAAGCTATTTAATCCCTGAATCATTTCACTAAGAACACTCTTTCAGATATGACCATATATTTATATATAGGTCATACAGTTATGGATAGCTTAGAGCCCAGAACAAGCAACAGCAGCAAAATGCATTACTGGGGCAGAATGGCGATGGCACCATTAGATGCAAAGCTAACCTTAAGAAATGTGGCTACAAAGGGGAGTCCATGACATGCGAAAGTGGAGAAGAGCAAACCATAGACAACCTACTATAATGCGGCATGAGCCCTGCCACATGCTCAATGGAGGGTCTTCTTATAACAACACCAGAGGCACATCAAGTGGCCAGCTACTAGTCAAAGGACATTTAGCATAATGCCAAGTTTTTAAACTTTGTGTCTTTATGCTGTTGATGCTGTTGATAAGATAGTGGCTGCAACCAGGCCTACCACCTGCTCCCTCGACCCGTGCCCCTCCTGGCTGGTTAGATCTTGCCTGGAGGGGTTACGTGGGCCTCTGTTGAATATCATAAACAGCTCCCTTGAGCAAGGAGTCTTTCCAGAGTACTTAAAAGAGGCGGTGGTAGCTCCATTACTGAAAAAACCGACTTTAGACCCAGCGGTTCCCTCCAACTACCGACCAGTGTCGAACCTTTCGTACCTGGGGAAGGTAGTTGAGAGGGCAGTAATGGAGCAGTTGCAGTCCTTCTTAGATGATGCAACATGGCTAGACCCCTTCCAGTCCGGCTTCCGTTCGGGGCACGGGACGGAGATGGTCCTGGTCTCCATCACAGATCAACTCCGCTGCCAGCTCGACCAAGGCGGGTCAGCGCTGTTCGTGTTATTGGACCTCACGGCAGCGTTTGACACGGTCGACCACAATCTTTTGACCCACCGCCTGGCCATGGCTGGAGTGAGGGGGACGGCCCTTAAATGGCTGTCCTCCTTCCTCCACCAGCGGTATCAGCGTGTGAGGAGGGGTGGGGTGGTCTCCGAGGGCTCCCCACTAGTTTGTGGGGTCCTGCAGGGGGCCATCCTTTCCCCTCTATTATTCAACATCTACATGCAGCCGCTTGCACAGCTGGTGCGGAGTTATGGGCTGGAGTGCCACCAGTACGCTGATGACACCCAGCTCATTCTGAGGATGGAGGGCAGGCCTGGATCTGTTCCAGATAATTTCCAGCTGTGCCTCGAAGCCGTTACTGGATGGCTGTGAGCCAGTAGGTTGACGGTGAATACGGCGAAGACGGAGATCTTGTGGCTGGGTCGCCCGGGTGGTAGGGATGTCCAGCTTCCGAGCCTGGACGGTGTGGCGCTATGCCCATCATCTTCCATCAAGAGCCTGGGGGTCCATTTGGACTCCCAGCTGACCATGGAGGCCCAGGTCTCTGCGGTCAGCAAGAGTGCGTTCTTCCATCTTAGACAGGCAAGGAGGCTGGCCCCCTATCTCTCCCGGAACGACCTGGCCACGGTGATCCAAGCCACGGTCATCTCGAGGCTAGATTACTGTAATGCACTTTACGTTGGCCTTCCTATGTCGGTGACCCGGAGGCTCAAGCTGGTGCAGAACACTGCCGCCCGGCTCCTGTCTGGTTCCCCAGCAGGTTGCCATATAACACCTATATTGCAGGATCTGCACTGGCTGCCGATTGAGCACCGGATTACCTTCAAAGTGTTGGTACTTACCTTTAAGGCCTTACACGGCCTGGGGCCAGCGTATCTAAGGGAACGTCTCACCCCATATTGCCCTTTGAGATCACTACGGTCAGAGGATTCTAACCTCCTAGAGGTGTCTGCGGTGAAACTTGCCAGGTTGACATCAACTCGCCGGAGGGCGTTCTTCGTCATAGCACCTGTGCTGTGGAACGCCCTCCCGGCTGAAACACGGGCCATGAAGGACCTCCTCCCATTTAGACGGGCCTGTAAAACCCACCTCTTTAAACAGGCTTTTAATGGGTAGGCCCGGTGCACTCGCCGCCAATAATTCTCAGCTTTAGTACATGTTGTACCACTGTTTTAATTAACCCTGTTCAATCTGTTTTATTGTTACTATTGTTTTTAATCGCCCTCGACTGTGTATTGCTGTGCCTTGTGGCTACTGTGAGCCGCCGCGAGCCCCCGGGAGTTCGGCGGCATAGAAGCCAAAATAATAAATAAATAAATAAATAAATACATTACAGCTGTACCCTCAATTTGCTTGTGACATAATAAATAAATAAATAAATACCATGAGGCAGAGGTCAACTGGAGAATTAGCATTTATATAGTTACTCTTTGGTACTAGAATGAAGATATTGTAAAGAGATAAAAATATACGAGGTTGTGGGTCTAGAAGGTCATATAGTCCCCAACTGGTCATTCAATTTTCAATGAGCAAAATTACCCTTTTTAAGAACCTATTTTTCATGCTGTTCTTGCTATTACTATGCTCTTTCTTTGCTTCTTTTTTCCTTGGCAGTTCACATCATATATTTAATCTCAAGTGCTTGGCCAGTCAAGGAAGTGGAGGGAACAAACTTTTTGGACTGCTCTATTTATGTTTGCTTGATGCCACCTGTCTCACCCTCCAGTCAGTAAAAGGAAAGGACAAAAAGTAAGACTGAGTAATGTGATGGCAGTGGTAACTCTACTGCTCTAACATGGCAAGAGAAGACATGGCTGCAATACAGAGCCTGACATTTTTGAATGCTTGCTAAAAGAAATGCATTGTAAGACAAGGGATTTAGAAAATGGCGTTTTGAAAAATCATCTTTCTCCCTAAACGAAGACATGGTGTTTGCTTTGTCAAACACTTTTTTTTCTATATCATTCAGAACACAGGTCACAACATTTGTAAATAACAGGGAAGAAGAAATTTCTCGTCAGCAATTAAACTCAAAACCTGCACTTTATTTAATGACAGGATTGTTATGCTTTTAAAATTCACCACCAAGCCAGGTTTTCAATAGATGTAGCTTGTGACCAATGCATGTACAGTTATTAAAACAAATCTCACTAAGTAGTGTACAGCTAAAAAAAGGCATAAATATAATGTTGATGCTCAAAGTTGAGACATACTTAATACATCTAAAGACTTATCAATCATTTTTCTTACTAAACTGTGACTATGGGATATTCACCTATTGGGGGGGGGGGCAGGATGTGGATAATAGGCCTGGGCAATCATGGTTCTAAATGGTTCTAAAGTACTTACAAAACTAAAGTTCTGTTGGTGAAAACTAGGTGGCACTGGTGCTTTTCTTCTACAGTGTTGCTAAAGTTCTGGTGGTGAACAATTCAGAACTCTAACAAAACTTTCAAAACTTCATTATTATTTCATTATTGGCGATTTTTAAGACAGAATCAATTAGGAACTGCCATTTATAATGAAATTTTGAAAGTTTTGTTAGAGTTCTGAAATTTTCACCACCAGAACTTTAGCAACACTGTAGAAGCAAAGCACCAGTGCCACCTAGTGTTCACCATCAGAACTTTAGTTTTATAAGTACTTTAGAACCATTTAGAACCATGATTTCCCAGGCCTAGTGGAGAAAACATGGTAATATGTGATTGGAAGTCCTTCAATAATGGACTTTGGGAAAAGCTTTATAAGATACATTGCCTCCATTTAAACTTTGTAGAGGGTCCAGATATTGATGAATGGGGATAATATGTTTTCAGAGAACACAAGATAAGGCTGCCCATTGTCACCTTCTATTGTATTTGTATTGACTCTAAACGTTTGGAATAGAGCTATAAGGAATGAGAACAATACATGTAGTAAAGATAAAAGGGCAGATGTTTAAGTCAAGACTCTATGCAGATGACAATATTTCTAATAGCTGTTAGGGTGTGCTGCTAATCTACTGCAGACTTCAAAAGAATGTGGAGGAGAGTTGCCTGGAACTAAAATTAAATCCGATTTTGACTAAAACATGACTGAAGATAATCAGGAGTTGTTAATGGGAAAAAATGACTTTCAAGTTAAGAAAAAAGTAAAGTATTATAGCAATAGTAAAATATTACAGGGAATTACATCAACAAAGCAAAAGACCAAGCTGTTTAAAGACAACTATTAAAATATGGATTGGATTAAAACAATATTTAGATATATGGAGTAAAGTACAATTATATATGTTGAGATGTAACTGAGTGATAAAGATGAATGTATTTTCCCAAAAAAAGCGCTATTTTTATCCTGATACCAACAAGTGAGGTGCTATTTGAATAATGAAAAATGTATTGGCATGGAGGAAAGAAATCAAGAGTAAGATTCAAGATAATGCAAAATGCCAAGCAACATGGGGGCCTGGGATTGATG
This sequence comes from Anolis apletophallus, assembly GCA_030556195.1. Classification (NCBI taxonomy): domain Eukaryota; kingdom Metazoa; phylum Chordata; class Lepidosauria; order Squamata; family Anolidae; genus Anolis; species Anolis apletophallus. The sequence goes on from JARBWK010000010.1 coordinate 121,883,148, forward strand.
AACCACAAGCTATATTTTGCTGCCTTTGTTTTGGCTTGGGTAAAAGTTTCATTTTATTAAACATGGAAACAGAAGTGTTACAAGTGGAGATTTAATCTAAATTGTACACTCATAGTTTCCTGTGGTGTGATAAGCTTAAAGCAAATGTTGATTTCGATAACGTTTATGACAGATTGCTAAGGATATGAAACAAACTGAAAAAGAATTTAAATTCTAGATTACTTTTACTGTTTAAAGGGAAATTAAGATTCAAGATAAATGGATAACTTATAATGACATGTTGGTGGTAGAAAATGGGCAGTATATTGTAAAAACAGTGGAGGAATTTAAAATGGGTAAAAGATTGGTTGGATTGGAGTTTCCACACACAATTCTTTACAGAACATTTAACTGGAAAGACATATAAACCTGGAATGAACATTGAAATGGAAGGTGAGAAAGTGGGAAAATGTATGGTTAAATGAAGTAAAACTATAGAACATAACATTTGGTTGGAACAATGGGAAAATGTGGGCAAATAGCTAGGATTTATGTCTGAAAGAGAACCTTTGTTAAATGATGTACAGATGGTATTTAACATCTGGGAAAATGTTTAAAAAATGTATAAAGGAACATTCAATGTTTCTTGGAAATGTCAAGATAAAAGTTAAGAGGGCTCTGTTTTCCATATGTGGTAGACTTCTGGTTGGCGCCCCCTTCTTGTGGGGGAGAGGCTTGCGTACCCTAATGAAGTGAGCTATGCTGGCGGTGGCATAATAGCCACCGGTAGGGCCTCCCAGACAGGTCACAACCAAAGGGTCCGACAAAGAGTGTCAAAGGGCAGGATGGGCTCTCTAGCTTTTTGGCAACCATCCTAGGAGAAGGAAAACTCTGATTTCAAACCCGGGCAGATGGTGCTCTTCTAACTCTGTAAGGTCAACCATCTAGAGAAGGAAACTCATGAAAACCTGAGAACATCACTGCCACCGTCCTAAGCTTGCTAGGCCCCGGCAGACAAACCTTTGGTTTAAAGGGTGAGGCCAGTTCTGTGCACGCTGTGCTCCACCAGAAAAATCCATTGCACAGGCTCGAAGGACACATCCAACCTCCGAATCATCAACACGCTTGTAGAAAGCGTGGGATGAGTCCTTCCTGAATCTTCGTTCGCGAAGAAAAGCCAAAAAAGACTTGTGGTAAAGCAAAAAAGTGAGAATACAATGATTCAGAACTATATTTTTCAGTACTTTTAAATGATCAATGTAAAAAGAAATATGGAGGAATTCTGCTGTATATGATAATGGCAACAAGGATTTTGTATGCACAAAAGCATAAAATTGGTGAGAGCCCATCAACAGAAGATTGGTTGTTAAAGATTTATGATCTAGCGGAAATGGACATACTGACAAATTTAATCCAGGTCAATACAACAGCTTAAGTAAGAATGGCAACTCCTTGAGAGAAAAGTGATGCAGATGATCTGTTGCAGTGTTTGAAGAGTAGTGAAAATCATATTAAGTAGAAGAACATACATATTATCTAGTTTGATAAATAATAAAAGTAACGTAATTGGTATTAGAGGAAGCAAATTTCAGAAGCAAATAATATCCTCAGTTGGAGCGATTGGAATCCAAGCCATATTTACACCCTTCTTTTTTCCTTTTTATGTAGTACAGTATATGATATGATAGCTACACTAGTGGCTTATTATTAACCACCATGTGTGTTTTATATTGCTAAAACATATTTATGGTTGTGCATGATTATGTTCATTTTTTTTAAAAAAAACACCAGGATGATCTTCTGTGTTCCCAACCCCATTTCAAAGCTGCTATTAAAATCTATCCAACTGTTATGCATTCATTTGTTTTATTCTGGAAAGCACTTAAGAGTCAGAATGCCATCTATAGAATCATGCTCATGTGAGTGCTTCATCACGGAAAAAGATTATTATTGTTCTGCATTAGATATGCATGTATTATTTATGTCTTTACAGTTTCTCTATAGCTTTTTGGCAATAGCACAACATCTGTAACAATTAACGGTATTTTATTATGGCCCTGCATAATTAAACTCTGCCACAGCTGACTATTCTGCAATTTAAATTGTATACCCCACTTTTTACTGCCCTTAAAGACACTCTAAACATTTCAGATTGGGAAGCCCAATATATCTTTCTTTCTACATAGTATGTTTAATTGAAGATGCATAATTCTTTTAAGCAAAGTATGGTGGCATATAGCTCAAATCACTCTGAGTGCCCTTTTAAAACATGCTTTTATTAATTCAGCAGGGATGATATATTATCTAAGGATGCAGGGAATTATTACCATTTTAACTCAACATCTTTTCTCCCTTTTTTGTGTGTTCCATAGCATCATTTTCCTGAATGCCTGTGTTAGTTGGTCCTGGATTTTGGTGTCACCATCTCGTTGTTGTTATTGTTGTTATTGCTGTTGTTTATTTTTCAGTCACCTTTGACTCTTCATGACCTCATGGACCAGGCCACACCAGAGCTCCATGTTGGCCATCATTGCCCCTAGCTTCTTCAAGGTCAAGCCAGTCACTTCAAGGATAACAGCAATCTATCTTTCCCTTGGTTGGCCCCGCTTCCTTTTTTCTTCCTTCCCCCCCTCCCCCAGCTTCTTTATCTTCTCCAAGCTTTCCTGTCTTCTCATTACATGTCCAAAGTACTTTATATTTGCCTCTAATATCCTCCCCTTCAGCAAGCAGTCGGACATTATTTCCTGGAGTATGACCTGGTTTGATCTTCTTACAGTCCAAGGCACTCTCAGAATTTTTCTCTAGCATCACAGTTCAAAAGTGTCTATCTTCCTTCGCTCAGCCTTTCTTATAGTCCAGCTTTCACATCCATAGGTTACTACAGGGGATACCATTGCTTTAACTATGTGGATCTTTGTCGGCATTGTGATGTCTCTACTTTTCACTATTTTATTGTGTACAGTCTATTCCTACTCTCTACTGTTCTCACTCTGTTAGATCTTTGTTTTCTACCTCTTTACCTAATGAAGATTACATACTATCCATCTATGATTTATTGTATTCTTCAAGTCCAAGAAGAAGCAGATTCATGTGGTCACAATGATACACAGTTCTCTCTCATCCATCTTTTGACGGATTTTGTTTTTAATTCTCATAAAATGGGAAAAGATCAGAAATACTGGCCATTTGCAATTCCTCCAGGAATCTCACGTCGTCTCACTAGAATCACATTGTCAGCTGTCTGATGTACAAGGATCTTGTGAGGGCATGGAGATTGACAATGCAATACTGCAAAACAACCCTCTGTAGTCTTGTTGTGAGAGAGACTGAGAAAATAAAGTTGAAAACAGAATAGCAAACCTGTCTTTAAAAAGATAAAGATGAAATCCAGGCCATTTGAAGAGGTAAGCTCATTCATGTTTCACATCTTCTGATCCCTCTACTCTTGGTGATACATTTGCTGAGACAGAGTTGTAGAACACTGTTCAGTTTCTATTTTCAATATAACCAAGTTTTTAGCAACTTATTGCCGAGGAAAGAGCTTTTAACTTAAGATGCTATGTTGGTTGTATGTCTTCAAGTCACGCCTGACTTTCTTGGCAAAATTTGTTCAATGGACGATTTGTACTTGACTTCCTCAGAGATAGTGGAACTTGTTGAAGGTTGCCCAGTGCATTTCCATGGTCGAGAGAGCATTAAAACCCTGGTCTGCAGAGTAGGGCTGTGCAAAATATCATAAAAGGGTTGAAAGCTGTAAGAGATGTGTTAAGTTTGTACTTACATCACAGGTTATGAAGACTGCACAGTATGTAAATGCCATAAGCCCCAATGAGTCAGCACAAACAAACTTTACTGGACCGCACAGGCAAATTTATTAGTCTCTCCTCAGCCTATTAGAATTGGAAGGAGGAAAAAGGAGAAGGTGCTTCTGACGTTTTCAATAAATTTCAAAGTAGACTCCGTGGAATACAAGGGAAAGGCAAAGAAGCTGCATCACATGCTCTTTCTCAACCAATTACAGTTTGGACTTCAAATCCCAGGATTTCCTGAACCAGGTGGGAACAACAGCTGCATCTGTTTTTTCCCTGCAAGCTGTGTCTCCTCTCCTTCTCTCTTAGTAGGAGAGGGAGATAAAATTTTTTAGAAATTTCCTAAAAAATTAGATAAGTAGATCTTTCTGAAAGATGGCAGGAATTATGTTCTGCTCCTCTTCTCTCACTGTAGAGAAATTCCATGGGGTACTTCTTTTGGTTTATTTTATTTTATTTTTATGGTAAAACTTACAAAATCACTAAAAATCAGTGGATGTGCAAAATGTTCTTGAAAGTCTGGTGGGGGGGAGGGGAGATGTTCTGGTTATGTTGTGTCATTGTACAGAAATGCAAGGGGAAAGCTCATTTAGTTTTTTAAAAATGTAGTAAGTTTAATCCAGATAGCCCTAAAACTGAGGGATGGAGGAGCCTTGTTAGTGTCCCCGTTGATGGGAATGGACAAATAACAACAAAAACCTAAATTTTCAGAACTCTGTATTAGATCGAACATCGACTCCTCAAAATTTTTCAAAACACTTTGAAATAAAGTCACACAAACTTTATTAAGACAAAGTGAGCAGGTTTTTAAGTCATGCACATCCCTACTGCAGAGCCATAGTCCAACATACTACACCATGATAGCTTTTGAGATGCTCTCATCTTCAAATGTTTTAAATTTTTTTAATTGGTTGCAATTTGAATGTGCTTAATAGTGTTTTAATATTATAACTTAGTGTGGGGGGTTTGTTATTATTATTTTTAAATCACATTATGAACCAACTTGGTTCCAGTACTGAGAAAAATGTGGAAGATAGATATGTAGATATTGAAATTGAACAAGCAAAAAAATCTAGTTTACTGAGCCTATGGCTCTAATGTTGGAGGACATGCCAAATCATCAGAATTACTTTGGTTTAAAAGCAATACAAAATATTGTTAATATTAGTAATCTAGTATGCAGTCACGGATGTTCAGTAAACCATTCCACATGTCACCATAGACATACACAACTTCACCCTTGTAAAGCCCCCCCCTCTATATATATATAGAGAGAGAGAGCCTTCTGTGGGGCACCCACAGGGGAAAGGAAGAGGGGAGTTGGAAAGATATGGAAATGAATTGAAAAGCAAGGAGGTAAGAGGTGAACTCGCCCACCTTGCCTCTCCAAGCTACAAAGGCTTATCTTATAAGGCAAGCTTCTGTAACTGAAAGGGGAGGGGGATGCAATGGGCAAGCTTCACAGCTCTCACTGGCAAACACGCAGGTGAGTGGACCTTCCCCCACCTATGTGCCTGCTAAGGACCTCCCTCAGCAGGCAAACAGGCAGGCAGTCAGGCATGCATGCAAAGGGGAAGTCCCATCCTAGGTGAAAGGTGTGAGGCTTACTAAATGCTTGGGCTTCTCCTTTGACAGTTGGCCTTTTGTATGCTGCAAAGAGACAATAATAAAATGAGAAGGCCAGGCCCATCTGTGGGATGCAGGGAAGGCCTTTGCAAGTGGCATCCGGCCTGTGGGCCTTATGTTGTGCAGGTCTGCCTAGATCCTTTGTCAGAAAGAGGGCAATTTGTTGAATTGTCAAATTCCAGAGTGCACTAATCAAATCGGGATATCCAGAGGTAGTATATTTATTTATTTATTTATTTGGCTTCTATACCGCCACTGCTAAAGGCTCGGGATGATTCACAACCAATACAACAATTAAAACAGTATTAAAATACGATTTAACACAACTCGAAGGCTTGTTTAAATAGAGGAGTTTTGCAGGACCTGCGGAAGGACAACAAATCCGACAATGCTTGGGCCTCTGGGGGGAGGGCATTCCACAATGATGGAGCAATAATCGAGAAAGCCCTGCATCTAGTCGCCTTGCAGCTGGGAATCTCTAACAGATCCTGATCTTCTGAGTGTAGTGATCTCTGGGGTTTGTACGGAACAAGGCGGTCCTTCAGATACACTGGCCCCAGACCATGTAAGGCCTTAAAAGTGAGAACTAACACCTTGAAAGTGACCCGGTGTTCGATTGGCAGCCAGTGCAGTTGCTGTAGTACTGGAGTGATATGGCAACCCGCTAGCTCCCCAGCGAACAGCCGAGCAGCAGCATTCTGCACTAGCATAAGTCTCCGGGTCACTGTCAGGGGAAGGCCTATGTAAAGGGCATTACAGTAATCTAGCCTCGAGATGACCATGGCCTGGATCACCATAGCTAGGTCGCTCCGAGATAGGTAGGGAGCCAGTTGTCTAGCCTGACACAGATAGAAGAATGCGGTTCTGCTCACAGTGGAGATTTGAGATATGAATCAAATATAGAGCCTACCAAATCCCCTGAGTTGTCAAAATTTTGTTCTCCTTTCTCCCTTCTTCTTACAATTGTCAGCTGTTGAAAGCAACTAGTATCACGGACTTCTGTTGTCCTACCACTGTAGGGCAATGGAAGTCAGTGTTGTCAGCCTTATATTGGGGTGGGAAAGGTGTAACTTTTAGCTGCATCCAAATCCTGAGAGCTCATTTTATAGCCCTTGCAAACTCGCAGGAAATCCAGAAGCTCCCAGAATCCCAAAAAGCTTTTTACTGTGTTTTGGGCTCAAACAATTCTAGAGCAGTGGTTCTCATCCTGTAGGTCCCTAGATATTTTGGCCGTCAACTCCCAAAATTCTCCTAACAGCTGGTAAACTGGCGGTGATTTCTGGGACTTGAAGGCCAAAACACCTGGGGACCCAGAGGCTGAGAACCACTGCTCTTCTAGAGCATTACAAAAATGCTCCTGCCCTCTTACTCCTCCAACTCTAGAAAATGTTCAGCAGTGCCTAAGCTAAATCCTAAGATTAGAAGTGATGCATTCTACTGGCAGTGAAGGGTGTGGATTGTAGGAAAAAGATTGGTGGGGGGAAATGACCTGATCTCTCTTCAAGTTTGATCATTCCTGCCTTGAGTACACCAAGTCCTGATGAAACAAGGAATATTGTTGTTCATTTATGATACCTAAAACATCTATCTATTGTCTGTATGAAAATGCTCATGAGTATCCCATTGAATGGAGTAGGCTCAACTTTTGAGGCTACTGAAAATAAACATCACATTCCAAATCCACTAAGCAATTAGTTGCACAGTTAATAATAATAATAATAATACTGTTTATTTCTATTCCGCTCTTCTCACCCTGAAGGGGACTCAGTGCGGATTACAATACACATACGACAGACAGTCCCTGTCGGAAAGACATACAATTACACATAGACAAATACAGTGCAGTTTTTAGAAGGACTTCTTCTTTCCTGGCTGCGTCATACAGGTGGGCGTCATTGGGTGTGAATGCTCCATTACATCATTGTTGTTATGTCCCTGCGTCATTGCGCCATCACATCACAAGGGGGTGCTGTTGTTCCATCCTCATGACAGGAGCCTCTTGTTTCCACCACTTCCGCCTCTCCCTTCTCCGTCAGCCTATTTCAGACAAGTCTGTGCAAAAGTCATTCCCCTCTTTTATGGTCCCCAATTTGTTGTTAATTCACAACTGGGCTGTTGAACTGCTTGGGTAAACAGTAGACAGGACTTACAGCTGGCGTCTAACTCAGCCCGGGATTCGATCCTGCAATCTTCAAATCTTCAGATTGCCAGCATAGCAGTTGTTACCGCTGTGCTATCTCTCCGGCCCCAGTTCTTGGAAGTTAAGCATTCAAGAAGATTGGTACTTGGATGGATGACCACCAACAACTACCAGATGCTGTAGACCACATTTCAGAGGAAGGAAATGGCAAAAATATTTCTGAGCATTCATTGCTAAGAAAACCCTATGAAATCCATGGGATCCCCATAAGTTGAGAGGTGGTTTGAAGACTCTCTCACACATACATACACAATCACAATGGAGTTACTTCCTGTTCATGTTCACCCATCCAGAACTCCTAAACAGAGGAACTTGTTCATTAGAGACCCAAACAAGGATGAACTATTATAAGGAAAGGTTCTGAACAGTGGAATGCAAACTTGAGTCTAGACCTCACTAATGAAAAACTGTATTCGTTCAATTTTACTTTACACATTGGAGGCATAGGCTGAAAATAGTGTGTGGTAATTAGAAACAAAGATGCAAATGTGACCTTTCTGCTGAAAAGGTATAACCACAGTGACAGTTAACTAAGCAAGTGAAGCAGGAATTCCCATTCTGCAGCTCATTACATTCTTGCTGATGCCCCAATAAGTGCAGCTGCAAGTTCTATAAATCACACACACACACTGAATAAAATTATATCACAAAATATTATGTTTTAAATGCTAGAGAGAGTGAAAATCCCCATACATAAAGTGAACATATGAAGGCTGCACTCCAAGCAGTTTCTTTTCTTGAGTAATAATATATTTATTAGAGAAGTCATCTATCAGACAGACTGAAGTCACAGATATTATAGGTTTATCTTTGTATTTCTTTAACAAAAGAATATGTATAAATACATAGACTCATCAAGAGAGATCAGTAATGTCTCTATTTAGACTAGAAGCCCTTCCAGACAGGCCCAAAACGATATCTCAAATTAATCTGGATTAATCCAGTGTAACCTGGGATTTCCTGATTTACTCTGGATTTTTGAAAAACATGTCAAAAAATCAGGACCTTTACTGAAAGGTCCAGATCTTTTGAGGTGTTGAGCCTGTTGAGATTGACTCTTGGGACCACCTTCTGTGAGCCCGAGAGCCATCCTGTTTCTTTGAGCTCTAAGAGCCTGAGAGAACAGGATAACACCCTCACCCTCTCAGCTCCCCCATTTCCACTCTAAACTTACCAGGGGAGCCTGGCTTCACCACCATCCTCAAACCTCTTGGACTAAGCATCTGACACATCAACATGACACATCTGGAGCTTTGGAGAGGGTCTTTTTGACAAGTCAGAAGTTTACTCCAAGGGACCTGAGGATTCAGCCAGGCTCCTCTAATAAGTTTAGAGGGGAAATGGGGGGTTTGGGGGCTAGCGAGATACCCTCTTGGGTTGACCTCCCCCCAGGAAAAACAAGATTTGGACCCTCTCTGTGACTCAAAAGGAATTGGGATTTTAAATCCCAGTACCTTTCGTGATTTGGTCTTGTCTGGTAGGGTCCTACAGCTCAGTTCTTTTTCAATAAAACCCACAATTCTTTGATACTGAAACACTATCCTGCCCATTCTCAATTAATATTATTTCACAAAGGCAAAATGTATTTTGCAACAGGAGAGCATAAAACATCAATGACAAGGACTGGATTGAGATTGACAAGGATTGGATTGAGAATAAAAATCAAAACAAGAATGAACTCTTTGGTTTTTTGACACAGGAAATTCAGTAGAGAAGTGAGAACTTTACATATTTTTCTCCTCTGTTTCAGGAAATAATTCAGAAAATTTCTTTAGGAAATTATTCTGCACAGAAATATACACAAGAGGTTGTGGCACATGTATGGATTTGTTTTTTTGTTTTTTTAAAACCATAACTTTTACAAAAATAATGATTACCAAAAATACTTAAATAATTTTATTTTCTTCAAAAATCAGGTCATTCTGATTCTGTACAAAAATATCAATTTTGTCACATATAAAAATATTTTCCAGTGGCAAAAAAAAAATTCAGCTGTCAACAATCAAACAAGAAGCCATAATGCCCATGTCCATGTGTTAACCAGAAGAGTTCCTCACTCTTTGGACAGATATAAAAGGCAGAATAATGGATCACGCAGATACAAGATTGTCAATAAGCAGCCTTGTGAATTCTTGTGAAATTATGGATACCCAATGTGTGCTTTGACATTAATACACTGTGAATCCTGTTGTGCTCAACATGCTATACCTACCTCAGTTTATAGGCAGTATGTCTAGATGCTGAAAAGAATAATTAGAATGTACATCTTCACTTATTTTATTCTTGTGTGCAAAATTGAATAATTTTCTCCTTAGGTGAGATTATGATTTGATGATTTTTCATATTATTGGATTTTTTATTTTAAAAGTTTTATATTTTTCCAATATTTCTACGAATATAATAAACATTGTGTATCTTTTATCAAAAATGCTTTGTACTAGTGTTTTGGATTTTGGTTTTTACTGTTTATTTTGGAATAACTTTATTTGCATCTATGCACACAATGAGATAGTTGGGATATGGGACACAAGTTAAACACAACATCCATTTATGTTTCACATACACCTTATAGATGTATAATTTTATGCACAATATTTTTTTAAACATTTTTTTGTATATTGAACTAATAAAAAGTAAAATTGCCACAACATCAGCTACCAATGTAAACAAATTTACATTTTGCAGCATTTCAGGTTTTGGAATTCTGGATAAGGGATGATAAATCTGTAATGTAATTTGCAAAACAATGTTGGGTTTCCGGTGTTTTTCTCTTTTTTGTACAAAGGGCTTATTTGCACACAATGAAATTAAACAAAATGTCTCGATGTAAAAATAGTCACAGTGGTTGGATATCTTCACAATAAAATGTTGAAACAGAATAAGACACCTTTCCCCCAAAAAACTGAAAAAGCTTGTATGTATCCCATACAGTTCCACATAACATGGGGTTTTCATTTCCTGTGGTAATCCTGGGCCATGTATAATCTTTACTTCCTCTCTGTGTCCCCTCCCTGAATAAAATCCCACATAATTTGCTTTGAACTGGAATATATGGCAGTGTGGACTCAGGTAACCTCATTCAAAGCAGTTATTGTGGGATTTTCTGCCTTGATATTCTGGGATGTAGGGCTGTGTGGAAGGGGCCAGAGAATTCCTCTTTATGCACTCTTCATCAGAATAAGGCACATAGATTATACCATTATGGAAATGTTTTCGTTTATTAAATGTACCGACAGTAAATGATTTTGAACTTATAATTCACAATTATGTTATATAGTTTTAACACTGCTGAAATCTGACATTATAAGGAACAACTTGATGAGCTAAAATTATGCCTTTATTTACTGTGGTAACTCTACACTAAAGATACAGGAAGGACTCATCCCACACTTTCTACAAGCACATTAAAGACAGAAGTTGGATGTGTCCTTCGAGCCAGTGCAATAGATTTTTCTGGTGGAACGTAGCATGCACAGAATTGGCCTCACCCTTTAAACCAAAGGTTCATCTGCCGGGGCCTAGCAAGCTTGGATGGTAGCAGCAAGGTCCTCATGTTGTAGGTTTGATTAGAGTTCCCTTCTCTAGATGGTTGATCTTACAGGGTTAGACGAGCACCATCTGCCCGGGTTTGAAATAAGAGTTTTCCTTCTCTTAGGATGGTTGCCAAAAGGCTAGAGAACCCATCCTGCCCATATCTCAAATATGCCACAAAGAAACAATATATGACAGGGGTGCTCACACTTTTTCAGCATGCAAGCTACTCTTAAAGCAACCAAGTCCAAAAGATCTACCTGCCCTCGCTGCTGCACGCTCCCACCGCCACACGCTCCCGCTGCCGCGTGCTCTTGCCGCCGCGCGTCCTCCTGCTGCTGTTTTACGCCCATGCAGCGCTTCTTCCGCCTGCAGGGCATTGCAGGAAGGAGAAAGCACGAGGCGGGGCATCCAGAGAGAGCGCTCCGCCCTGCCTGTCTCACTGGCAACGGAGGCTGCACAGCTGCTTCTGGATGAGAGAGAGGCAGGGTGCTCCTTCCAGAGGCCCCGCCTCATGCTTCCTTCTTCCTGAAATGCCCTGCAGGCAAAAGAAGCACAGTGAGAGCAGAAGTCAGCAGCAGGAGCATGTGTGCGCATAGGGTTTGCGCGCGCCTGGCAGGGGCGCCCCATCCAGCTGGTGAGGCCCGAAGATCACCTGGAAGAGGGCCGAAGATCTACTAGTAGCTCCTGAGCTACCTAATGAGCACCCCTGATATATGGTATAGGAACCAGAGGATAAGCTGACAAACATCACGGGGATTGTAATATAATAATAGGCAATAAAGGAAATATTGCCTTAATGGAATAAGAAAGATCCCTTTTGTCACTAGTACTCTGAGTGCATTGGGTAACAAATACTGCAGGTAAAAAAGCAAAACCTCTTGGTATTCCAGGAGTCAAGCTAACGTGTAAACTTGTTATTCACTTCCTATAAAATGGAAGAAAACATTTGATGGAGTTTCCTTATGATTTGTCACAAAACATATCAAACTGATTTCCCCAGTGCCAGGAAGGGAAAAAACCCCTAAACTAACTTCACATTTGCTACGTCCGGATTTTCAGATTTTTCTGACCAAAGGTTTTTATAGGCAACACAAGTGTCTCAGGATACACCACAGGGGGACATGTTCCAAACTTTCAAACAAAAATACTATGTGAGATAAGGGACAGTGCGTTATCTCAATGAGTAGGAACAGGCATAGGATATTTATCCCATGGGTTAGATCTCAGTGTACATACTGCCGTAATAAAGCAATGAGGGGGAGTAGATACGCTACAAATCACCCCAGTTGCATTATATACGATACTTTGGGCAACTCTTAAGTGCAGCACTTGTCCAGTTTTCTGGGGAGTAATAGGGAATTACTGTAGGCTACAGACAAGTCAGTAAAAGCTTTCCACGGAAGCTGTTATAGGCTTTCCAACTGTTGGCTTCCAATTCTTTTCATCTCAGAAACACATTTAGATTTTCATGAGAAACTTACCCCATCTGGTCGGCCATCTGAGGCTGTAACAATCAAAATGTAGCGATCAGTGCTTTCTCTGTCTAAAGACTTTCCTAAGGCTAGTAGCCCAGATCTAGCAATTAAACAAAAAATGCAGGTTACACCAAAACATGGCTGTTAAAATGTGAAGTTATATACCATTACATTGGTTAATCAATATTTCTTTTGTAGCAAATATGACCCTTGATTTTTATAATTGATTCTTTTTCTGTAGATTGAAGAAGGTTGTAAAAAAAAGAAAAGAAATTCAGCTAAGGTTTTATGGTTGCATATATATTTTAGAATCATGGGGGTGATTTGGAGATTTTATATTACAGGATAATATATGAGGTGGTTTTAGCATGAATAAAAGACTGCCACTCAATTGAATTGGCAGGTGACTGTCTTAAGTCACAAGAGAAAAGATAATGTGCTAACAAAAATTTCAAAGCTCAAATAACTCCTTCTGAGTGGAATTGTTTCAATAGTTATACTATGAGACCAAATTATTATAAAATGGCAGATTTTGGACTAAATTCCACTAGCCAGTGCAGGGGTCTCTCTCTCCCACCCCACCCCCCATTTGCTCACTTAGTACAAAGGGCAAGCAAGTCAACTCTATTGTGGTTGAACAATGCACATAATGGATCTTTGTTAACACAAGACAAGACCTCTAGACATGGCCTTGAACCATGTTAAACAAAAGCTGTGGTTTGCTCCTAATTCTCTCACAAATTCTGGTGCAAATTGCAATTCTCAGTCTATGAAACAGTTGGGCTGGGTTCAAGATAGAACAGGCAACAACTGTTTATATGGTCAACCCATATTTCCCAGGCTTGGGCAACCCAAGGACATGTGCACTCACCTCCCTCCCCCTCCCCTGTGTCCCCCCTTCTCCCTGTTCTTTCCATTGCAGTGGGCAACAAGCATGACAAGGGTCGTTTCAGTTGCTCATCACTTGGAGTATTACTGGCCAGAGCAGAGATGATTGTAAAAAGGAGAGGGACAGGGCCGTAGCCAGGATTTTGGTTGGTTTTTTGGGGGGAGGGAGGTGAGTTTTATTTGGGAGGGGCTGAGTCTGAGTGAGAGAGGTTCTACCCTAGCAAACCTTTTGTATCATTATCCCAATGCCCCCATGCATATGGGATATATTGAGCACAGTGATCAGATCATGATATGAATACACATAACAGTTTAAATAATGTACCAGTAAGGCTTTCTCGTGGACCACCCTGAAAATTTGGGGGAGGAGGTCTGAGCCCCCCCCCCCCCGACTACATGCCTGGAGAGGGAGATTCCTCTTCTCACTCCTCCCTCATTAGTCTGGCACCCTGGCTGATGCCATTCTAGCCAACAAAGAACTTACGCAACACATGTCCTTAATCATAAAATCTTGGAGCAGAGTACAAATAAAACAATTTAAACAATCCAAAGCTTCAACCATAACATTTTTGAATATGACAAAAACATGTTTAACCAATTAACAGTCAAAACTGCCTATAAACCTACAATACTTTAAAACTAACTTTAGACTCAACTGAAGCTAATTTTGGAGCCTCTGTGGTGACGTCCATGGGGTTTCTCCCCAATTGCTGCTTCTGGAAGCTATCAGTACTTTTATTGGGGGGGGGGGCACTGTCAAAGAAATATGGACAATTGGTTTAGAATGGTGTTAATTTAAATAGGTTTTTCAAGCTGGCGTTTGGGAGCTACGATCTGGTGATACACCAATTGGCACATTTCATGTTGCATGGCAATTTTGAGCTTCTCTTGGTTATCAAGGGATCTGGGAGTTGGGAAGAATTTCCCGACCTCAGTGCTGGTTTTGGGGTCTTTGTATTTACCAGGGACCAAATCAGCTTGGGGGCTTACACACTCTTGCCCACCTTCCAATATTTTAGCTGCACCTTTGAGCAACCATGTTTATCAGGGATTGGTCTTTGGTGTTTCACCCAGGGGAGGCTGGAGGCTTTAATCAGGGGGGACTGACTGCTTCAGCCACTCCCTTATCAAATCAATTCCCCCAATTTTGACTAACCACCACCAAGAAACATTTAAATTGATAATACTTAAGTTGCCCTTAGTTCATTGCTATCTGGTCTCTTTAATCCTCTAGGTTGTCGGCAAGACTTTTTCATTAATGCCTGCTGACACAGAATACCTGAAGTCAAGGCAGGGGCATCTTTATTGCACAGCTGTTAGTAACTATGCACCTCTCTTTGCAGTTTTCTTAATTTGGTTGTATAAGTAATGTAGCAAGTATTGCTCTTGAACAGAACCACACACATGGGAAGTATCTGAATTAATGGAGAACTGTTTAAGGAAGGAGCTCACTGCACACAAGAAATAAAATATTCTCTTTTACTATCCTTCTAAACATTGAGTAACTGGCTCGTACACATTTCCATGTGAATCTGTATATGTTCAGCCTCCCCCCCCCCCCCATGCATCAGAGGGATTACGTTTTTGATGCTGTATAATGTCAAAGATCCATGAATGAATAAGAATACTACTTTGTATTTTAATAAGGGATTTTTTGGGGGGCGGGGGGAAGCAGTTTACATGGACTCAGGGCAGTGTGGTATTTTATAAACATCTATTATATTTATATACATAATAGCTGACCCGCCCACGCATTGCTGTGGTGTAGTCTGGTGGTATGGGAAAGTAAGTAATGAGGAAGTGCTTGTTTTTAATATGTTCTTTTGCTGTGGCATGGCCTGTGGCAACCTCCTTGTACCCTGATGCTTGAAAAGCACAATCAAAGCAGTCCTGAGAGATGGGCTGTCAGCCCCTGTAGAATAATAGTAATAATAATAGTAGTAGTAATTCATTGGGTAAGAAGAAATGTGGCCTATAGTTGCTGTGGCCTATAGTTAGAATTGTCAAAGTAGAGGTAGTTATACGGATTATAATGGCAGAGAGGTACCTACCTATTCCTTCCCCTCTTTTCTTCCCCTTCCCTTTCTCTCCTTTCTTCCTTCTGTATGTCTTTATTTCCTTCCTTCCTTTGCTCTTTGGTTCCATCCTTCCTCCTCTCTTTCCTTCCTTTCCTCCCCCTTTCTCTACTGCTTCCTTTGTCTGCTTCTTTCCTTCCCTGTTTCCTTCCTTCGTTCACTTTTTATTTCCTTTTCTCCTGCCCTCCTTCTTTACCTCTGGCCTGCCTTCCCTTTCCTTCCCTTTTTATGTCCTTCCCTCCTTCTCTCTTTCCTTCCTTCCCCTCCTTCATGACTTCACAGCAGTAGCAATGGAGGACCTTCTCACAGCCACCCCACAGAGAGCCACCCCCCCTGCCTGTTTTTGAGGCCGGCGGAGGTGAGAGGGAGCCCAGACTGTGCCACCAATCAAGGCCCCGGCTTTGGCAAAGATGGTGGGCCTCCCTCCTCCTTTTGCGTCTTTCCCAGCTAGCAGCGGTGCCAGCCCACAGAGAGATGCAGTCACCCTGCTGGCCTGCCCGAGGCAGCAGTCAAGGTCCTGGCCTCGGGGGAGATGGCGGGCCTTCTTCCTCTTGTTGTTTTTGCTCCCCTCCGCAGGTCCCCATTCCCTCCCCAGTGAATGTTGCTTCCTTTGCCTCCATTTTTTCCTGTCTCTCCTGTTCTCTGTGCTGGCGGGGGAAGGGAGAGAAGGGGTTTGCGCACATGTGCAATATTTCCACACATGGGAAGTGTAGTCCCATTGGGGTTTTTTTGACCATTTATAATTTAAAAAGTGGAATTTTTTGGGTGCAAGACACACCTTGTACCGTGGGGGGTTTTGTGGCCTGATTTGGCGTTTCTGCATTCAGCAGTTTCTTTGTTTTTAAGCCTATAATCACGACATGAACACATTTATATGTATATAGAGATTCACCATGTCCCTTTTAGGCTTAAAATAGGTTTCTGAACATTGAAAACATAATAATAGTCTTCAAGTTACTATTTTCCTATTTTTTTTAAAGGCCAGTCAGTGTATTCTTCATTTTCTCTTTATCACAATTATTTAGAGAAATAATGGCTTTGCAAATGACAGCTTCCTGAATTTTTGCTGCTTCTGGTATGTTTTCAGTGCAACATGGCTTTTC
Source organism: Anolis apletophallus (assembly GCA_030556195.1). Lineage (NCBI taxonomy): Eukaryota > Metazoa > Chordata > Lepidosauria > Squamata > Anolidae > Anolis > Anolis apletophallus. The sequence goes on from JARBWK010000010.1 coordinate 121,899,837, forward strand.
TTTATACTAATTAAGGTGGCATCAATTTAGAAGGAAAGCTACACGCTTTTTCTGTTAGCAGTGCTGGGAATGTCTGGTGATGAATTCAAACAATGGCCTCCAAAGGTCTCTCATTTCATTAAAGTACATTTCATTTTCAAGACAGGAAATTGTAACTAAGTTTTACAAAAGTCACTGTCATTAGCAGAAACCTGGCAAGTCTAAAAGCTTCTAATTAATCCCAGGTCAGTCTTATAATGGAAGTTTCCATCTCGGTGGGTTTTACCTAGTCAAACATATAAAATAAATAAATGGTCTCCCATGTACAATTTCAAAGTTCAGTACCACTCACAAAGCTCCTATTAGCGTGTGAGAGCTCAACTTCAAACAGCTGAACACCTTTGATTAGAAGCTGCATTATTTGCACACAAAATTTCTGGCTGTAATCATATACCCACCAACCTGGGAAGAAATCCAGCTGAATGAGATTTACTTCCAAGAAGACATTTTATTACAAAATTGTACTATCTGTAACAATGGGAATTTCACTTACGTCCGAGATAGGTTAAAAACTTGTTGAGGATCTCCATTCTGTATGATGTATGTTATAGGGTCACCCTCTCGATCTGTGGCCTTCATAGGAACAACACAAAATGAATGGAATGTTACAGACTGCTATGAATGATTACCTCTTTGAAACCAGGTTTGTTTTTTGCTTTTTGAAATTTATTTATTTATTATTTATTTAAAACTTTTGTACCCTGATCTTCTCACCTCTGTAGAAGGACTCAGACCGGCAAACAGCAAGTATTCAATGCTAACATTTAAAATATAAAACATCATAAATTCACAATAAAATTATCAGTTACAAATATAATAAATACATTTTTAAAAAGCTTTTCGCCAAAGTAAAATTGAGTCCAACTCAATCCATGTATTTGGTCCGTATTTAGTGGTTAGCGACTTTAGTCGATTTGCAATCTCCTCCTTCATTCTGCAAAGGCCTCATTGCACAGCCACGTTTTCACCAGCTTCCTAAAAGTCAGGAGGGATGGGGTGGATCTAATTTCATTTGGGAGGGAATTCCACAGTTGGGGGGCCACGACAGAAAAGGCCCTGTCCCTCATCCCCACCAGATGCGCCTGCAAAGGTGATGGGACCGAGAGCAGGGCCTCTCCAGATGATCTTAACACTCTTGATGGTTCATAGGGGAGAATACATTTGGACAGGTAAACTGGGCCAGTACCATATAGGGTTTTGTAGGTCAACACCAGCACTTTAAATTGTGCTCGGAAGCTAATTGGCAGCCAGTGGAGCTGGCGCAACAGGGGGGTTGAATGGACAACACATTTTAAATGCTAATTGTTTCATTCATAACACTTAAATATTTGACAACTTTAACTTTATAACAACTGATTGCATGTGCTTTATCCCCTCTAGAGAGTGCCTGCATTTGGGTTTCATGGATGGTATGCTTTCATAAGCATGATAATTGCCTACTGGAATTTCAGGAAATTGGAACATTTGCATACTTAAGCTTTAATCAACATTGACTGACAGAATGAGAGATAATAAAGTGACTTTCGTCAGGCACTAAATTTTTGAGCTTATTTTCAAAGTAACTCAGTAGGAATTATTTATTACTCCAATCTTTACAAAATAAACATAGTAGTTGTGTTTGAATCTTGTATTCATTTGGATTTTTCTTAAAATGTGCAATATAAAAACCAACCAGTACTATAACCTGAAAAGAATTAAGAAGTGATTAGATAATGCCATTAATTAAACATGAAGCTTGTAAAGTTGCCATATGTGTGTGAGAGAAAATACTTGGTTAAAAAATACAGTGCGTAACCTAGCCAAAGCAAAGCAAGTTGAAGTTCTCTTTATGTAAGTATAAGTTGCACAAGACTATTTATTTACTCCATGTAAGTTCTAATTTAGGTATACATCCAGATATGCACAGATGGCACAGCAATCTGATTATCTCCACTGAAATTGAGGGGAATTCAAAGTGCTTAATTTTGGTTGGAATGGACTTCTAATGTTTGGAAGCTTAATGTAAATGCTCCTACTTTAGCTACAGACGTAGGATTAGTTGCAAGTGGTGTTTTCCTAAATGTTTTGTATGTGTTTATATACCTGCAAGTTGACCATAAATTTATGGTAACCCCATGAATTTCTCAGGATTTCTTAGACAAGAATGAATTAAATTTAGTGCTCCAACTAGGGTTGCTAAGAGTATTGTAACAAACTATGGACCTCATCACATCACAAATTTCCCCATTTCTAGACACTGTTAAATTGAAGTCTCTTGATTGCCATCACATGATGCAAGCCTATTTCCCCGAAAGTGGTCCCCACTACTTTCGTTCAGAAAATGTGCATTATTAGGAGCTGGCAATCTACCAGTTCCAGCCATCTGGTAGATTGCAGGAAAAATCATGAATTTTCCCTTGTGATGGTAACTGGTCATTTTCATTGTGCCAAACTGTTTTATGATGGCAGTTGGCAGGCAAAAAGTGGGCGGTTACAACTGTTAATCTTCTCTCATCACCATTACTCCCTCAAGTCTATCATTAGTGTGAGTCCCTGCAGTCAAAGGTAAGTTTCTCCCTCCCTCCATAAAAGAAGTGTTTTGCATCACATTATCTGGAACCCCCATCTAGATTAACCAATGGAAGTTTCAAAGTAATTAAGTAATAACTGTAGACCCTCACTTCGGTAGCCAGGCATCCTGAACACCAGCTGCCGGTGTGATGTCATTTAGTTCTCTGCCCCACAGAAGTTTCATATTCCTCTTTTCGATCAATCTGAATCAACCCACATTATTCTTGCACTAATCTTGTAAACCGCTCTGGGCGCCAGAGAGAGCGGTATATTAAGTTGAACTTAATAAATAATAAATAATAAAAATAATTATTAATCTAATATGATGAGGTCCTATCACATAGAAGAGGGCTGGAGGTTTAGCACAGCTGTTAAATCATCAGCAGCTAAAAGATCTCTCAACCGAAAGGTTGCAAGTTCGAACTCTGGGTTGGCATGGGCAGCCAACTGTCAGCCCTGCCCACTGTTTACCTAAGCAATTCGAAAACAGCTTTAGCTGTAATTAGAGAAATTACAATGGCATAAAGAAAAAGAAAATCAGAAAATGCTGGAATGAGAAAGTCCCGACAACTCTTCGTCATAGAGGATGGAACGACAGCACCCCCTGTGGCATGACACAAAAACCTCCTTCTGTTCTGTTCTGTCTGTGTACTGTGTATGTCTATACAAATGGCATTGAATGTTTGCCATGTATGTGTACTTCTGATCCGCCCTGAGTCCCCTTTGGGGGTGAGAAGGGCGGAATATAAATGAAGTGTTGTTATTATTTCAGCAGCTTTGATTTATAAAGGTACATCAATCCTGTTCTGTTTTTTGACTGAGAGCTCTAGTTCCAAAGCTGGATATTTGTGCAAAAACCAAAACAGTAGCTTAGGATCAGAACATTCATAAGCAGAAGAAGCTGTGTAAATGCTTACATTGAAGCATTCTGTACCTGCAAATTTAGCAAAATGGCACCAATTCTCATGGCCTCACTGAGTTCAAGGCTGTACATCTGTTGAGGGAAGCGGGGTGGGCTTTGATTGTTTGGAGGAAGGACCTCAATGTAAACAGTGGTGATGGAGCTCCTGCAATGACATGAAACAAATAAAATACAGTTAAAAATCATTTCCCCAAAGAGCACTTTCCTTCCTCTTAACTGCACTTGGCAATCAGTGGTTCCAGTTCAACAGCTCCTTCTTTATGCCATGGCCCTGCTGCTCAGGTAAAGACTTTTCCATTCACTAAAAGTAAGTTGAAGTGAATCAACATCAAAGTGACTATTAAGGCCTTATACAAGCTTTTCCAATTTTCTACTAGGATACGAGTGATACAAACTACAGTTATACAAAATCTTAGTCATTTAAAATTATTCAATTTTTAAAGAATTTTTGACATTTGATATAATCTTCCTGTCTTCCAAATTCTTACCGTATGTCTATAACTTTTACCTTTAAGATAAAAAACCTAATTCTAACACAAAAACAATACTGTAGTAATGAAACATATAACTATGCTGCAATCAAAGGGTGTGTGTGTGTGTGTGTGTGACAATTTGATAAGATAATTTTAATTCATAAATATTATCAAATCTTTTGTTTCTCTCCAAAATCCAAATATAAAGCTTACTTGATTTAAGCTATTCAGGGTTTGAAACTAATCCTTCAATACTGATGCTAAGCTGAGTATGAACTCCATAGCAGGTAATGTGGAATCAACATAAAGTCTTTAAATTCGAAAGCTTTACTGAGCATGTGCAGCAATAGGGCCCTCTTCCAAAATAACTTTATTTATTTATTTATTTATTTATTTATTTATTTATTTATGGCATTTTACCCCGCTCTTCTCAACCCCCGAGGGGGGACTTTAGGACAACATACAAGGCTTCTATTTGCTCATTAAACCTTTGGGGGAGAGGTTCCCAAATTAGAGATACAAACCGTCATTTGATAGAAATCTTGAAATGTCAAGGATTATAGACTTCTACCAAGCAAAGAAAAAAAAGTGAATATTTAAGGTTGAAAGTTTTACATCGTTACAGTTATCTATAATGAAGTCAGTAGTGTCTCCAATTTACCACTGAGCAAACTCAGTGGGATGTATCTTTATATACGTGTGCATATTCTGATCATAGAATACACAGAATATGGTGGTGAGGTGGGAAAAATAAAAAAATAATCATCATAATAATAATACTTTTTTTGTATTCTGCCCTATCTCCCCGAAGGGACTCAGGGTGAATTCCAACACAACAACGGCAAACATTCAATGCCTACATAAAAAACACACGATAATAACATAAATTACCAGAAAACCCCCACAGATGAAAGTAACATTAAAGCCTAACAACAAATTAACATCTAACATCAGTAAATTAAACCTGACATCAATAAATTAAACTACACGTAATCAGACCAAATTCTATAATAACATAAATCAAAACAAAACATTCAGATTTGTGTGCAATGGCCAGCAAGGGTTCACAAAACGGTGTGATTTAATTATGTAGTCAAATGAGGTCATTGGGTTGGTGTGGACCAGGAAAGCCCAAACATGTATAGTGATCTCTTGACCATCTAACCCCCCTCCTCTCCATATGCTAGTGAGCAAAATTAGATCTTCAGTTGTTTTTTTTAAAAGGGAGGGGACCAGCTTAATTTTTTTAGGGAGGGAGTTCCAGAGGTGGGGGTGACCACGGAGAAGGCCCCCCTCTTTTGTTCCCACCAGCCATGCTTGAGATGGGGGTGGGACTGAGAGCAGAGCCTCCTCCAATGACCGCAGTGCCTGGGCTGGTTTGGAAGAGGAGATGTGATCCTCTTTGTGTTAAAATCTCTTTTCCTTCAAATCAAGTTACCAGTTATTAGTTACACACCGTAGTCACCTCCAGATTGGATTACTGTAATGCACTCTACATGAGGCTGCCCTTGAAGATGGCCCGGAAGTTTCAATTGGTCCAATGGGCGACAGCTAGATTGCTAACTGGAGCGACTTAGAGGGAGCGGTCAAACCCTCATTTAAGGAGCTCCATTAAGGAGTTCATCTTCCGGTCCCAATTCAAGGTGCAGGCTCTTACCTACAAAGGCCTGAACATTTTGGGACCCGCCTACCTGCGTGACCGCATTTCTGTCTATGAACCCAAGCGATCTCTCAGATCATCTGGAGAGGCCCTACTCTCGCCCCCACCACCTTCGCAGGCACGTTTGGTGGGGACGAGGGAGAGAGCCCCCCCAACTCTGGAACCCACTCCCCAGGGATATTAGACAAGCCCCCACATTGGTGGTTTTTAGGAGGAGCCTGAAAACGTGGCTGTTCCAATGTGTCTTCCCTGAATAAAGCAAGAACACCCTGCTATGATCAATTTCTTGCAAAATGTCCTCATAAGCACTTTAATTACCTGTTGGGTTGTCTGCTCCACAATATCCTGTAAACCTCCCTGTTACATACATTCTACCTCTGTTCGCCCCCAGTATTATTTATTTTAGAATTTTAATATGTTACATTTGGCCTGCCCAGAATGGTTTTAAACTGTCTTCTATTGCTGGTAAGAACATAAGAACATAAGAAGAGCCATGCTGAATCGGGCCTCAGCCCATCTAGTCCAGCATTCTGTGTCACACAGTGGCCCACTAGTTGTACACAGGGATCTCTAGCAGAAAGGAGGGCAGAACCCTCACCTGCTCCCGACCCCCCACAACCAGTACCCGGGGAAATCCTGCCTGCCTCCATCAACACAGAGGTGGCACTTGGACTATTGCTGGTGTGTAAGTATATTGATTGTATTGTTTTATTATTTGCTGTTATCTTGTTATTATGTGTTATTGGGCTTGGCCTCATGTAAGCTGCCCTGAGTCCCCTTGGAGAGATGGTGGCGGGGTATAAATAAAGTTAATAAAATAAAATAAATAAATAAATAATTTATTTGGAGTATCATGTTTGTGGTGTTTCAGCCTGATGCTCATGTGCATGCTAGGGATGATGGGGCTGTTACTGATGTGCACAGGGATGATGGGATTACCCTTGAGAACAATGAGTTGCAAGGGGATCTTTTAGATGAGGCTTGCATTCCTGGGAACAGCTCAGTTCCCAGGGCTTCGTTAGATGAGAATTCTTTCGTTCAGGACTCTGAAGGTCTTGTTATTGATAACGAGCCACCTGGTAATGTTAACGAGCTACCATTCAACCGCCGAGATAGCATTAGAGAATCTAGGCAAGCTGCCAGCCTTTGCCGGAGCAGCCGCTTATCAAATCGAAACTGATTTTGTTCTTACTTAAGTTTGCAAGGGAAAATTGCCTTCAGATTCCAGGCTTTGTTCAGATTAGCCATGTCCATTTTTGTCTTGTCTCCAAGCTCAGGATTTTTGCCTAGGTCTTGTCCATGGATTACTGCTATTGCTGCCTTGTGTTATTCCTGGAACTTGTATCAAGGTTGTTACCTTTGCCTATGGATTTTGGGACTATTGAACTGTGTGCCTACCTTGGATATATTCTTCATCTTATAATCTTTTAACCCTTTTGTTGGACACTATATTTGTTTCAATAAAAGCCTATTATTCAGAGACTATCTGTTGTGTGTGTGAACTAGGGGGGGGGGTACTTCCTGTCTGAAGTGCAACAATGTTAGAGATTTGTTAGAGCAAGCAACATTGCAGCAGATGATTCAGTAAAATGTCTCTAAATCAAAGCAAATACTTGTTTTATGTGCTCAGTTAATCTTCTGGAAACTAAACAGAGGATTGCTGCTTCTGATTTATAGTGTGTGGATGTAGGTAGCCATAGCAATAAAACTGGAACCACTGGAATCCCTACATTTAATCCTCACAATATTTCATAGTAAGCAAAGGGTTTAAGGACTGATGAAAGAACTGCAAGGATGCCACAGCAACATTCTATTTACAAGGGTGCAAGAATATCAGGACTGAATCAGATTCTAGCCTGAGAGCTATTCATCTATCAAACATGGTTCTCAGGAGATAAAATGAGAAAAAACTGAAAGATACCGTCTACTATACATTTACGATGGCATGGATCTTAGTGAGGTCTGCACTTCAATAAATAAAGCAACAGCAGCAACAGCTTTAAGTCTTCCACTGGGATGTGTGAGTCAAGAAGTAGGCATTGAAAGAAAAAAGAGAGAGAGATTCATAGCTTATCTTAGTGCACCCTTTAAAGGTCAAGATATTTCAGTTGCTGCTGTCCAGTTATTTCTGGGAAGCATCCTTGGCTTCTAGGAAGGGAGGACTGTAGTCTAAAGAGCATAACTTCAGCATCCACAGATTAGCCTAGTTTCAGAAATCTGCTCAGTTCTAAAAGTCAGCGTCAAAGGGTTATTTCCCCCTAAAAAGTATTCTCTACTATTTTCAAAGAAACAGTAGGTGGACTGAGACAGTTTTATTAAATCATTATTTTATAATGCATGTGCATTGAATTTCTATACAAATAATTCATATACAGAATTTAGTATGGAAAATAATTTTCTAGATGACAACTATATTTCAAAGTGATGAATAAATAAAAAAATACTTCTCTCATACGATACCAAAGAAAACAAAAATAGTAAACTTTCTAGCTATAGAATGGACAATATGAAGCCTATATAGTCATCATTACAGTGTTCCCTCGCTACTTCGCGGTTCATTTATGGCGGACTCGCTGTTTTGCAGATTTTTAAAAAAAATAAAAATATATATCATGGTATTTTGCTGTTTGTGGGGTTTTGCCGCCGCCGCTCTCCAAGGCGCTTTCCTTCCTCAGTCCTCTCTCCCTCCAACCTTGAATGGCCTTTCTTTCCTTTCCTTCACTTTATTTAAGTTTATAAAGGCTTAAAATAGTGTATAACTACTAAAATAATGTGCAAATATTAAAACAAATAGAGTATCCCTACATCGCTGTTTTTCACTTATTGCGGGAGGTCCTGGAACCTAACCCCAGCAATAAGTGAGGGAACACTGTATTATCTTTATTTCTATCCCATCTTTCTCCTCATAGGAACTCAAGGCAGCTAACAATCATATAGCAAAACCTAATAATTTTTTTAAAAATAAGGCAAATGTAAAAATATGCATATAGTTAAAACACAGTTGAAATACAACAAATAGAATTAAAATTACGTTTAAAGCTCACCCTGCCCAATATCGTTTACAACCTGTCCCTCATCCTCCCCCAATGCCTGATTTATTTATTTATTTACAGTATTTATATTCCGCCCTTCTCACCCTGAAGGAGACTCAGAATGAACCACAGAACACATATATAGCAAACATTTCAATGCCATTATACAATGACAAGACAGACAACTGTACTCAGATAGAGGTATATAGGCTTTCCCATCTTTAGCATCTTGGAGGCTGTGTTTAGTTCCGGCCACGGGAGGATGTTGTTGCTCCATATTCCCTGCCAGAAGTTCCTCCTTGATCGAATCACTAGCATTTTTCTGGCATTTCCTTATGGGTGACTTTAAAAACCTCCCCACTTAAAGCAGTACCTATTTATCTACTCAAAATTGCTGTTTTCAATATGCTTGTTAGGCAGAAAATCTGCCTTGACTTGCTTGCAAAAGGCAAGCAGGGAAGGAGCCATCCTGATCTCTCTTGAATTCCGACATGTGGGAGCAGCCATCACAAAGGTCCTCTCCTTTGTTCCCACCAAACATGCTTGACTGGGTGGTAGGACAGAGAGATGGCTCTCCCCAAATGATCATATATATGTAAATGTCATGTGCTCTATTACCCAATGAATTGGTTATAATGTATGACATTATGGGGGTTTCAAATTAAGAACGCATTGAAAAAGTCCAGAACTGAACCAGTGGTTTTTATACCTCTTACTAGCTGTACCCGGCAAGCGTTGCTGTGCCCTATTTAGGAGATGCAAGAAAGTCTGAGTATGCAAGGGTTGGAATTGATGTTACTTATGGTCTTGGTGGGGTCATGGCTGTGTCATTGTGGGTTGTTCTGCTGGGTGGGATGTTGAAGTCCTGTGGAGTTGTCGGTGTGTGGTGTTCCTGGCGTTCTGCAGAGCTTGTGGATATACAATGTTTTTTTGTCTTTCCATCTGCTATGTTGATGTAGAGGTTCTGTGGTTTCCCAACTCTGGAGCAAGCTACGTAGAGTTGTCTGTGGGAGTGTAGCACAGCAGTTCTCGTTTGTGCCTGGGGACCAGGGAACAGCACCGGGGGTGCCATTAGCATTAGGGCCTGCACCAGCAGAGATAGATTCTGAAGAGGATTTGGAAGGGTTGCCTGAAGGAGCGTTTCCCATCACTGGGCCCCTCTCTCCCACTGAAAGCTTGGCTTGGGATGAAAGTTGGCTTGACCCCTATGCAGACATAGATGAAAGCCAGGTGCAAACTGAAAGCAGTGATAGTGGGAGTTATGAGCATCCGGGGGGAAGAGGGTCACAGGAGCTTCTAAGTGAAAACATGGAAGAAAGCGGCTGGGAAGATTCTAGGGAGGAGAGCTCTCATGGAGATAGGGACCCAGCTGCTGAGAGACAAGGCCGAACCTTTGATAGGAGAAGTAGCATTGAGTCCAGGAGAAGGGGATGGCACCGCAGCCTAGAAAGGGCGAGGTCCGTCAGCGGAGATTGGAGACGACAGGGCCTAGAGCGTCGGGGACCTCGGCCGAAAGATTAAGTATAGCATCCGTGGGAAGAAATCCCCAGTGCTTCGGCCACGTCCCTTCTGAGCAGATGTGTAGCGAAGTGGGTCTACGGAGCTAAGTTGGCTAGTGGCCACCAAGTCTTGCCTTGCTTTTATCTTGCCTTGTTCCTGAATCCGCATTGCTGCGCGGGCCTTGCTTAAGCCTTTTGGATTACCTTGCCAAGCCGTTTTGGACATTGATTGCTTCAAGCCTTTTGGATTACCTTGCTATTCTTATGGACAATATACCTTTTGAACTGTTTTATATTCAATAAAGTAGTTAGCCTTTAGTCCGTCTCTGTGTGTGTGATTAAGGGGCCGGTCAAGTCCGTGCATCGTGACAGGGAGAAGCATTCTGTGTCAAGGTCTATGCCACAGATTTGTAGTGTTTGTCCTTGAGCCTTGTTTATGGTGATGGCAAAAGCTAGTGTAGTGCAGTGTCTTTCTGTTCTGGCATTTGTTCTGCGCTTTTTTGTGTGATGTATGTAGCGTTGCGAGTGTGTCGTCCGATGCTGTTCTTTTTAGGAGGCATGGCTTGTCTTTTGGGTCAGTTTATGCCTGTGTGAAAGGAAGGAATGGCATACAAAGGGGTTGAGCAGTAGACGCAAGGTTGTGTTATGTGCGTATTGTGTTGTGTGTAGGTATTACTTTTGTGTTATTCTGGGGGTATGTGTTTGTCAGTGGTGCCTGTGTCCCTGGTGCCCTATTTGTCTCCCTCCTAGATCTTGACCGTGGCAGTTTAACCCTCAACTGAAATCACTCAGCATTCTAAGTGGCTTTGCCCACCGTTACTATGGTAACTGATGTTGGCCAATGGGTTTCGCTGGCAGCCGCAGAGGATGCTAGGAAATGTAGTTTTTTTGTATCATTGTTTTGGGGGCCTACTAGGTTTTTTGGGGGGGTAGTTTCTTTGCTAAAAACCTTACTTGCCTGAGGCCTATTTGTGTTGGCAAGTTTGGTGTCTCAGCCTTGGAAGGTTTCTCTGTCTCTGTCAGTTGTTCGACGACGGGACCTCCTTTATATAATAGATTGGCTAGGATCAGCTTTTTACCCAGTAGGAGGCATGCATTCTTCTCTCTTTGCCACTGTAAGGCAAATATTACATATAGTTTCTGCAAATATAAGCAGGGGCAGGTCATACAGAGAGAGGGACAAACTGGGTGCAACATGTATACTGTCAGTAGTGTTGTTTTTAACTGAAATGATATATAACTTATAGTTTAAACTCTGTTTGTTCAGTGTAGATTGTAGTGCTATGTAATGCTATATAAGAGTTAAAATACATAACGTGGTTTAATGCATAGAGCATAAACGTTGGACAATTCCTGTTTACGTCACACACTCCAGTGACGTGGATTATAGAGATAACAAACTGCCGAGCGTTTTCCGTCCAGCCATGCCGAGTGACGATGCAAGATGTGTCTGTAACTTCTCCTGTACATGTTATGTTTGTTATTTTTGTAGCTTTTAGAAAGTAACTAATAAATGTGCCACTTCAAGGCTTTGAAGTTGACTAAAGGTGGCACACTTCATTTATCCTGTGCCTTCTAGCTGTTGCTCTGAGGCCAGATTTGCCGACATATCTTGTGAGGGACAAGCCTCCTAAAACAGTCTTGCTTATGTGAATACAATTTTGGTTGCATGGCTTGCTTAACAAATTGTGATCTGAAACATATTTTTCAGTTCAGGTCTCTCAGTCCCAAAGTGGGACCACTATTTTGGGTCTAGCAGGTATGTTCCCAATCTTACTTCCATTCATATAACTGGAATGAGGGGACAGTCCTGCAACAATTCATAAAATAACGGCAGATTTTATCAGAGGAAAAAATGGTTTGGGGTTTCACATTACATTTAAAAGGATCTTCATAGCTATTTTGATGTCACTTTCATTCTTTCATCTCTATATATTATGAGACTGGTTGAAGTTTTGCGTTCACTCGCTCCTTCCTCACTTCTTTCTCCAAATAACACCAAAACTAGGAGAATCCCTCTCTTGCCTAATTGGTGGAAAGAGAAGTATTGTTCAAGTATTATCGTGGCCTCGCACTTCAACCGTTGCGGCCCCTCCGAGCGTCTCACCTTGGCTCCACATTGCATCACCTCCCCCCTCTCCACGATTGGTATGCTCCAGGACTTTTGGCGAACTTTATTTTTTGCGTTCACGAGGATTCTCTCTCGCGGGTGTGTATGCTGCCCCCCGCCGACGCCTTATTGCTGATTCGCCTTGGTTCTTTTCATACCTCAGCATTTGCTTGTATATTTCTCATTTTGTGTGTATGGGGGTTGATTTATGTTCTATTTATGAGCTATGCTAACCTTGTACTTGATGCTTTGTTGCCATTGACTGAATAGAAGTTCATTGCTCTATTCTTTATTGTGTACTTAATTTGTGGCCTTGAGTGTGTTACAGTATACACTCTGCATTCATCATTGTATCGACTTGTATTCCCCCTCCTGGGGTCTTTTACATGGTTCATTATGGCTGAAATGAATATGAATATTGTTAGTGCTTTTGATAATGAGGAGGCGGATTCCACCATACATGGTTTGTTTTTGTTCGACCCGCAGGAAGGTGCTCCTTCTGATTCTGCCCCTGCCGCACCTGCATCTCCCATTCGGGACTTAGAGGATAAGGAATCTAGCCTAATTAGAGCTCAACTCCCAGCTGCCTCCTTGTCTGAATATGTTAGACATTCTCTTACTCCATGGGGCCTATGTGTTCAGGTCCCCCCTGGTGTGTATTTGGATGATCCTGAGTTTCTAGCATCATGGAAGGCAATAGCAGAACGTTGCTCCAGGGATTGGATGTTACTTATAATCAGACGTAATACTAAGGAGATAGCTGCCCTTCAGAGTGAAATCCAGTCCCTTAGATCTACTCATGTGGATATGTTTCCTCCCTCGGAGCTAAAGAAGATTCAGACACAATGTGATGCTTTGCGCAAATCCTTAAAGGACTTTAAGATTAATAAGTTTCGTAGGGACCAGAAAGACTATGCCGCTAATCGTATTTTCAAATGGACATACAAATCCCCCACCGATAGACTGGTTAGGTTTGACGGGACTTCCCCTTCTGCTACCTCGGGAGAAGACATCAATTCAGATTCCTCAGCTGGCCCCAGTTCTGCCGGTCACCCAATGAATGTCACGATGCCGGGTCTTGGCCAGCCCCTTAAACACACACACAGAGACGGTATTCAGCTAACTACTTTATTGAAGAATAAAAACAGTCGAAAAGGTATTGTCCATAAAATATCAAAAGTAATCCAAAGGTAAAGAGTCTGTGGTAATGTCCAAAAACAACTTGGCAAGGACGTTTCCAAAAGCTTGGCAAGGCTCTGCTCAACAACAGCGGATCAAGGAACAAGGCAAGGTTGCAAGGTCCAAGGCACTCCTTGGCAGGCCACAAGCCCAAACTTGGCTACGTGGATCTTAGCTTGCTACACGTCTGTAGATGATAGACGTGGCCGAGGTACTGAGGATCCGTTCCCACGGATCCTCTACTTAATTCCCTTGGCAAGGACCCCGACGCTCTAGGCTTCGCCTCCAATCTATGCTTCGGGCCCGCGCCCTCTTTGGCCGGTCTAGGCTGTGGTGCCAGCCCCTCCTGCTAGCCTCAATGCTCCGTCTCCTATCAAAGCTGCGACCTTGCCTCCCAACACCTGGTTCCTTATCTTCGTGAGAGTCAAACTCCCCTTGCGCTTCCATGGACTCATCCTCCTTCATTTCCCACATTCGTTCCTGTGAACCTCGCCCCCCCCCCCCAGTTTCTCATAGCCTTCGCTATCACTGCTTTCTGAACCTCTCTGACCTTCCACATCCTCGTACGGGTCAGGCCATCCATCATCCCAGGCCAGGCTCTCTGTGGGAGAAGAAGGCCCAGCTAACTCATTAACCCTTTCTTCCATTCACTCCAAATCCTCCTCAGAATCCTCCTCAGCTGCTGCTGGTTCTAATGCAAGGGGGACCCCCGGTGCTGCCCCTTGCCCCCCAGGCACGAAAGAGAACTGGGTTGCTACAATGAAGCGTCACAATCCCCCTAAGAAGCAGGTTTTTCAGAAGGCCAACCGCAAGAAGGGTCCCACTTAGTGGTCAACCTATCATCTCACAAATTTACCACAGGGGAACTGGATATCTTGGAGCGTGGCTCGTCTTTTGTGTTTACTCCTTTTTGTTCTGAGTTAACTATCAGACAGGATCTTTCCAGACTGTTTCGCAATTTGCGATTAAAAGAACATTTTGCCAATTTGGATGACTCCGCATCTGTGTCTGTTGATTCCAGAATCTACAATAAGAGTACATTTACCCCCCATGCTATTTCTCATCAATTAAGGACATTTGAAACCGTGGTCATGAGGGATGTTTCCAAACTCAATCACCATACTGATATGGCTTATTCTAATTTACCAAGAGTGGACCTTGATTTCATCAAGGCACTGGGTAATAGGCAAGATTTGGTGATAAAACCGGCCAATAAAGGAGGAGGGTTGGTCATATTAAATCTTCAAGATTACCTCTCTGAGGCCCATCGCCAGCTCAATGATACTTCTTCATATCATAAACTTCCCGGAGATCCTACCAGCAGTTTCATGAGAAATATACGTAATGTAATTCAGGATGGTATAGAGATGGGCTACATAGAGTCTAAAACTGCTAAATTTCTCATTAATGACCATCCCCGCATTTCTCAAATGTATTTCTTACCAAAGATTCATAAGCCCGGTTTTCCTCCCCAAGGCCGTCCAATCTTGTCCGCCTCAGGCTCATTGTTGGAACCCCTCGCAGTGTATATTGATGTGATTCTGCAGCCTTTCGTGTCCAAAATTCCATCACTTATATTGGATACCACGGATTTTATCCAAAAGATAGAAGCCCTCCGAATTGACCACCACGACATTATGACAACTTGTGACGTGAAATCTTTGTACACTTCTATACCTCTCCAAGAGGCCAGGACTGTGCTAATGGATGTGTTTGACTCGAGGCCCCATAATATGTTTCCTCCTTCCGCATTTCTTATTGAACTCATTGACTGTTTGTTTGAATACAATTATTTTGCGTTTGGCCCTGATTTTTATTTACAAGTCAATGGTGTGTCAATGGGCCAGAGTTGCGCCCCTTCAATAGCTAACCTCTATATGGGATATTTAGAGAAGAGTTTTCTACATGACCCATTATCCCCGGCCAGATACATAAAGTTCTTCGGGCGATATATAGATGATTGTTTCATCCTCCTGGGTAATGACACCCCCATGTCTGAATTCCTCGACTGGTTGAACTCTTGGAATCCAGCAATCCCATTCACCATGGAGCATAGTCAAGAATCTGTTGATTTTTTGGACACCACAGTCTTCAAAATAGGAAATAAGTTGGGAGTCCGCTGCTACAAGAAGCCTACGGACAAGAACTCTATTCTTCATTATAAGAGTCATCATCCTCCATCCCTGAGAAATAGCCTCCCTTATTCCCAGTTTCTTAGACTTAAGAGGAATTCAACCCGCATTGTTGATTTCCACAACGATGCGGACAAGTTTGGGGACCAGCTTAGCTCCAGAGGATACCCACCGCGGGTTATACAACAGGCCCGTATTAAGGCTAATGGGGTCTGTAGAGACTCTCTCTTAACCAAAAGGCGCAAACCTCCACAAGCCCGGGTGGTTTGGCCCCTGACCTTTACACCCCACAGTCGTGAGATCGTCAGTGTCGTCAAAAAGTATTGGGACATATTGCCTCCCAGTCCGGCGTTTCGCAAATTCCCCATGGTGGCGTATAAGCGCACCAGCAGCTTTAAGGACTTGATTGTACATTCTACGTTATCCAGAAATCGTACTTTTGCCCATTCCACCTCGGGCTTTTGGCCATGTGGGAGTTGTTCGTCCTGTGCCCAAGTATTACGTTGCAAAGATATCGCTAGTGTGAAGTCACGTAGGTTATTTACTATCCGGGATTTCCTCAATTGCAACACGGAGAATACCATTTACGTCATCATTTGTGGGTTTGGCCAGTACTACGTGGGGATGTCATCACGCCCCTTACGTACCCGCATTTCGGAACATCGTTCCAGGATACGTACATCACAGGACAACACCATCCTATACCACCACTTTTTGACACATGGCCATAACCCTGAATCTTTTCGATTCGCAGCCCTGGAAAGAGTTATTACCAGTGTGCATGCTAATAACCATGATGCCCTTATTAGGCATGAAACCTGGTGGATTTATAATCTCCAATCCGAGTATCCAGCCGGGCTCAACGAGCCCCTCCCCCTTACGGCCCTACCCACGTGAGTAGGGCCCAGGTGCGAGCATACTTAACACCTGCGATTCCCTTGGATCACACCCCTTGGGTCCGCAGGAGCAATGGTGCATTGGAAGTCCTCCAACCTAGGTAGGCTAGCCACCTCCTCCACGTTTTTACTGCAGAGATGGGTCTTGTCTTATGTTTGTTATTATTGTTATTTAGAATGTGTCTCCTGTGACGCGGCATTTGCCTGGCGAGATACAGCCGCCTGACGAAGCAATCAGCGAAACGGATCGTGGCCTCGCACTTCAACCGTTGCGGCCCCTCCGAGCGTCTCACCTTGGCTCCACATTGCATCACCTTCCCCCTCTCCACGATTGGTATGCTCCAGGACTTTTGGCGAACTTTATTTTTTGCGTTCACGAGGATTCTCTCTCGCGGGTGTGTATGCTGCCCCCCGCCGACGCCTTATTGCTGATTCGCCTTGGTTCTTTTCATACCTCAGCATTTGCTTGTATATTTCTCATTTTGTGTGTATGGGGGTTGATTTATGTTCTATTTCTGAGCTATGCTAACCTTGTACTTGATGCTTTGTTGCCATTGACTGAATAGAAGTTCATTGCTATATTCTTTATTGTGTATTTAATTTGTGTGTTACAGTATAGGGATATACAGTCATAAGAATATGCATATTTTTGTGCTGGAATTTGGTTTTAAATGTGTGCTTTTCAGCTGTTTACCTGATTATGTGCACACTTTAGTAAAACATTGTTTAGCCTCCCTTTTTTATCCTTGTTTCTACCGGGCTTTAGTGCTTGTGTAGAAGGGCTCTGAGAGAGGTTAGGTTGTCTGCCAACTTGCAATTTTTCTGTAGCTAGGTTAAGGCTTTTTTAGAATTTCCTTTTTTACAGGCTTTTGAAAAGTGGCTGCATAAGGGAACTGTGTCTTTGAGAAGTACTTTCTCTGTTTTTGTTTATTGCTTTTAATAGCTATGCTTTAACTGGTTTTAATTTTATGAATAGCTTAATGATATTTAAAACTTTTGTGTTTGATATGTTTTAAAATTATGTTTCTTTACATTGTTTTAAGCTGCCTTGAATTCCAGACTGAGAAAAAGACTAGGTATTAATTAATGTAATTATTACTATTATTCATAAGAAGATTATATTCAGACTGTTAAGTTTTTAAAAGCTCTAGGATCATGAATATATATATATATATATATATATAGAGAGAGAGAGTGAGAGAGAGAGAGAGGAGTCAACATATTTGCTCATATTTCTTGGTTGCATACTTACAAATAAGGATGCAACAAATATTCAAATACATTAGAAAAAAATGATTTTAAAAGGTGTCATTAAACCCTGCCGAAGAAAACCCTGGGCTGATGAGAATCTCTGCAATTGAGGATTTCTTCGGTAAAAAAAATGGCATGTGAGTTTTGAAATAGAAAACCTGCAATGCTAAACATGATGTTCCCTGAGCAAAATAAATAAATTTAAAAAATCAATGACATTTTTACAGTGGGAAGAAAATTTCTCAAAGTATCTGTTGCCTCTTAGTCAATAATTAGATCTCTACTAACAAGTGGCTGATTCATATGTTCCATAATTTAATTACTGTGATAGTCAGCTTTGCTACTACATAGCTTGGGGGGGGGGGGGGCAGATCTTCCATTTGTGAAGCCCCGATCAACTTCTATTTGGTAACCCTTGCTGCTTGTAAACAATAACGGGGAGGGGTTGCAGAAATGCAACACACACTTGGAGACAACAGGTTCCACAAAAGTATCAAACAGTCATATAATTTCAAGTATACATATACACATTTTAGCAGTTCATCATAGTAATATACAACATATTCTTAACCCGGGACGGGCTCCTACCCTTGAAGCGGATTATCTTTTTCGGGTCAGTTCAAGTAAGCAAGAACAGTCAATTTGTGAAACAAAGTCAACAATAGAAGGCGAAGGGTAGAGGTCCTGGGAAATGAGTCCAAACGCCCGTGGGTTTTTTTACGATCAAAATGAAAGCGGAGTCAAGGTGCTGTTGCGGTTCAGTAAAAGATGATCACGATGTGGCGGGTGAATCCGAATTAACTGAAACCGTTCAGTATTTAGAGGCCAGTTAATTAGAGGCCGGTTTCAGTTAATTCGGATTCACCCGCCACATCGCGATCATTTTCTACTGAACCGCAACAGCACCTTGACTCCACTTTCATTTTGATAGTAAAAAAACCCACGGGTGTTTGGACTCATTTCCCGGGACCGCTACCCTTCGTCTTCTATTGTTGACTTTGTTTCACAAATTGACTGTTCTTGCTTACTTGAACTGACCCTAAAGGGAAAATCCGCTTCAAGGGTAGGAGCCCGTCCTGGGCTAAGAATATGTTGTATATTACTATGATGAACTGCTAAAATGTGTATATGTATACTTGAAATTATATGACTGTTTGATACTTTTGTGGAACCTGTTGTCTCCAAGCGTGTGTTGTAACCCTTGCTGCTTGACTTAAACTTAAAAGGAAAATGCTTGCAACTTTATGTATCGCCTGTGGAACTCTCCACTGCAAGATGCATGCTTAACATTTCAAACAGCCCTGAGGAAGCGTCTACGGACGCGAAATGGTGAAACCACTAGGCGCTCCTTCAGAAAAGCCATTGGTGAGGCTTCCGCGCACTGCATGAAGCATCTTTGCCCTTCTTGCACTATATTTTGCAGTTATTGTTGATCTCTATCTGAGGCTGTGGCGGGCTATTTTCTCGCCCCCTTCTCCTTTTTTGCTGCTATTAGCTACAATTTGATACTTTACGACCCACATTGAGGCTCCTTTACGGGGGGCATCTTCCCCCCCTCCCCTTACAGCTACTCGCGAGCCGGACTGGGCGCTGTGTCTTTGGAACGGAGAAATCCCCTCTCCCCGTGCAGCCCCTTCCTCTGCTGCTATTACTAGCGACCTGGCCCGCTTTGTCCGAACGAAGAAATCCCCCTTGTTGATGCAGCTACTCGTGGCTTGGATTTGTTGCTGCACATTCGCCAAATAGGCTTTCCCCACGGTGAGATTCACCACCGTGGCTTCATACCTTACAGGAACTCTGAGTGAGTAACTTCAGGACTTATGGGAATCATCCACTAGTATATTTTCTCCTTTCCCCCTGATTTAGCATACTTATATTATTCACAGTAACCTTTATATTGTGTATTTATGCATGTTATTGATTGGCTGCTGTGTTATAGTGACGTGCTTCTACCATTGTGTATCTATATTAGGATTTTATATTGTCTATATTGTTTATATGCCTTCTCAACACTGTGAATGTATATATTCTGAATGCAATTACTGTATAATTGAACCCTTCCATTATTATGAATGTATATACTGTGTATGTGAAAACTATTTGAAACAATGAATCATTTGATGATATTCACCCAGTGTCCGTAACTTCTATGATATCTAATTGGTTTTATGTATGCTCCACCTCAGAGCTCTCCTCGTTTATGTCACTGTGGTTAGTTTGTTGTGTCATATCTACCCTTTGCTTTTTAAAGATATGCCTGTTACCATCATAGCTGTTATGTCATCCTCACTTATACGAGGACAGGTCAAGAAGCCCATGACTTTTTGAATTTCCCACCTCTTAACTGAAAGGGCAACACTGCTCCTGTCAACAGGCATCTGTCAGTTGACTCCTGTCAAAATTTGAACAAACTGCGTCATTTAGTTTGTGTTTGACAGCCATTGATAGCAGACTACCACGTGATTTGAGGAGAAAATGGGAAAAAGTGAATTTTGTGTGCTCATTAAGCATTATTTTTTGCGGGAAAAAACCATCACTCAAACCAAGGCTAAGCTTGATAAACACTATGGGGACTCTGCACCATCAATTTCAATTCAGTAAAGTGGTTTACTGAATTTCGTTGTGACCGTACAAGCAGGGAAGATGCAGAACGTTCTGGACGCCCAGTTGAGGTCTCTACACCCGAAACAATTGAAAAAATTCATGATATGGTGTTGACCGATCAGAGATTGAGAGATTGTGGAAGCCATAGGCATCTCACATGGCTCAGTGGTTTCAATTTTAAATGATCACTTGGATATGAGAAAGCTTCCCGCAAGATAGGTGCCACGTTTGCTCACAATCGACCACAAACGCAATCGTGTGACAATTTCGCAGAAGTGTTTGGCGTTGTTCAACCGCAATATGGACAAATTTTTGTGCCGTTTTGTAACTGTGGACGAAACGTGGATCCTCCACAACACACCAGAAACCAAACAGCAGTCAAAACAGTGGGTTTCTCAGGGTGAATCGGCGCCAAAGAAGGCCAGGGTGGGTTTGTCAGCCAATAAAGTCATGGCGACCGTTTTTTGGGATGCACGCAGTATAATCCACATTGAGTACCTTCAAAAGGGTAAAAAATCAATGGGTAATATTATGCCAACTTATTGGGTCGATTTAATGAAGATTTGAAAAAAACAACAGCATTTGGCCAAGAAAAAAGTTCTTTTGCACCAGGACAATGCAAGGGTGCACACACGTGCAGTTGCCATGGCAACAATCCATGAATTGGGATACAAATTGCTCCCTCATCTGCCCTATTCTCCGGATTTAGCCCTGAGTGACTATTTCTTGTTTCCAAACATGAAGAAATGGCTCGGCGGAAAGAGATTTGATTCCAACAATGAAATCATCTCACAAACAAATACTTATTTTTTGGAAGGGCTAAAAAAATTGGAGCAACATTGGACAAAGTGTATAGAGCTCAAAGGAGACTACGTTGACAAATAAAATGATTTTTTTATCCAAAAACCTGTGTTTCATTCAAAAAGTCACGGACTTATTGACCCGCCCTCGTATCAGTGGGCATTCACATCTGGGGAAAGGCTCTGCAAAATACTGTATGTACATGCAAACACACTCAAGTTTTTCTAATTTAATATTAAATGTTCTGTGAGCTAAAGTGAGATAAAAAAGACTTACTCATTTTGTTTATTTATGCTAAGCTCATATGAGATAAATCTTAAACTCTTCCTACTCTATGCCTCTCAGACCTAACAAGTCAGAGATTAGAAAGTGAATGGCTCTGCTAGTGCAAGAGTAAATTTCCATGGAGGGTATTTCATCACTTGTCCAGTGTTTGCACAGCTTGCAATTTGTGCTCCAAATTGAGAAGGCATAGTATAATACTGCATCATCTGGATAAATTGGTTGGTTACGTTTAGTTCAGAGATCCTTCCACTTTCAGGATATTTGAGATATTGCTACTACATGATAGCTCGTAATTGAAAGAACAAACAGTGACTTTTGCGTTCAATGCTTGGCATCTTCTCTTCATTTCACACATTTCCAGGCTCTGGAACATGCACTTACAAATTCAAATGAAAAAAATGTACAGCAATGTTCAAGACAGGGAATGTGGCGCAGCTGACTGGGAGTCAGCTGCATAAGAGCTCTACTGACCACAAGGTCATGGAGTCGAGGCCTGCCCGGGTCAAGGTGAGCGCTCAACCATTTGTGTAACTCGTTGTCGACCTTTGCAACCCAAAAGACAGTTGCATCTGTCAAGTAGGAAATTTAGGTACCACGTTGTGGGGAGGCTAATTTAACTAATTTATGAAGCCATAAATCTCCAGGAAGTGTGCAAAAGGAGTGAAGGAGCTCAACAGCTCCCCCTGGTGGCCAGAAGCTGAAATGTTAAATTGCCTCTGTGTGTCTTGTCTTACATGTTTGTATATCAAAGGGCATTGAATGTTTGCCTGTATATGTGCATTGTGATTCGGCCTGAGTTCCCTGCGGGGTGAGAAGGGCGGAATATAAATGATGTAAATTAATAAACAAGAAGCAGAAACAACACCGAGTGCCCTGAATCCTATTAGTTCTAATTAGAGTAAACCTATGGGATGGTGAAACAGTATGTAGAAAATGCATAGGTCTATTCTACTGAGGACTCATCAGCTCCCCCTGGTGGATAGAAGTTGAAATGTTAAATTGCCTCTGAGTGTCTTGTCTTACATGTTTGTATGTCAAAGGGCATTGAATGTTTGCCTGTATATGTGTATTGTGATCCTCCCTGAGTCCCCTGCGGGGTGAGAAAAATAAATGATGTAAATAAATAAATAAATCAAGAAGCAGAAACAACATATACTTTTAACACCGAGTGCCCTGAATCCTATTAGTTCTAATTAGAGTAAACCTATGGGATGGTGAAACAGTATGTAGAAAAGGCATAGGTCTATTCTACTGAGAACTCATCAGTACTAAAATTCAGGCCACTATATACAGCTAATAATGTGCTAGGGATATATTTATTTCCGGCAGGCCTACCCCAATTTTAAACAATGAATTTTAACTGTTCATTATATTAGTATTGGTGGTTTAATCTTCGTCATATGTGCATACACACACACACAAATATACTATCTATTTGGTTTAATCTTCGTCATATGTGTACACACACACACACACACACACACAAATATACTATCTATTTCTCATCCTGTTTGAATCCAGTTATCTTCTTTTATCTTCACATATAATAACCATTCAATGTATGTCAAGTTTTTACTAAAGAGAATAACTAAATGTCAACTTTCTGTAGAACACCTTACATTATAAAAGGTTTTAAATATAACCTTTAAGGCTTTGTCATCCACAAACCAATGTATATGCCAAAATGTTTTCTTTTATGTATGGAATGGCATAGGAAGAAAATCAGTTAAGAATATTTCAAATTTCTTCAATAATTCAGCAGAATTTCTTGAAACTGAATACATGTTAAAAATTGCTACAACAGTATTTCAAAATCATTGCTTAATCTTCTAATGGTTATCTACCATATGAAATTCCTAAAATGAAACAAACTGTATTTAACAATGATTTGCATACGAAGCATAAACAAACTTAAGAGAGATGTTCTTAAACATAATCGTCCTTTTCTGCTATTGAGTTCTATTCTAACACGTTTTATTTACAAGCAAATACCTTCCACTGCTCTTTATAATGAAGTGAACGATGTGAGGGGAACAGGTGAATTTTAAAAAACCCCTGCAAATCTCATATGCTGGCAACTAGTTCAAACACCACCTCAAAAATAAATAAATAATTGTAACCATAATAAATCTTACTCAAGACAAGATGCCTTCATAACAACAACAACAACAAATGTGCCACAGTGGCATTAAAGAAAGGGAAAATTATCCACATCAAACTACTCTGGGACTTCAGAATTCAGTGTGACAGAGTTTTGGAGCACAATACTCCTGACCGCATGGTTGTGTTAAAAAACAAAGTATGGCTCATCCATGTTGCAATCCCAGGCAACAGCAGGTTTAAAGAGAAACAACTGGAAAAGCTGACACAATACGAGGATTTAAAAATAAAACTGCAAAGACTTTGGCACAAGCCAGTCAAAGTGGTCCCAATGGTGATTGACACACTGAGTGCAGTGCCTAACGACCTTGGCCTGCACTTAAACACAATCAGCGCTGACAAAATTACCATCTGCCAGCTGCAAAAGGCCACCTTACTGAGATCTATATCACACAGTCCTAGACACATTGTTTAAGTTGTTGGTTCTGACCTTTAAGGCACTTTATGGTCAGGGGCAAGCATATCTCAGAGACTGCCTCTCCCCTCTTCACCGCCAGTGGTCACCACGATTCCTCCAACTAAACTTACTGTATGTTCCAGGCCCCAGGGAAGTACGTCTCGAGAGCACAAGACGCAGGGCCTTCTCCATCTCTGCCTCTGTCTTGTGGAACTCCTTGCCTCCCCACTTGAGGGCCATGCGTGACCTGCGACCCTTTGCTCAGGCACTTAAGACCTGGCTTTTTAGCAGAGCTTTTAATGTTTAATGCAGTCTATTTGGTATTGTGTATTTTTAATGCAACTGTTTTATGTAAATCGCCTGGAGCATTTTAATGGAGGGCGATTAACAAATGAGAAACTGATGATGATGATCCAATACAACAGCCAGCAGAGTGATCCTGTTTGCTCTGGACTCATCTTGTTGGGTTTCTAATAATAATAATAATAATAATAATAATAATAATAATATGTTCCGTCCCCTCTTCCCAAGGCTTACAACAAAAAAGAACTGCAAAATAGTAGTAATCACACAATCATGATGCATTAAAAAATCACAATGAATGTGCTAAATATAACTAAAAACATGAAAGAAACATCACTCATAAATATAAATTTATGCATTAATTAAACTGTCCCCCGAGATCACTACGCTCCGAGGATGCTAATTTGTTAGAGATACCCTCGGCGAAATCGGCTAAACTGACATCTACTCGCCGGAGGCGTTCTCCGTTATAGCTCCTACGCTGTGGAACGCCCTCCCGGCTGGGCTGCTGGCTATAAAGGACCTGCCCCGTTTAGACACGCCTGCAAAACTTATTTGTTTAAGCAGGCCTTCGGTGAGTAGGTCCTGCCCATGTTCCGCTTTAGCCGCTGTCCTGGGGTGTCACGCTATCTAATTTCTGAACTGTACCTGGGGTTTTGTATTTTGCTGTTTTAACTGTTTAATTGTCTTAGATGTTTTATCGCATTGCTTGTGTGTAGTTGTACCTTCGGTTCCTGTGAGCCGCCCCGCGAGCCTCAGGGAGTCGGCGGCATAGAAACCCGAATAATTAATAAATAAATAAATAAATAAATAATAAATAAACATGTAATATACTATAAACATCATAAGACTCTTGTTGATAAAAAGTGAGATTAAGTTATTATCAAGAGGACCTAGTTTCTGCCCAACTCCTGGAGAACCTGATGCAACACAAAACAAAAATGTCATCAAAACATTTGAAAGGAGACATAGATTATCTGAGTATTTCCATGATAATTGCATTGGCCAGACTGCATGAGTTCTATAATCTCATCAGATGGGATAAATTTTGGTGACAATGCCAGTTCCTCTTTAGTTTTGCAACAGAGCCTGCTGGCTCCCATCCCGCAATGTATAGCTACTTCTAGTGGGGCTCTGTCACAAAACTAAAGAGGAACTGGCGTATGCCACCATGGTAGCAACATGGAAGGCTTCCCATGTTACATTGTGATCTACGAGGGGAAGCCAAGTGGCAGATGTTTCCCCTCGTAAGATGAGATAGAGGGTAAGTCGGGTGATTGCGGGGCATGGGGCAATGGATTCCCCATGCCAGGCACCACCGGATTTACCATGATGAGGCACATATGATGAGGTCCCTGGTTTCTTAGGTTATGGTTACCATGGTTTTCTATGGGCAAGCAGATAAAGACTGGTATATGGCATATGTTCTGTACATCTGAAAAAGAGATCCTCTATAGCTGTTTTAGCCACCAAATATCTGGACACCTAACAGGAATAGAAATCCAGTTTTGGAAACTTTTTTCCCAATCAATAAATGAAATGATTAACAACCACAAACCAACACATACCTTCGACAATATTTCTAAAGAAGAAAACATGTCTCAAAGAAATATTCAGATATGAACAGATATTCTTTGACTGCTGACAAAGGAGTACCTTAAGTAGACTGCCACTTTCAGAAGCATAGCGACTGGCAGGACCTATTAAACATCAGATCACCTGCAGGTCCAACAATATTGTTGACGTGATTGAAAGCAGACATGCAGGATGTCATCTGCAATAGGTGGGCAAAACAATGGCATGCCTGTGTACACACTTGAGGAATTATATGTCTGTTATTTTAACCTGGAAGCTAGAGCTTTTCATCTCAAAACAGCACAGTATCTCTGATTTGTCCTTGACTAGCACTGAGGTGCAGGCATGTAGCCATGATCTGAAATTCTCAGGGGTGGTAACAATACAAAGGTTTGGTAGAGAAGCCCTTAAACTCAGCCCTCCCAAATCAAAATCCTAACGCAGCCCGGAAGAGCAGTTGCCAATTTGAAATACTAATGCCCACGGTTCCGCCATTTTTCGGTTCTGTTAATGAAAGATATCGGTGTCAAATTGGGTCAAACAAAAAATTATCAGACTCACCACCAGCTCCCTCTCTGACTCACCGCCAGCTCCCTCCCTTTCTTCTCTTCTTCCCTCTCCGCGGGAAGAAATCCCTGTCCAAACTGGGTTAAACATGTGTGTCCGCCATTAGCGAAGCCATTCTGAAATTTTGGAATTAATCCGAATCAATTTTGAGATTTTAATTAAAATTTTTGGAAGTCTATCAGATTTGAAGCGCCAGCGCCCCCTACTATCGGAACGAGTTTTGAACCATTTTTTTAATCAACCAGGCATACACACACACACACACATCACTATACACCTAAGTATAAATTCTTGTGAATTACTGAGTAGACATGTACAGAATTATTACAGCTTCTGTTAATTATAGCATGAATAAATTATCAACAGTTTAAGAAAAAATAATTACCTTTGCTGTGAGAGTGGAGCACTGTCAGATGCTTTGACAGTGAGAGCATAGGAACGACCTACCAACAGATCAGTTCCTGGCGCAATGGTGATAAGGCCTGTGTGATCATTGATTACAAAGTCTCCCTGATCTCCAGCCAGGATTTCATAAATGATCTTCCCATTTGGACCTTCATCTGCATCCATGGCAGTGAGCTGCAATTGAAAGTCAGACCATTAAAATTTAATTGTAAGGCTTTTGTTATTGTTGTTAGAATTAACTTATACACAGAGTAAGGCTCTAATGCTAACAGCATTCAAACACGCTATGAAAGCTAGCAAAGAATAAAGAGTATGCAAAATTGTGTCTTTCACTTTTTTATATAAAATACTTTTATATAAAAAAGTGAAAGACACAATTTTGCATACTCTTTATTCTTTGCTAGCTTTCATAGCGTGTTTGAATGATTGTTGTTAGAATGTCAGAGAAGTTAAAACGATACCAAGTAAGTGAAACTGGGGATAGGTTAGAAAGAAAGAAATTGCGTTTCTGCAGGTTTATAGCCTAAGAAGATAGCAACAAATTATAATGTCACTATTTCATTTTGTGTAGTGGCTTTGATTTAGCAAAAGGGTTTTTTTTCCTATTATGCAAGTTTGTGCATGTGATTTCTTACAAGTTTTTGCAATCTTTCCAGCTTACCATATTCTGATCTTATCTGTAGATTCTCCCAATCAGCAAGAAACTTTAATGGGTTCGGAAGATTGCTTTGCTTGCATGTTAAGTGCTTTCTGGTAAAGTCCCTACTGGATAAATTCCATTATTGTAATTATTTATTTATTATTTATTTACTACATTTTTATACCGCCATTTTCAACCCGAGGGCGACTCATGGCAGTTTACAAGCGGCACTATTCAATGCCCATAACAATATAAAAGCAGATAAAACACTCCACATAATTAAAAAAATAACATACATATTAAACATCAACAAAAACATTATAAAACCATAAATCCTCTGCACATCATTACGAAATCATTGTCCAATCGCATTGTCCAACCATTCAGAGATCAGAGGTCATAGCTACACTGCGTTTGGAAATGCCTGCTCAAATAACCAGGGTTTTTTTTTCTAATGTCCCTGGGGAGGGCATTCCACAGCCGAGGGGCCACCGCTGAGAAAGTCCTGTCTCTTGTTCCTGCCAACCACACCTGTGAAAATGACAGGACCGAGTCAGGGCCTCCCCAGAAGATCTTAAATTTCTAGGTGGTTCAGAAGGAGAGATACGTTCAGGCAGATAGGTAGGGCCAGAACCAGTTAGGGCTTTATAGGTCAAAGCCAGCACTTTGAATTGTGCTCAGTAGCAAACTGGCAGCCAGTGGAGCTGGCACAACAGAGGAGTTGTATGTTTCATGAGCATCGCTCCTGTTAGCAGCCTGGCTGCCGCCCTTTGGACCATTTGGAGCTTCTGAACAGTCTTCAAAGGCAATCCCATGTAGAGAGCGTTGCAGTAGTCTATACGGGATGTAACCAGAGCATGTACTACCGTGGCCAAGTCAGACTTCCCAAGATATGGGCGCAGTTGGCACACAAGTTTTAATTGTGCAAAAGTTCTCCCAACCACCACCAAAACTTGGGGTTCCAGGCTCAGCGATGAATCTAGGATCACACCCAAACTGCGAACCTGCGTCTTCAGGGGGAGGTAACCCCGTCAAGCACAGGCTGTAACCCTATGCCCTGTTTGGCCTTGTGACTGACCAGGAGAACCTCTGTCTTGTCTGGATTCAGTTTAAAGTCTGAACAGCCTCCTTAGTAACAGGTGGGAAGGAGTAACAGATCTGGACGTCATCTGCATACAGATAACACCGTACTCCAAAACTCTGGAAGATCTTCCCCAGTGGCTTCATGTAGATGTTAAATAACATCGGGGACAGTACTGAACCCTGAGGGTCTCCACAAGACAATGGTTGTGGAGTTGAACAGGTGTCACCCAGTAACACCTTCTGAGACCGTCCCTCGAGAAAGGACTGGAGCCACTGCAAAGCAGTACCTCCAAGTCCCATTCCTGCGAGGCATCCCAGAAGGATACCATGGTGTGAGGACTCACCCATTTTATGCTAGGCCAAGACCAGCATAGCAGTTTGGCATCCATGGTAAAACAGGATAGCCAGGAAAGGGGGAGTGGCTTGGATCCTTCTCAGAGGGGGGGAGAGAGAGCTGCCTGGGAGTGGCTCAGAGCGGAGGTGAGGAGCCGAGCTGCTTGAGAGGGAAAAAGTGTAGCTTATTCAGGAGTCTCTTGTCAGAGCTGAGAGAGAGAGAGCAATCTTTTGACAGAGCTGAGAGTGAGCAGTCAGAGAAGACAGTTGTCTTGTAAAACTGACAGGAAAAGTTCTGTGTGGAGCTGACAGGCAGTCAGTCACAGGCTTTTGGGATCTCTGGGGAAGCCAGCTACAGGAAACCTCTAGGATAGAGTTAGTAGCTAGGGTGCTTCTGGAAGACTGAGTGTTAGCTCAGGGAACTAACTAGTTTAGTTAGTTGAGGACTACTCACTACTAGTCATAGGATTAGAGTGAGGAAGGTTAGATAGACAAGTTTTGAACTGTCTAGTTTTGTAACTAAGTTAAGAAACCAATCTTCAGTAACCGATACGCTCTAGTGGAACGGCCTCCCCGAAGAGATCCGGGCTATCCGGGCTCTCTTGCCGTTCCGCAGAGCAGTAAAAACATGGCTATTTAGGCAGGCATTCGGTTAGCCAACTGCCACTATCCGCACTATCTGTACCTGCGGGCCGCTGCTTGCCATCACTAACGACTGTTACTGGCTGGTAATATGGTTTTGTGTTTTAACTGTTCTATGTTGTTTTATTGTATTTTAATGTGTTTATTAATTTGTTTACTTGCACTAATTTTGTAAACCGCTCTGGGCGCCAGAGAGAGCGGTATATTAAGTTGAAATTAATAAATAAATAATAAATAATAGTACCATTCTGTATAACCGTTACGCATCTGTGCTTTTAAGATCTGCCTGTTAAGTTAATAAAAGTTCTATCTGTTAACTTTTCAAGAGAAGCTTTCAGTGTGCCTCATTACATCAGAGTGTGCCAGTTCCAGCCTTCCCACTGTCCCAGTCAAGTGGGCTAGATTTCACCTCAGTAATCCTCTCAGTTTATTTTTCGATTAGGAGCCTAGCTTATATATTATTTTAACAGTAATAGAAAAAGATCATTTTTAGGTTGGTGGCAGCGTTCCTAGTGGTTTAAGCCTCCACTTAGTGACTTTCTGGTGGTTTAGGGTGGGATCTAGGACAGGAAGGTCTACCCTGCTCCAAGATTTATAGCCCAGGTCGTCACACATGGTCAATGCTATCGAAGGCTACTGAGAGGTCCAGCAGAACCAGCAGGGACACTCCCCCTGTCTAGCTCCCAGCGTAGATCATCTACTAAGGCAACCAAGGCTATATCTCTAGAGATGGTGCATTATAGCTACAATCCCAAACTGAATTCCCAGGTCTGCTCATCGCAGTATACTCCAGACAGCTCCCTACCATCTCCAACCAATATGGCCTGCCTAGAGTACACAAAGATTTCCCAGGTCTATTGCAGAGTTGCCAGGTAAAATAAAGGGCCAGATTTCTTTCACGGTTGTGTTTAAAAAAAGGAATTGCAGCAGGTGTTGGCCCGGTGGCAAGCAATACCCACTGAAATTCTCTCTTCTACACAACTATTAAGAATACAGCAGTCCTGTACCTAATTCAACTGATAACCTCAATATAAGGCAGTGTTTCTGAAATTCTGCTCCTCCAGATGTTTTGGACTTCATCTCCAACAATTCCTAAAAGCTGGTAAGAATCTTATCCCAGGTTTTCTGTTTATCCCAGATTATCTGGCAGTGAGGACTCGTATAATCCAGTTTAAAGCATAAAACCTGGGATCAGATCCTGGGCCTGTTTGGAAGGAGCCTTTGAGAAACACTGGTCTAGGGAGTTACTCACATCCTGGGTCTTATTTTCAGATAAATATGCATAGGAACATGCTGTGCAACGTTAACATTTGAATATTTGAACAGATCTACGAAGTCTAGCAAACAGAGGCTGATATTGAGAAAAATTGAGCTCGTCAATGGGGACCTCAATTTAAGGTTGAAATTTATCTCACACTGTATTGTTAACATTTGACAGTTGCATCTGTCAAGTAGGAATTAATGTACCACTTCATGGGGAGGCTAAATTTAACTGATTTACGAGGCCATTAAAAAGATCTGCAGAAAACACTCTGAGGAATGAGGGAGTGCGACAGCTCCCCCTGGTGGCCAGATGTTAAATTGCCTCTATCTGTCTTTGTGTGTTTGTGTGTCTAGATGTAATGTGTACATTGTAATCCACCCTGAGTCCCCTGCAGGGTGAGAACGGCAGAATATAAATGAAGCAAATAAATAATAAATAAATATTGTTTTTATTATTTTATCATTTTGCTATAAACGTGCTCATTGTTCTTGGCCTCCTAAATGAGTGTCACTAATGAATGTTGATGACAGCTTTAAAAAATGTTAGAATGACTGTCTTTAGATCAAAAGTAAAAGGGTGGGATGATGGGAAGCCAATCAGGTAAAACCGTCAGACAAAATACCATTTTGTCCTAACCATTTAATTACACAGTTGGAACCAGGCCAAGTTTTGCTGCAACCAAGTGAAAAGGGAATCTGTGAGAATGCACAAATACATAAACTAACAAGGTTAATTAAACTTGCAAATGAAGCTACTTTGAAATGCTAAGTCATCCGGGTAACATTTGGGGGGTAAAAAGATGCCTGAAAGGGAGAATTAAAGTCAAAGAGCTGTCACAACAGTCTACGACGTTGGAAAGTCAAACTGCAGGTGTCTTGGGCTGATAGGCACCACAGTTGACAAGATTTTAGAAATATCTGAATGTGGAAAAAACATTGGGTAAAAAAAAAGATCCATTCTGCTTTCACACTATATCTTCTTTATGCAGTAGCAGTCATTTTGTTCATTTTAAAATGAGCAGCACTCACAATGTGACAATGATAAATATGTTCTGCTACAGCTGAGGCCAAGACTTGGTTTGCATTATGCAAACAAGAGGCAATAAGACACCTGTATTTCAACCTCATATTAACAATACCATGCCTTTTATATGGAACTAGCCACCCCCTGCCACACATTGCTGTGGCCCCGTCTGGTGATCTGGAAAATAAAGTAATGAGAAAGTGTTGGCTTCTAATATATGTAATTTCTTTATGCTTGTGGGTAAACAGTATTTCTTGTTGTTCCTTTGTCAGTGTTGATGCAGAGATTGTCTGTTTTGCCTACTCTGGAACATGCAACATAGAATTGTCCTTCTTTAGGAATCCCTTTCAAATCTATAATACCATATATATGTCATATACATGTATATATGTGTGTGTGAATCATATATCTATCTATATCTATGGCTGGATGGCTCTTTGTCAGGAAGGCTTTGATTATGTTTTCTTGCCCTGGTGAAAGGAGTTGGACTGGATGGTCTTAAGGCAACATTTCTAAACCTGGGGGTTGGAACCCCTGGGCCGGGGGGTGGGGGTCACGTGGGGGTGTCAGAAGGGTTGCCAAAGACCACCAGAAAACAGTGTTTTCTGTTGGTCATGGGGGGTTCTGTGTGGGAAGTTTGGCCCAATTCTATCGTTGGTGGGGTTCAGAATGCTCTTTGATTGAAGGCGAACTTTAAATCTCAGTAACTACAACTCCCAAATGTCAAGGTTTATTTTCCCCAAACTCCATCTGTGTTCATATTTGGGCATATAGAGTATTTGTGCCACGTTTGGTCCAGACCCTTCATGGTTTGAGTCCACAGTGCTCTCTGGAGGTAGGTGAACTACAACTCCAAAACTCAAGGTCAACGCCCACCAAACCCTTCTAGTGTTTTCTGTTGGTCATGACAGTCCTGTGTGCCAAGTTTGCTTCAATTCCATCATTGGTGGAGTTCAGAATGCTCTTTAATTGTAGGTGAACTATAAATCCCAGCAACTACAACTCCCAAATGACAAAATCAATTTTTTTGAGTGATGGTCACTCCTTGGGTTAGTAGGTATCTTGTGGCCAAATTTGGTGGCAATTAGTCTAGTGTTTTTTGAGTTATGTTGTCATTCAAAATGAACAGAGCATTTATATATATATATATATATATAGAGAGAGAGAGAGAGAGAGAGAGAGAGAGAGAGAGAGAGAGAGAGATGCCAGTTTTGATTTGTTGGCATCCTCTAACTAGGGTCAGTCCAGACTCCTCTCTACTAGAGCTGCTCACTGCCAGTGTATGGAAAAGCTAATAAAACCTCTTGATTCCAGTAGTTCCACATCAGTCATGAACTACAAAGTTCAGACAAATTGGTCTGATTCCCAAATGCCTGACATGATTACTTCTCTGTTGATCTAAATTGAAACTTGCAGTTGTTGTCTGCCAAAAGGCTTTGTTTTCCCATCACCACAACCAGGATAGCTGTTCCAGCAAAAAGTCTGCTTCCCAAAGTCACACACAATTAACAGGTATTTATTTTAGCTACTCAGGTAGCATTATGAAAATTACCATGTGGTGGTACATCTGACACCTTTGGATTAAGAAACTATTGTATTTTCAATATAACAAAAGGCAAACAGTTCTGCACATGTCTTCTTTCTATTTTTGTTTTTGGCCTTGACATTACAATTTACATACTGCTCCATGGGTGTTTTTTTTTTTAATGTGGGTATAATAGAAAATTTACTCAATAATTGACATTTACTCAAAAAACAAGTTATCTAACTTTCGAGAATGAATCATTTACTCAAATTATTGAGTATTTATTTCTTTACATCATTTTTACCCCGCTCTTCTCACCCCGGCAGGGGGACTCAGAGCAGCTAACAATGGCAACGATTTGATGCCGCAATATATTACAATTATAATAAGAAGATAAAAACATATGATACAATAGAATAAAACAACATTAATTAAATCGTCATAAAGCCTTTTCCAATTACAACAACCATATGGTCTGATTCAATGTTCAGGTGCCATTATATCCATTAGCCAAAAGCCTGGTTCCACAACCACATCTTCAATTTTCTTTTGAAAGAAAGGAGGGAGGATGTCAATCTGACTTCATTGGGGAGCGAATTCCACAGGCGGTGGGTCACCACCGAGAACGCCCTGTCCCTCGTTCTCATCAGCCGTGTTTGCAAAGCTGGTGGGACCAAGAGCAGACCAAGAGCAGGGTCTCCCCGGTGGATCTTAGGCTACGAAGCGGAACGTAGAGGGAGATACATTCAGACAAGTAAATTGGGCCGGAGTCGTATAGGGTTTTATACGCCAAGACCAGCACTTTGAATTGTGCTCGGAAATGGACCGGCAGCCAGTGGAGTTGACATAATAGTGGGGTGGTATGCTCCCTGTATGATGCCCCAGTGAGCAATCTGGCTGCCACCCGTTGGACTAATTGAAGTTTCCGAACAGTCTTCAAAGGCAACCCCACATAGAGCATGTTGCACTAATCTATTTGGGATGTAACCAGAGTGTGGTCCACCATGGCCAGATTAGACTTCCCAAGGTACGGGTGCAGCTGGTGCACAAGCTTTAACTGTGCAAAGGTTCTCCCGGCCACCGCTGAGACCTGGGGTTCCAGGCTCAGCTATGAATCCAGGATCACTCCCAAGCTAGAAACCTGTGTCTTCAGGGGGAGTGTAGCCCCATCCAACACAGAGTAAGTTTTCTATTATATCATGTTCTTATTGCATGTGTGTTTGTGCCTTCAAATGGCCTGTTGACTTATGGCAACCCCATGGCTTTTCTCACAGGCTTTTCTTAAGCAAGGAATACTCAGAAGTCATTTTGCTAACTCTTTCCTCTGAAACAGCCCACAGCTCTTGATATACATTGGCGGTCTCCCATCTAATACTGACCCTGGTGAGCTTCTAATATCAGATAGGATCTGGTGCTTTTAGGATATTTTGGTAAGGTTTCCTACTGCTCTGGTGGCAATATTGTTCCATTATCACTGCATGGGACATCTTATTTTACAGCAAACAGCTAAAGTTCTCATTAAACTGATAAGAAAACAATAAAATAACAGCATAGTAATAAAACCAAATGTAAAATTTCAAACGATTTTAAAACAGCCTCAAAAGAAACAAGCAGAGGGAAAAAAGAGCAAAAAACATCCAAAACAGGGCTTCCCAAACTAAGGCCCATGAGCCGAATATGGCCCTCCAAGGCCATTTACCCAGCTTTAGGTTTAGGATTGCCATTTACCCAGCTTTAGGTTTAGGATTGCCCTAAATCTGAAATGCCTTGAACAGGGCCGTAGCCAGGATTTTGATTTGGGGGCTGAGTTTGGTTGGGGCTGAGACTGGGTGGAAGAGGGTCTACCCTAGCAAACCTTTTGTATTGTTATCCCAATAACCCCATTAATGTGGGATATAATGAGCATGGTGATCAGTTCATGATATGAATAAACATAACAGTTTAAATAATGTACCAGTAAGGCCTTCTCGCGGACCACCCTGAAAATTTCGGGGGCTGAAAGCCCCTTAGCCCCCTGGCTACATGCCTGGCCTTGAAGGAGTGCAACAACAATCCTAATTAACTTGACTATTTAATCAGCCAAAAGCAGATTTCTTATTGAAATACTGGTAAGTTTATGTTGGTTAAATTGTTCTACATTGTAAATACTGAATTGTTCTTTTGTGTAGTTTTTTTTGCACTATCACTATTATATGTGCACTATGCATAGGAATATGTTCGTTGTCGTCCCCCAACTATAGTGTGACACCCCCTCCCCCTCCAACAGCCTGAGGGACTGTGAACCGGCCATCTGCTTAAATAGTTTGAGGACCTATCTAAAAGGTATTATTATGTTTATTTTTTAAATGGAAGGATAAAAAATTCCAGGACAAGAAAAGGGTTCTCATAAGTTCCAAAAGACTACCAGCAAGTGGGGTGCATCCACAGAAAAGACCCTGCCTCTTTTAGCTCTCATTTTGGCAGAGCCCAGAGAAGGGCTTTGGAAAATAACTTCAAGATTCAAACATATATATATATATATATATATATATAGAGAGAGAGAGAGAGAGAGAGAGAGAGAGAGAGAGAGAGGAGCTATTTCTGATTCCAAATATATTTATGGCTTTAAAGTTTCATTGTAGTACATTGATCTGGGGCCAGAAACAGACCGCTGGCATTCATTCTGCAAGCACAGGAGAAATACCTGTGCAAATGCATTCTGTTATAAAGGGAATAGAAGGAGTCTTGGGTGGAAGTCAATTGAATGGAAAAAATAACGTAGTATATAGTATAAACTTTCTCTCCCACTATGTCTACTTTCCAAAATCGATCATATGAGGCTCTGCCTTTGCCTTGTTCCACATGTGGCCAAAACCAAAACTCAAGATGAAGGCATTCCTGAAGGCATACTATTGTTTACAGTTCTAAATTACAAGTCATTTGCCAGGAAAATCACATCACTCAGGAGATAAACATTAAAATGAACATAGGGGTCTTTTTACTTGAGGCGAAGGAAACATATATCCGGTGTTCCTCACCCCCTCAAAGCTCAATAAACTTTCCTGACATTATATAACACTGTTACAACCAGCTACTGTAATGCCACATTTTCACATCATGTTGATATGTAGCTGTATTTTATTTATTTCGGGATTTTACCCCACTCTTCTCAACCCCCAAGGGGGGACTCAGAGCGGCTTACAGTACGGCACAATTCGATGCCCACATAATAACAATATAAACCCCAAAACACTTCAACAATTAAAATACATTAAAATACATTAAAATACAACTACATTAGCACCATACACATTCACTCTGGATTAAAACAATGTTCAGTCCATAAAAACATTGGCCATAATCACCCACTTTCATTAAAAACCAATCTAAAATGCTGCCTTGTGCTGGTGTACGAATGCCTGGTCCCACAGCCAGGATTTTACTTTTTTCCTGAAGGCCAGGAGGGATGTGGTGGATCGTACATCAATAGGAAGCGCATTCCACAGGCGGGGAGCCACCACCGAGAAGGCCCTATCCCTCGTCCCCACCAGCCTCATCTGAGACGTAGGCGGGAGCGAGAGCAGGGCCTCCCCGGATGATCTTAGATTACGAGGTGGGACATAGCGGCTGATGCATTCGGACAAGTAAGCTGGGCCAGAACCGTATAGAGCTTAAAGGTCAAAACCAGCACTTTGAATTGAGCTCGGAATTGGACAGGCAGCCAGTGGAGCTGACACAACAGGGGGGTAGCTGCTGCCCGCCCGCTGGACTAATTGCAATTTCCGAACTGTCTTCAAAGGCAGCCCCATGTAGAGTGCGTTGCAGTAATCTATTCGGGATGTGACCAGAGCGTGGACGACCGTAGCCAGATCAGACTTCCCAAGGTACGGGTGCAGCTGGCGCACGAGTCTTAACTGTGCAAAAGCTCCCCCGGCCACCGCTGAGACCTGGGGTTCCAGGCTCAGCGATGAATCCAGGATCACTCCCAAGCTGCGAACCTGAACCTTCAGGGAGAGTGTAACCCTGTCAAGCACAGGCTGTAACCTTATGCCCTGTTCGGCCTTACAACTGACCAGGAATGCCTCTGTCTTGTCTGGATTTAGTTTCAATTTGCTAGCCCTCATCCAATCCGACACAGGCACCGGTTCAAGGTCTGGACAGCCTCCTTGGTGACAGGTGGGAAGGAGTGACAGATCTGGACGTCATCTGCGTACAGATAACACCTTACTCCGAAACTCCGAATGATCTCTCCCAGCGGTTTCATGTAGATGTTGAATAACATCGGGNACAGAACTGAACCCTGAGGGACTCCACAGGACAACGGCTGTGGAGCCGAACAGGTGTCACCCAATGACACCTTCTGGGTACGACCTTCCAGGAAGGATTGGAGCCACTGCAAAGCAGTACCGCCAAGCCGCATGTCTGCAAGGCGACCCAGAAGGATACCGTGGTCAATGGTATCGAAAGCCGCTGAGAGGTCCAGCAGAACCAACAGGGACACACTCCCCCCTGTCGAGTTCCCGGCGTAGATCATCTACCAAGGCGACCAAGGCTGTTTCAGTACCATGTCCCGGCCTAAAGCCAGACTGTGCCGGATCAAGATAATCAGTGTCTACCAAGAACCCCTGGAGTTGCGAAGCCACCACACGTTCCATGACTTTGCCCAAATAGGGGAGATTGGAAACTGGCCGATAGTTCACTAATTGAGTGGGGTCCAGTGATGGTTTTTTCAACAGCGGTTTTATAACAGCTTGCTTTAAGCTGGCTGGAATTTTGCCCTCCTGTAAGGAGGCATTAACCACCACCTTCACCCACTCTGCTAAACCCCCTCTGGCTTCCTTGATCAGCCAGGATGGGCAGGGGTCTAGGATGTAGGATGTAGTCTCTGTCTTGAGTAAAGAGAAGCTTGACCCAGAATTTTTATATCTTTCCCCTTAACGTAGTCTTAGCTTGCGATTTCATATCCATTTTTTTAAAAGAGAGAGAATGGAGGTTATAGAAGCAGCAGAATGCTGGAAATGACAGAATAGCGGTGGAAGAAAATCAGGCACATTCAAGTCTGCATGAACCTGTAGGGAATAACATATAATACACAGAGAGAAGATTATGGAGGTTATGGCTAGAGCAAAACCTTCATTTTCAATGCTGTATTCCAAAAATATGAATCCATTTAAACTCTTTCTCCAAGCAGAGGCCATGTGCCAGGGAAGGGTAAATGTGGGGGAAAATAATTCTCCCATGACTTTGATTGTTGGCAAGAAGCATAAAGAAAGACTAAAATTATTGAACTTCACTGTGAGACTTAATAACTGCAATTCCAGAGGTCACTTAAAAAATAGAGAAAGCCCCAGAACTGAGTTGGCTGTAATGCATTAATCAACAAATAAATGAAACCTGATTCTTTCTTCTTGCACTTTTCTCCTGAGATTCTGTATGGAAAATGTACAATAAACATGTGTGAATGCTCACAAGAAATCTCTTTTTACTGGGAGCAACCACGATCAGCACAGGCAAGAATACTGTGTTTGCAAACGCCACTACTTCCACATCAAAGAGGCCACAGATACAGCACCAAAAAACCTACCAGGTCTTAGAGCTATACATTTACACTGCAAATGCTGTCATTAAGCCAATGCTAAGACTTGTACTAATATGGAAATACAAATACAAAAACTTTATAATGATCACTGACCAGCACAAAGTGGGCCTCAAGTGCCCTGGGAAGGGGAAACACAGCTCCCTGGTGAAGCAGTTATTAAAAACAGATTTGAAAACAGTTTAAAATCAAAGTTTGAAAAAACATGTTATTGTAACATGTATGGAACCAAGGGGGGGGGGATGGATAGGAGTGGTCAAAGCACCGTGGGGGCACTAAAGAAGATGGGAGGGGCACATTACAGGTCTAGTAGCATTTCAGCTGTAGCAGGTTGATGTTGCACCTCAGACCCCGGACAGACCCCTCCCAGATCACACCGATGCAGGCAGATGCAAAAACTTTTATTTAGAATAAAGGTATAGAATAGTCCAAAGAGGTTGAAATAAAGCAGTTCAAAGCAAAGCTCACTTAGTCATTGAGTTATAATCCAAACGGGTTGTAATCCAAAACAAATTTCCAAAGCAAAGGCAACCGCACTGGCGGTCAAGCGTGATACTAGAGTTCGTCCACAACTGCGGTCTCTTGAAACAGAATCCAAACCGCCCCAACGGTTCGCAAGAACTTGGAGACAGGGATGAGAGACGTGGTGAAGTCAAACGTGGCTTCAAGTCTGGCGAGAACTTTCCCAGGCCGGATTGATATAGGAATCTAACTCTTGTGCAGTTGGCACCTGTGAATCCGTAATCACACCAGAATTTGGATAGATACGATAGAATACTATGAAAAACACAAGCTAGCACTGCTCTTCATTGATGCCGAAAAAGCATTTGACAAGATTAATTGGGACTATCTAAAATTATTATTAAAAGAATTGGACGTAGGATGCAAATTCAAAAATACGGTAGAAGCAATTTATACAAAGCAAGGGGTTACATTAATAATAAATGGTCAAGAAATCAGAAACCCTATTCAAATTAGCAGAGGAACTCGACAAGGATGTCCATTATTGCAGTTTTTATTCATCTTCATAATGGAAACATTGGTTGGAGACATAAATGATAAAAAACTTGAAGGACTGAAAATAGTGAAACAACAATATAAATTGAGAATATATGCTGATGATGTGTACTGCATTATAGAAAACCCTCTAAATAATATTAATCAATGGCTTAATAAAATATAAACTTTTGGGAAACTTGCAGGATTCAAATTAAATAAACAAAACACTAAAATGTTAGTAAAAATATTGACAATAAAACAAAAAAGCTTTTACAAGCAAAATCTAAAATAAAAATAGAAAATAAAATAAAATACTTAGGGGCGTTGATAACACAAAGGAATACAAAATTATTTAAAAAATAATTACGAACTACTTTGGAAAAAGATCCAAAAAGAAATGGAAAGATGAAAATACCAAAATATATCATTACTAGGTCTCATTGCTATAACAAAAATGAGTTTTTTCATCTTCCTTGTATTCTTGATAAATTTGATAGATTGGAACCATGTTAGTTTTTTGTTTAATTGTTTTCTTTCTTCATAATTATTAGTTTTTGGTTATCTGATTTCTTAAGTATTTGTTGATAGGTTAGCCAATTCTCTTCCGCTAGTTCCCTTTTGTGCCTTGCCTCAATTGGAGATATCCATAATGGGGTTTTGTCATATAATCTTGTTTTTTATTTCTCCCATGTCTTTATTAGAGATACTCTTATATAATGGTTACTAAAAAAAACCACATTTCTTTTGTTATACCACAAATACCCGTGCCACCCCACTCAGAGATCATGCTCTTCTAGTGCCAACAACTTAGAGTTCCTCAGTGTGTACCTGTCTTTTAACCCTACCAGATTGCATGCTTCATAATATGTCTTGAAGTCTGGTAGTCCTAAACCTCCTCTTTTTATCATCTGTCAGAATTTTTAATTTTATTCTTGGTCTTTTGTTTTTCCAAATGAATTTTGTTATGTCTGAATTCTATTTTTTTGAAAAGATAATCATTTCTAATTATTGGTAGTGTTTGGAAGATAAATAATAAATGCAATTTAGATGGTATCACACCCCGGTAAAATTTACAAAATTCAATAAACACATTTCAAATAGATGTTGGAAATGTGAAAAAGAAATAGTCACTTTTTTCCACCTATGGTGGACTTGTACAAAAGTTAAAAGGTACTGGAAGGAAATACAATTATTTACTCAAAAAATATTAAAAACCAAATCCCCCCATCATCGGAGATTTAGCATAACTGCCACGCACCAGAATAGGAACGGGGGACGGGGGGGGGTGGCAATACTCTCCCGTGATGGATTACACCTTAGAGCGATCCCTGCGCTGGTCACCTCGGGGCTTGAAAGCGTCGGCATGATGTGGGGTTCCCAGGAGAGCCTGGCGGTCCTGCTGGTGTACCGTGCGCCTAGCGCACCGGCAGAAAGCCTGGCACGGCTGCTGGAGACTGTGTCGGAGTGGGTATTGAGGTTTCCCAGACTTATTGTCTTGGGGGACTTCAATGTCCACACCGACGAAGCTCAGGCTAGTGCAGAACACTGCCGCCCGGCTCCTGTCTGACACGCCAGCTGGTGCCCACATAACACCTGTTTTGCAGGATCTGCACTGGCTGCCAATTGAGCACCGGATCACCTTCAAAGTGTTGGTCCTCACCTTTAAGGCCTTACACGGCCTGGGGCCAGCGTATTTGAGGGACCGTCTCACCCCATATTGCCCTCTGAGATCACTTCGGTCTGAGGACTCCAATCTCCTGGAGATACCTTCAGCTAAACTCGCAAGGTTGACTGCTACCCGCCGGAGGGCGTTCTCTGTCATAGCACCTACGCTGTGGAACGCCCTCCCGGCCGGAACTCGGGCTATGAAGGACTTGCTCCCGTTTAGACGGTCCTGTAAAACATACCTGTTTAAGCAGGCCTTTGGTGAGTAAGTCCTGCCCATGCCCCGCCATCTATTCGTTCTTCTGAGGACGATGTGCTGTTCATTGTTTTAACTGTGTTATTAATTGCTATACTGCTGTTGTTTTTAAATGTTTTTAACTGTTTATTGCCTGTACTTTACTGTGCCCTTCGGCTCCTGTAAGCCGCCGCGAGCCTCGGGGAGTCGGCGGCATAGAAGCCCGAATAATAAATAAATAAATAAATAACAAGTGCAAAATTAAACGAAAACCAAGACAAAATGTTCTTCCTTGTGAGCACTGAGGCAAGGCTAAACTTAGCCAAAATGTGGAAACAAAATAAAATACTGAATATAGATGAATGGATCCTTAAAGTATTTGACATAATAAAAATGGACTGCCTGTCTGAAAAACTAAGAGATACGAAAGAAAACAGACTGGTCTGTATTCAAAGACTTTATTCAAAACAGAGAAACAACACTAATCATAGAATTATCCGGCATATGAAAAATACTAACAGAAGAAGCCAAACTGGCAAAGACATCAAGAACTGACAAGATTTTCATCGAGAACTTTATCTCTCAGAAGACATTGGGAAGTCAATTTTTGCTTCTTTTTTCTAGTCTTTCTCCCCCCCGGTCGCCTTTCCTTCTTTCTTTCACTATCCCAATGTTTAACCCCCACTTTCGCTGTAAACATCATCTATATGCTATTGGAAACGATCCTTAATCCAGGTCGTTTTAAATTGCTGTATTTTGATATTTTAATGATGTTTTATGCTCTGTTTTTATTCTGTATCACTGCTTTTACCTTTGATCTTCTTTTTAGTGCTGTGAGCCGCCCCGAGCCCACCGGGAGTGGCGGCATAGAAGCCGAATGAAATAAAATAAAATAAAATAAATAAATATATCTATATGCTATTTTTAAAAACACACACACACACACACACATATAGAGAGAGAGGTTTGTTGTGTTGTTTTTTTTTTAAAAAAGCTAAGTCAGGAAACAGGAAGGTCCCAAAATCCAGTAAACACGTCCACGGGAGTTAGAGTCTTTCAGCTCCAAAAGGATGCAAAGACCAAAGTCCCTTGAAGATACAGAAGCAAACTTGAACCAATAAATCCAAATGCAGGAGCTTGAAACCAAAACAAACAACTTACAAAAATCTCAGCATGAGCATGAATTCAAGGCAGAAGTACACAGGAATCTCAGCATGAACAAGAAGGCAAGGATATCAGGCATGAAGCAAAAGACATGGGTGTACATGAAAACCAAACATTGGACTCACTGAAGATTATAGATTCACAGGCCCTATATTTATTCAGAAAGCCCTAGCAAAAGCATTCTGTTTCCTTTAGGAAACCTTTCCCTGACCCCTCTTTTTTCTCAGTCTTGTGGAGCGCCTCCTCCCTAATTCCAGGTGGCGATCATGATAAATCTGGCCTCTTTGGTCAAAGCCTGGCTCCCTCGGTTTGCCAATTAGTACATTCCTTCCACTATCAATATTTGGCCTTGACTATTCAACCTTTTCCTTGGCCTCTTTTTCTGCCTGCACCGAAGTCTCTTTGCCCTGTTGGCCAGCTATCCCAGAATCCTCGGGTTCACTCTGGCTAACTGTACTCTCTTGACCATCATCTCTATTTACAAACCCCTGAGAGTCAGCAGAAACCTGATCAATTCACTCAGACATTGGAACCTCTGTAGACTCATTATCATTCTTCTCAAAAGCCTGAGGCAAAAGAACAATGACAGGCTGAGCCCTTACAATCACCATCCCTCTAATTGTAAGTGCTGTGGCACAAAACTTAGCAACACTGCAACATACGAATACATTTCACATAAAGTTTTAGGACCAATTGGTTTGACAGATCACATAACAATTACTGATAATGTCCTGGAGTGAAACCTGTCATTTTTGCTAGACATGTTTTATTATCTTGTTAATGCAACTCACTTAGGAAATAGAAGGGATTTTCATAATGAATGATTGTCTAACTGCACAAATGCACCGAGGTCAATGCTCTTTTTTCTAACCTACTTCTTTTGATTAGAATATCTGGTTTCTCAATCTAATCATGACTAACCTGGGCCATTTTCCTATTGATGTTATCATAGCTGATTATCTTTTCAATGGAGGCAAGTGTTCTTGTAAGACTCTAAAGCAATTAGGAAGCAAAGGAACAGTACAAGAACTTCATCATTTTCGAGGATGCTTCTAAAGATCTGAGATAAAGCCACCTTGCAATAAGTACCCTGTGCTGTTTCTTATTTAGGCTAAGCCAAATCTTACATATTTTATTGTAAATCTCTTTACATGCAGTACAGCTTACTTCACATGCCCACATATTGTAGACGGTGAACAGAA
The DNA here is from genome assembly GCA_030556195.1 of Anolis apletophallus. Classification (NCBI taxonomy): domain Eukaryota; kingdom Metazoa; phylum Chordata; class Lepidosauria; order Squamata; family Anolidae; genus Anolis; species Anolis apletophallus. The sequence continues at coordinate 121,944,027 of JARBWK010000010.1, forward strand.
TGTCTGAAAGCTTAATGTACAATAAACATGCTTAATCTTCCAAAAAGTTATGTACAACCCAGAACCAAAACTTCAAGATAAAAATTCTGCATAGAGGAATTAATATTTAAATATCAGGTAAAAGACCTCCGGTGTGGCATTCTGACAAATAGTTTATCATTCTATTTTCCTTTTGTCCTCGCAAAATGTTATAGTTTTAGGGAAAAAATGATCTGTCCAAATAAGTATGTTTTACAATAGAGCAAGTTCACAACTATCTTAGGGCCCTTCCACACAGCCAAATAATGCAGAATATCAAGGCAGTTAATCCACAATATCTGCTTTGAACTGGATTATCTGAGTCCACACTGCCATATAATCCAGTTCAATGTGGATTTTATACAGCTGTATGGAAGGGGCCTAAATTGACTCAACTTCATTAATCAGATCAGAAGATCACCACTACTATTACTACAAGGGGGATGCAATGCATATTTTGAAATTATAACCTACATGGCACAATCATCAGTCACACAAATTAAAAAAAGGTTGCTTCTAACAACCAAGACAGGGCTCTGCCATCATATCTCTAAATACTTCTCAGCTCACCTAGGGCTCTTCCACACAGCCATATAACCCAGAGTATCAAGGAAGATAATTCACAATATCTGTTTGGAACTGGTTAATATGAGTCCACATTGCCATATGATCCATTTCAATGTGGTTTTTACACAGCTATGTGGAAGGGGCCTTAGTGATATAAAGAACTTGACACTATGGAACATATGCATCATGGTGTGTTACAGCCAAAGCCCCTCAAGATTAGATCTTTAGACAAGCAGCATGTGCTTCTCTTCCTTTCTTTTATGCCAGTCCAATAAGAATAGAACAATTCTAAAGCCAGTCCTCTGTATCCATGGATTCTGCATCTAATCATCCAAAAAATACCCCGAAAGGTAACCTTGCTTTTGCTGTTTTATAGCAGGACTATTATACATAATGGGATTTGAGCATTCATGGATTTTGGTGTCCAGATATGTGTGTACCCAGCAAATACTTAGTGTTGTATGTGATGTAGAAGAGCCTTTGCTTCTTATGTGTTGGTGACTCATCAAGAGAGTGTTAACTCTTAGCTCTATGTTATGGTTCTGAAAAAAAAAATAGCAACATCAAAAGTTTTCTGAACACTCCCTAGTGACTATTTTAGACATTTCCACAAATCTTTTGTGCAGTGTTTACAGTGGACTCTGCAGAACATGCTTCTGATGTACTTCATAAAAAGGAAATTCAGCCTGCTTAGCAAGCCTTGAAAGTACTGATTTTCTATCAGTAAATATCTGGGTCACATAAAATACCATGGGCTGAAAGGGGTCACAAGTGGAAAAGCCATAATCTAGTTCAGTGTTTCCCAACCACTGTTCCGCGGCACACTAGTGTTCCGTGAGCGTTCAGCTGGTGTGCCGCGGAAAAACCTCTCTTCCCCCCTTTCTTCCCCCTCCTGCTGCTGCTGAGAGAGGTTTTCCTGCGGCACACCAGCTGATCGCGGAACAGCAGTTGGGGAACACTCTCTAGGACAGACCTCGGCAATTGCCAGCCCTCCAGGTGTTTTGGACTTCAAATCCCAGAAATCCTAAAAGCTGGTAAACTGGCCAGGATTTCTGGGAGTTGAAGTCCAAAACACCTGGAGGGCCGGCAATTGCCCAGGTCTGCTCTAGGACCTAGAGAGGCAGGGGAGGCTCAGGAGGGGAGAGCCTGGGCGACGCTCTTTCCTGTGGGCTCACTTCCGGAGGAGGAGGGGAGAACCTGGGCACCTCAGGGAGCCTTTTTCCCAGTTCGCCAAGCCCGGCGAAGCCACAAACTGGAAGATTGGCTCCCCGCAGGGCCCAGGCCCTGCCTGGGAGCCGAGTTTGTCTGGCTCACATCTTCTGCCGAGCCCAGTGGGAGATGTGAGCCAGCCAAACCCGGCTCCCAGGCAGGGCCTGTTCCTTTGCGTGGAGCCTTTCTTTGCGTGGAGCCGGGGTTCGCAGCTCCGCCAAGCCCGGCGGGAGATGTGAGCCGGCCAAAACCGGCTCCCAGGCAGGGCCTGTTCTTTGCGGGGAGCCTTTCTCCTGGTTCGCAACTCCACCAAGCCCGGCAGAGCCACAAACTGGGAGAACGGCTCCCCGCAGGGCCCCATCCCTCCCTCCTCCCCCTTTCCCCCAGTGCGCGCGAAACCGCTCTCAGTCTCCCTCTGGCTCCCTGCCCGCCACCGCGGCGCCTTCCTTCCTGCCTGCTTTGCCGGCCCTGAGTCCACAGTGCTCTCTGGATGTAGGTGAACTACAACTCCAAAACTCAAGGTAAATTCCTATTACCTATATGTATTACTGTGTTAGGGTGCCATTTGATGCGTCATTTTGGTTGGTGGTGTGCCCCAGGATTTTGGAAATGTAAAAAGTGTGCCGTGGCTCGAAAAAGGTTGGGAAACACTGATCTAGATAACAAGGGGAGGAGTAATATCTTGAAAGCACACTACAAAACCAATCTTATCCAATAGTCAGAATAAATAATGCAGGAACTGTGTTTGGCACTGAAAAGGAACTGTACAGAGGCTTGAACCCAGCTACCCTGACGGGTTGCATTGATATCATTGTGGTGAGGCAGCCAGATAGTTCCTTCAACTGTTCACCTTCCCCAGTGCGCTATGGGAAGCTGCGTGTTTTGCATTCCAGTGAGAAAGTGGTTGACACAGAAATCAATAGGGAGCCAATCAATCTGCATATGAAGTTCGGTGACAATGGGGAAGCCTTTTTTGTTGAAGAATCAGAGGAACAAAAGGAGCCAATTCCCTCTTCTTTGTGCCCATCTCCCATCCCTTCTGAGAAAAACTCAGATCCTGCAGCAAGATCTTCAAATTTGCATGGCAACCCTGAAGGCTTGGGCTTAGATGCAGCCCTCCAGACGAAAAGATGGCAGAAGAAGAAGCCAAAGAAAAGGGAGTCATCGACAGACTCAACATCAGAAGAAGAGTGGCCTGAAAGTGAGAGATCCTTAGATGAGAAGAGAAAATTGTTTACTTCTAAAACGAAGAAGCTGAAACTTCACAACCCCAAGAAGCCTACCCCTACTTTGATGGAGAGCTGTTTCCACTGCTGAGGTCTGCTGAGATAGGCCAAGCTGTTCAAGTCTTCAAGACAAAGAACAAGATGGCCCTCCGTTCCAAGATGGCACCAACTGCTGCTCTGGCCAGAGTGAAGAGACAGGGGAGCAGAAGACAGTTCCATCTTGTTTTTATAATATAATATATAATATATTGTATATACATATATTTATAATATTATAATGTAATACAATATAATACTAGTAATAATAAAACAATATTATAATTATATATTTATATTACATGTAATATTACTAATAATATTACAATATAATGGTATAGTGCAATATAGTAATATACTGATATTGTACTATGCTAATAATATAATATATATATATTGTGTGTGTGTGTGTGTGTGTGTGTGTGTGTTGTAAGCCGCTCTGAGTCCCTTTCGGGGTGAGAAGGGCGGCATATAAATATCGTAAATAAATAATATAAAAACAGGATAGACGAAGGAAATTATTAATAAACGTGAACAGCAACACAAGAAAGCAATTTCTAAACCAGTCATAATCTTTCCCATTTCGACAACCTTTTTTCATTTCTCTGAAATATTTGCCATATCTCTGGACCATCCTTCTTCTTGTCTATTTTTCAGTAGCAAGCATCTATTGTAAAAACTCCTTCTTCCCCACAGGACTCCCTCCTTTCACGGGATTCCCTGGGTAGGAGGCACTAACCAAGCTTCACAATAATGTTAAAAAGAAATCTATTTAGAATAAAAGAATCACTACCGGTATTCACTTCAGGGAGATGAGAAAAGGGCAGGGAAGTGGTTAATCCTTTTCTGTTAGATGTGACAGTGCATCTTGCAACAAGTGGAGGATATCCCTGGAATGGAGTGTGCGGGCCTGGTGTGGGACCTCAGTGAGAGTGTAGCCTTCCTGTTGGTGTACCGTGCACCCAACGCGCCAACGGGGAGTCTACCTAAGCTGCTGAAGGTGGTTGTGGAGTGGGCATTGAGGTTCCCTAAGCTTATTGTCTTGGGGGACTTCAATGTCCACACCGACACCACCTCCCCCTCAACAGCAGCCATGAACCTAGTGTCTACCATGGAGGCACTAGGACTCTCACTCTGTAAGACCGGCCCTACGCATCAGGCCGGGCACACCCTAGATTTGATCTTCGCTGCCGGAATTTGCGTGATCCCAACCTCCATAACGGAGGTTTCATGGTCGGATCACAGTGTCCTGGAAGTCCGTCTGAAACGGTTTCCCCCCGGTAAGGGTGCCGAACCTATTCTGGTTCGCCCGAAGAGACTTCTGGAACCCACTAGGTTCCTGAATGCTCTAAGGCAGGACTGTCCAACTGGCGGCCCCGGGGCCGGATCCGGCCCTGTAGCCTGTTGGACACGGCCCCACCTATGCCCTCAGCCGCCATTTTTAATTTTTTTTAAAAAAAAATTGATTTTTTTAAAGGGCGGCCGGGGGGGGGGGAGGCGGGACAGGGAGGAGGAAGAGAGCTAGCTCCTCCTTTTCGGCGCCCCCCCTCCTTACCTAGGGCGGGGGAGCCGCCGAAAAAGGGCAGAAGGCGGCACCAAGAGCAGCGCGTCACAGGCCTGGCGTGACGCGCTGCTCTTGGCGCCGCCTACTCCTCCTTTTTGGCGGCTCCCCCGGCCTAGGAAGGGAGGGGGGGCGCCGAAAAGGAGGAGTAAGCGGTGCCAAGGGGGCAGCGCGTCACGCCACGCCTGACGCGCTGCCGTTGGCGCCGCCTTCTGCCCTTTTTCGCCCCCTTCCTAGGGCAGGGAGCCGCCGAAAAGAGCAGGCGGCGCCAAGAGCAGCGCGTCACAGGCCTGGCGTGACGCTGCTCTTGGCACCGCCTACTCCTCCTTTTCGGCGGCTCCCCGGCCTAGGAAGGAGGGGGCACCGAAAGGAGGAGTAGGCGGTGCCAAGGGGCAGCACGTCACGCCAGGCCTGTGACGCGCTGCCGTTGGTGCTGCCTTCTGCCCTTTTTGCGGCTCCCGGCCTAGGAAGGGGGGCGCCGAAAAGGAGGAGTAGGCGGTGCCAAGAGCAGCGCGTCACGGCAGGCCTGTGACGCGCTGCTCGTGGCGCCGCCTACTCCTTTTTCGGCGGCGGTGGGAGGGGGCGGGGCCTGGCCTGGGGGGCGGGGCCTGGGGCGGGGCCTGGGGGGCGGGGCCTGGGGGCGGGGCCGAGCAGCCCCGCAGGTCATCAGTGACCTCTTATCCGACCCTGGACCCGCCAGAAGTTGGACAGCACTGCTCTAAGGGATTGGGAACTCCCCAGCGACTCAGTCGATGGGCAAGTGGAATGCTGGAATACCAGTCTTTCTGCTGCCCTTGACGAGATCGCCCTCAGGCGCTCTCTCCTCCCCCGCAGTAATTGCTCACCTTGGTTTACCGAGGAGCTACGGGCGATGAAACGGAGGAAGAGACAGTTAAAGGACGTGTGGCGGAGTCTCCGCGACGGAGCATCGAAATCGGCTTATAAACAGTTTAAGGAGGTTTATGAGCAAGCTATCAAGGAAGCTAAAAAAGTCTACTACTCTTCCTTGATAGAGTCGGCCAGTTCACGCCCTGCTCAACTTTTTAAGATAATTCGGTCTTTGGCAACAATCCCAACTGTCCCAAATGATAGGGGTTTGGCTCCAACAGCTGAGGTTTTTCAGAACTACTTTGCTGACAAGATTTCGACTCTCCGCCGGGACATTCCAGCCACTTTTGATACAGTTAGCAAACTCGAGACCCCGCCGCCACTCGATGGGCCCACCTTCACCCGTTTCTAACTGCTCGACACAGCAGCTGTCGATAAGTTACTCGCTGCAGCTAGACCAACTACCTGCTCCCTCGACCCGTGCCCCTCCTGGCTTGTTAGATTTTGCCGGGAGGGGCTACGAGGCCCCCTGGGAAAGATCATAAATAGCTCTCTTGAGCAAGGAGTCTTCCCAGGGGGATTGAAAGAGGCTATGGTAAGACCGCTGCTGAAGAAGCCGAATTTAGAGACCCTTAGCTCCCTCCAATTACCGGCCTGTTTCCAACTTGCCTTTCTTAGGCAAGGTGATTGAGAGGGCAGCAGCGGATCAGCTGCAGCAGTTCTTAGAAGACACAGCTGGAATTGATCCCTTCCAGTCCGGCTTTCGTATTGGGCATGGGACGGAGACCGTGCTTGTCGTCATTACAGACCAACTTTGCCGCCAGCTGGACCAGGGTGGATCAGCCCTGCTTGTTTTGTTAGACCTGACAGCAGCGTTTGATACTGTAGACCATGCACTGTTGACCCACTGTTTAGCCGGCTCTGGCGTCAGGGGGACTGCCCTTAAATGAGTGGCCTTCTTCCTCCGGGACCGGGGACAACATGTGGAGGGGGGCGGGGGGGTCTCTGGGAGACTCCCATTAAGTTGTGGGGTCCCCCAGGGGGCCATCCTCTCCCCCTTATTATTCAACATTTACATGCGCCCCCCTTTCTCTTTTTGCCCTCCCGGATTTCAAACTCTATTATAAGGCCTGTGCATTATCATGGATAAAGGATTGGACTCTGTTAAGTAGAAGTAAGATTTTAATTTTCGAAGGATTTGACCTATGCAAAGGGTGGCACTCCTACCTATGGTATTGAAGAATCCAAAAGGAAAAAAAATTGGGAACCATTTTATCCGCTCCTCTTTGATAAAAATCTGGAATAAGTATAAAGACCATATGTATACCAAGACTCCGATATGGCTTTCACCTTTGGAAGCAACTCAAAGAAGACTACTGGGATGGATGTAAGATGGCTCCATTATTTTCAACTCCGAGAATCGTTTAACATTGATAAGGTTAAAGGATTTAGTGATGCCGATGGACCTTGGGACAGAATAATGAAAACGGAAAAGAAAACAATATCTAAAACTTACTCTATGTTATTGAATTGGGAAACAGAGGAAGATGTAATCAAACAGTCAATGATTAAGTGGGCACAAAACATTGGGAGACAGATACAATTTAAGGAATGGGAAAGAATTTGGTGTAAGCACTTGAAAATAACATATGCGACAGATTTGGAGGAAAACTGGCTAAAAATGATACACCGTTGGTACTTTACCCCCAAGAAGCTAAGTTTAATGTATAAAAATGTTGGAAACAAATGTTGGAAATGTAATGGTCAGGAAGGCACCTTTTTCCATATGTGGTGGTCGTGCCCTAAGGTCAAAGAATACTGGCAAATGGTTCACGAGGAGTGTAAAAAGATACTAAAATTGGAGTTTAGGATGAGACCAGAATTGTATTTGTTAGGGATGATGAAGAAACATTTTCAAATGATAATATAGAAAAACTTTTTGTGTTTCTCACAACAGCGGCAAGAATAGTCTTCGCAAAGTTATGGAAGCAAAGCCTCCTTCCCACGAAAGAGCAGTGGCTAGTAAAAATTATGGATATAAAAGATATGGACGAATTAACTTATTGGTTACGACAGAATAATGGCAAAGGTGTCATAAAGACAGACTGGACATTGATTGATGAATATATTAAGAATATCTGATAAAGAAATGACTACTGTCAGTTATTGATTAGGATAATTAAGAGCACTGGGATGCCTCTTGTGGTATAATGTAATCTCGATGAATTATATGTGTAGTATGTAATAAGAACGGAAGTCAACACAATCCCTATTTCCCCTTTCCCCCATTCCCTTTCCTATTGTTTCTATGTATGTTTTTTAAAATGTGAAAATGACAATAAAACATTTAAACGACAAAAACATTTACATGCGCCCCCTGGCCCAGCTGGCCCGCGACTTTGGTCTGGAGTGTTATCAGTACGCTGATGACACCCAGCTTCTGCTGAGAATGGACGGCAGGCCGGACACCGTACCCGATTGTTTCCATCTTTGCCTTGAAGCCGTGACTGGTTGGCTGCATGCCAGCCGGCTGAAGGTGAATCCGTCGAAGACGGAGATCTTGTGGCCCGGTTGGCCTGGGCTGGATGAGTGCCGGTTGCCTACCCTGGATGGCGAGCGACTCAGCCCGTCACCCGTTGTTAAGAGCTTGGGTGTTCATCTGGACCTCCTGCTGACCATGGAGACTCAGGTCTCCATGGTCAGCAGGACGTCGTTTTTTCATCTACGACAGGCTAGGCGACTGGCACCCTACCTGTCCAGGGACGACCTGGCCACAGTGATCCAAGCGACGGTCATCTCGAGGCTGGACTACTGTAACGCCCTCTACGTTGGCCTTCCCTTGTCGACAATCCGGAAACTCAGGCTAGTGCAAAATGTCGCTGCTTGCTTGCTGGCGGGAGCACCAGTGAGGGAGCACATTACGCCCATCCTTCGGCAACTGCACTAGCTTCCTATTGAGTACCGAATTGCCTTCAAAGTGTTGGTTTTAACCTTTAAGGCTTTACACGGCCTAGGGCCTGCGTACCTGAGGGGCCGCCTTGCTCCGTATATTCCCCTGAGATCACTACATTCAGAGGAACAGAATCTGTTACTGGTGCCATCAATCCGCTCCTGTCACCTGTCCGCAACCAGGCAAAGAGCCTTCTCTGTGGCAGCTCCGGTGTTATGGAAATCCCTCCCAGATGACACCCGAGCCATCCCAGAGCTCATCCCCTTCCGAAGGGCTTGCAAGACCGCCTTCTTCAGACTAGCCTTCAACTAGGCAAACCGGCCTAGTGTAATTGCCTAGTATAACTGTGCCCCTGGTCCAAGGAAATGCTACTGTATTTTATTTTGTACCTCGGGATGTGATGTGTGTTTTTATGTTTTTATTGGTACATGTTGCCTATTTTATATGTTGTTATCCGCCCCGAGCCTGCAAGGCGGAGTGGAATACAAGACCGAACAATAAATAAATAAATAATAAAATATCATTAGAACTGCTATAAGGAAAGCTGTACTATCACTCTTGACAGGATTTGGGACCTGTCATGATATGTGCAAACACGATTTGCTTTAAAATAAAATAAAAACAGTCACATTATAAATAAAATAGTTACAATCTGAAAAATAGATGGGACTCCTAAGTTGTTCTTGGACTCCAGCTCATAGTATTATTTATTTATTGACATTTACTGACTTTCCCCCACAAATAGGATTTAAGAGAGATTGAAAAAAACCCAGTATGAACATATTTCACCTATTTGAAAGACACTCCACTGGCTGCCAAATAGTTTCTGAACAAATTACAAGGTGTTGGTTTTGGGTCCAGGTTACCTAAAGGATCACCTTCTCGGGTTCAATCTGCCTTGCGCACTTAGGTCCTCTAGGTGGTGGTTACACCAACCAGCCAGAACCCAATTGGCCACTGTTACATAAGAACATAAGAACATAAGAAGAGCCATGCTGAATCGGGCCTCAGCCCATCTAGTCCAGCATTCTGTGTCACACAGTGGCCCACTAGTTGTACACAGGGATCTCTAGCAGAAAGGAGGGCAAAACCCTCACCTGCTCCCGACCCCCACAACCAGTACCCGGGAAATCCTGCCTGCCTCCATCTACACAGAGGTGGCACTTGGATGTCCATTTCAGTAGCTACTGATTCCCTTGGTATCCATGAATCTGTCTAATCCTGCCTTGAAGCTGTCCAGGCTGACAGCTGTCACAACCTCCTCTGGAAGTGAGTTCCATAACCCAATGACCCTCTGGGTGAAGAAATATTTCCCTTTATTAGTCCTAACTTTCCTACCTTGGAGCTTTAGGGAGTGCCCCCTAGTCCTAGTGTTGTGTGACAGAGAAAATATTTTTCTCTATTCACCCTTTCTATCCCATGCATGATTTTATACACTTCGATCAAGTCACCTCTTAAACGCCATCTTTCAAGGCTGAAAAGACCAAGGCGTTGCAACCTGATTCGTAAGGGAGCTGCTCCATCCCTTGGATCATTCTTGTTGCCCTTTTCTGTACCTTTTCCAGTTCCGTTATATCCTTCTTGAGGTGCGGTGACCAGAATTGTACACAGTACTCCAGATGTGGCCTCACCATAGATTTGTAGAGAGGCAATACAACATTTGACGACCTATTTTCGATTCCCTTCCTGATCATGCCAAGCATAGAATTTGCTTTTTTACTGCTGCTGCGCACTGGGTTGACATCTTCATTGAGCTGTCCACCAAAACCCCAAGATCCCTTTCCTGGTTTGTCTCGGAAAGCTTTGACCCCATCAATTGGTAGGTGTAGTTGGGGTTCTTTGCCCCGATGTGCATGACTTTACACTTGTTTAGGTTAAAATGCATTTGCCACTTTGTTGCCCATTCAGTCAATTTCGAGAGATCTTTCTGGAGCTCTTTACAATCAGTTTCATTTTTAACTACCCTGAACAATTTAGTGTCGTCTGCAAACTTTGCTACCTCACAATTTACTCCTACATCCAGGTCATTAATGAATAAATTAAAAAGTAACGGACCCAAAACTGAACCTTGGGGTACGCCACTTCTCACCTCTTTCCACCCAGAGAAATGTCCGTTTATTACCACCCTTTGTTTCCTACAGTTTAGCCAGGTTCCAATCCAGGACAAGACCTGTCCTCTGATTCCATGGCTGAAGAGCTTATTTAGGAGCCTTTGGTGAGGGACTTTGTCAAAAGCCTTTTGAAAGTCAAGGTAAACAATATCGACTGGGTCCCCTTTATCTATGTGTTTATTTACACCCTCAAAGAATTCTAACAAGTTAGTAAGACATGATTTGCCTTTGCAGAAACCATGTTGATTTTCCTTCAGCAATGCCTGTTCTTCTATGTGCTTAGTAATTTTTTCTTTAATAATGGTTTCCATCACTTTGCCTGGAACTGAGGTTAGACTAACTGGCCTATAATTTCCTGGATCACCCCTGGATCCTTTCTTGAAGATCGGAGGACCTTTTCATCAGCTGCCCAAAGACTCTGGAATGACCTGCTGGAAGAGCTCCAACAGCTAGATCAGCTGTTGGAATTTAAAAACCATCCAAAAAACTATCTCTTCCAGAAGGCCTAACCAGCCAATTGAAAACATGCATTTTAAATGTATGTCCTGTGTGATTAATGTTTATTTAACAGAAATGCTTTGATGTGTATCTTTTATGGAACTGCATTTTAATATGTGTGTTTGTAGAATTTTTATAATATTTGTGTGTATTTGACTGTGCTGTGGCCTGCCTTGAGCCCTGAGGAGAGCCAGGTAAGAAATAAAATTATTATCATTATTATGAATACATAAAGTGCATAGAAAGCATACATATTCAAAATGCATTTTAAAATACACTAGTAAAAGGGAAATATAGCAACAACCCCCTACATTTACTTTTACTCCAAGCAAGTTATCAAAGGTCTGAGTGAATATACTAGGCCTGTTTTATCACAGAAAAAAACTGCTTCAAAAGTCAATTCAGATGTAGGGGGCACTGGCGCTTCATTTCTGATAGACCTCCGATGTTTTCAGCAGTATCATCGGAATTCATTCGGATATACTTCCGAAATTCGGAATGTTAAAGGAGTTTAACCCGCTGTGGACAAGGCTTTCCTTCCCTCCAAGGCAGGAAAAAGAGCCATGTCCACAGCAGGCGAAACACTTTCCTTCCTGTGTAATGAGCCAAAAAGATCTCAGCCTGGGTGGCTGTGACTTTTGGCCCTTACAGCCAATATGTTCCAGGTGGTGGTTTGTAAACATGTCTGAGCAGGGCTAGGAACTGTCCTTGGGGCCACACCACACCAACATGGGTAGGCCTTTGTGCAAGCCTGCAACATGTTGCATCATCCTTGTGCCAGTGGGTGATAACGAAGGGTTTGATGGACAGGGCATGGGAGTGTGCTTTCTATATAAGGTGTGTTCGTTACGCTGTGTAGCCATCTTTGGCATTAGACGTCTTGTAGTCCTTTTCAATAAATGGAGGTCCATTACCAGCAACGGTCTGAGTGTGAGTCCTAAACTTATTGCAGAAGTTGAGCCCTGACATTCCTGCCTTGGAGGGAAGGAAAGCCTTGTCCACAGTGGGCGTTTTGCCCACTTTGGACATGGCTTTCCTTCCTGCCTTGGAAGGAAGGTAAGCCTTGTCCACAGCAGGTTAACTCCTACTGTGGACAAGGCATTCCCTCCCTCCAAGGCAGGAAGGAAAGTCATGTCCACAGTGGGCGTTTCGCAGCTAGAGAAGGGCGGAAATGACATACGAGCCCTCTCTGAAAATGGCGACGGAAAGCTCGAAATGGCGGATCCACTTCCGGTTTCCTAAACTCTGCTCGGAACATGTTCAAAAGTGAAAAACATCCGATAAACATCCGAAAATTGGATGTTTCCATCGATGTGCCACAGGCCTAGAATATACATGTTTTGGGCTACTGGTGGAAAAACAAGGAGGAAACTAGCCTAGTATCTCTTAGGAGAGTCTCCAGACTCAGGGATTGGTCACCAACCAAGCCTTGGTCAGTTTGCTAAATTGCTAGTGGTGTTGTCTATGGTTTGTAGAAGACAGTTCCAGCTTTGGAGTAGACTGCCTACCCACTGTAGCCTCCTGGAGATGAGGGCATTTCCTATATCTTTCCCTTAAAATGAAACTAATGTTACATTTTCATAAATGGGACTTAAAAGATAGTTAAATTAGCTTGGCATTTCCTTACATAGGATGTTTGGAATAAGGTGGGTTTTAGTAGCACAAAAGGAGCATGGTTACAAAGGAGAAAGATTAAGTTATCAGTTGAACTGTACTGGTTGAATAACCCGACAGCACATCATCATTTCATATCCTTTACTCCAGATGCCATGTAACTTTACAGGCCTTTACCCCTCATGGGTTTCTGGGGTACAGCATACCATGCAAATAGAATAATTGTTGTTACACTTGTTATTTGAGAAAGCTTAATGGCCATAAAGGAGCGAATTTACACAGAGACCTCCACATTTGTGAGTTTAATGTTTGCAGATTTGATTACTTACAAATTTGTTTAATGTTATCTCTAGGTTCTCTAGGCCAGTGTTTCCCAACCTTTTTTGAGCCATGGCACACTTTTTACATTACAAAATCCTGGGGGCACACCACCAACCAAAATGACACAAAATGACACTCTAACACAGTAATACATATAGTTAATTGACCTTGAGTTTTGGAGTTGTAGCTCACCTACATCCAGAGAGCAATCCGCCTGCAATAGCAGAAATACAGCTTAGTGGTATAACATTAATCTGTATGATGGAGTTGTGGGGGTGGTGTGGTATTAATTTTGTCATTTGGGAGTTGTAGTTGCTGGGATTTATAGTTCACCTACAATCAAAGAGCACTCTGAACTCCACCAGTGATTGAATTGAACCAAAGTTGGCACACAGAACACCCATGACCAACTAAAAATACTGGAAGGGTTTGGTGGGCATTGACCTTGAGTTTGGGAGTTGTAGTTCACCTACATCCAGAGAGCATTGTGGACTCAAAAAGTGATGGATCAGGACCAAACTTGGCATGAATACTCAATATGCCCAAATGTGAACACAGATGGAGTTTGGGGAAAATAGACCTTGACATTTGGGAGTTGTAGTTGCTGGGATTTATAGTTCACCTTCAATCAAAGAGTATTCTGAACTCCACCAATGATAGAATTGGGCCAAGTTTCCCACACAGAACCGCCATGACAAACAGAAAATCCTGTGTTTGTTAATGGCCTTTGGCAATCCCTCGCAACCCCCTCGCGACCCCCCTAGGAGTCCTGATGCTCAGGTTGAGAAACGCTGGCCTACTGGCTGTTAGGAATTGTGTGAGTTGAAGTCCAAAACACCTGGAGGGCTGAAGTTGGCCTGTGCAACAGGGGAAGAGAGAGCAAGGTGGAAGAGAAGCGACGTGGGAAGAGAGTGAGGTGGAAGAGAAGGAGAAGAATTTGAGAGAGAAAGAGTGAGAGTGCGGTGAGAGAAAGGGGAGAGTGGGTGTGTGTGTGTGAGCGCGTGAGAGAGAATAAAAGAGTGAGGATAAGTGGGAGAGAAAGAAAGAGTGAGAGAGAATACGAGGAAGAGAGAGAGCGAGAGAGAAAGTGGAGAGAGAGAGAGAGAGAGAGAGAGAGAGAGAGAGAGAGAGAGGAAGGAGTAGTGTGCAGGAAGGCACCCTGGAGCTCGACCCAGGCGCAGTGGATAACACAAGGAAAGATGGAAGGAGAGAGGAGAACATAGATCAAAGAAACAGAAGACACCCAAGGGAACCAGGAAGTGCGCAGATAGTAAACATAGAGCCACAGTAACGGAAGCAAGGCAAACCAAAGGAGGAACACACATATAAACACTTCTAAGGGAAAATAAAGAAGAGGGAAGGCCAGAAGAATGAGATTTCACAGAGAGGGAAGTACAGGTGAAGGGGACGGGGAAGAGAAGGAAGGAAGAAATGAAAGAAGGGGGTGACCGCAAGAGAAGGGGGCCCAGGGCCCTCTCTGTCTCCCTCCCGTACACTCTCCGACTTGCAGGAAGGGGGAGAAGTATTGGAAGAGGAAGGGAAGGAGGGAGGAATGAAAGAATGGGGTGACCCTCTCCTTCTCTAACTCACCACAGCGCCAGCCTCCAGGAGCCGTATCCCCCTTCAGAAGGGCAGCCCCCCGGTGGGGAGGGTGGGGGTGGCGGGCCCGGGGACCTGTGCGGCGGCAGTGGGCAAGGGCACTGCGGGGGGGGGGCGGTCAGGGAAGACATGGTGGCCCCTCCGTTTCCCATGGCCCTTGACCCACTCGAAGGCCCAGCTGCCGGTCACCCGCTTGGCCGCCACGTCCAGCAAGGACTCGGGCTGCAGGAGGGGCTGCGAAGGGGCTGGGGTGGTGGAAGACGGGGGAGGCCGGGTGGGGGCCGCTTCCTGGGCCATTTCCACTGCCTCCGCCGCAGCCTCCTCTTCCACCAGGAGCACCACCCCGCAGGAACAGAGGTGCTTGGGCCCCGGAGAGCCCCCCCATGGAGGGCAGCAGCAGCTGGAGCAGCTCCTCACCTTCACCTCCCTCCGTCATGGCTGCTGCTCTGCTTCTGTGCCCAACCCACTGCACCCCAGTCGGATCCTGGCAGGGAGAGAGGAAGGGAGGAGGAGTTTGGTAGGAGGGGGAGAAAGGGGGAAGGACGTTTTCCGGCGGCACACCAGCTGATCTGTCACGGAACAGTAGTGTGCCGTGGAACAGTGGTTGGGAAACACTGCTCTAGGCAACTATGATCACCTAGGTCTGGGAGACCTTGAAATTGCTAGAGAAATGTTCTCTCAGATTTAAAAAAAACCCCTCTCTCTTGCATCTTTAACTCCCAAAGAAAGATTTGCCTAATGTATTTCTTTTCGTTTTTACAGCCAAATAACCTTTTCCTTCACACTGGTCAGTTGGCTCAACAATGAAAGGTTATGACTTCTTGACACCTCATCAGTTTAAGAAACTTAGAATTATTTCTTTGAAGAAATATTGTACCTTGTCAGCCCCATATTTTATCTCTTTCTTTGCTTTCGATGACTACCAAAAATATGATAAGCTTGTAGTACTCCAATGGTCATTCACGGCAAATGAGGATGCCAAAAACGACATTAGTAGTCATTTTTGCTGTTCTTTACTTGAGCAATGAAATCATATTTTAATACAGTAACACATTCTGGCATAGTTTAAAACATGAGACTATAGTGGAAAATAAAACTGTTTTTGCTTTTTAACAGTACAATTTTCCAGAGTTGTACTTCTATAATCAAATCTCATTAAATTCTTTTTGAAGTGGCAAGTATAAGAAAGCTTGGTTTAAGCCCACAATTGTCCCATTTGATGTGCGGTTGTGTTTTGTTTGAACATAGGATGGCATAATGCCCATCACCTAAACAAATTGCATTAAGAATCAAATGCGACTGGATCTACATGGTCATACAAGCCTGTTTCAGAATGAACATTAACTGCACTGAACTGCATTATATAGCAGTGTTGACTCATATGCAGGAAATCCTTGAGTTACAAACAAGATAGGTTCTGTAGGTTTGTTCTTCAAATTAATTTGTTTGTAAGTCGGAACAGGTACATTTTTAAAGTGTAACTCCAACTAACCCCTACACACACACCCCTGTAGTGTTTGCTTTGCTGCCTGTGTACCTGTTAAGAAAATTTCACCTCTCTTTCTGTCCCTGTAATAATTGGATTTTGAAAGGTTTGGCTTGTTGTGGAAAGGATTGGTGAGAAAGCTTCAATTGAGACACCTTTTCTCCATGATAACTCTTTCAGGAGTGAATTTCCCTTTTGGGGGGTATATTTCTCTCGTTTTCTGTTGTCCCACCCCTGTTCTTAACTATGAATCATTTGTAAGTCAGATATTTGTAACTCTGGAACTGCCTGTAATTTAATTCAATGTATTTAATCTGCATTCTGAAACTGTATTATTTGTCAATGTAGATCCAACCTGAAAGATGTTTGGTTTTCATTCCTTTGGAATCAATAAACAAATTTTCATATCTTTGAATGACAGGTATAGGAAAATAGTCAACAGCCTTAGAGAACTAATCTGTTGTAAATAAAAAATATACACAAGATGAGCTGTTATCTTCAAAGACATGTTCAAGAATTCGCCATCCAATTAAAAGACAACAAAATTACCAGCCTGAAATTGTGCATTCAGATGAATGTATAATTGCAGTAAGCAGTGATTAAAAGATCTATGGCTCGAGGGAGGGAAAATATATTAGGAACTACTGCTGCCAAAATAAATAAATAAATAAATAAATAAATAAATAAATAAATAAATAAATAAATGAAACGAAACGTCAGAGAATAGCAACACAGCTGTATATGAAGACCAGATCTGAAAGTTAAGTTTTACAATGGAGACTCTTAATGTAAATCTTCATTTTTCCATTATGATACTCAATTTGAATAACAGAGATAGCAGTAGTGGACATCCATCATAAGACATCATTGGATGCACTAAATCTCATTTAATTTTACATGCCGATCAGTACAATGCTGGAGACTAAATATACGAGTCACAGAGTTGCTCTGGCTCTTGCCTTTCCCTCTTACTTTCTAACATCTATTCAAAAACAAGAAGGGGTGTGACATCAGTGTGGTGTGCATTTCCTTGCTCCAACTATAACATGACATTAGTAGCAGGGAAATATATTATTGTAGTTATTGTGTTCCTTTCAATCTTTTTGACTTATTGCAACCCTAAGGAAAATCTATCAGGATTTTTTTTTGCAAGATCAGAGATGTGTTGTTGTTGCCTTCCTCTGGGCCATTCAGTGAAATAAATGTTCTCTATACTTGTTTTATTGTAACAGCCAGGAGGATGAGGTGTATGTGTGTGTGAAGGCCCAAGTGCAGTTGATTAATCCAAAATGAATGAAACACATATTAAAACCCAACATTTAAAACACATTTCAAATTCAGTATTGCTTTCTACCTGCATGATCATACCAAAACTTTTCAGAATGCCCTTGTGTAACGATTCGGGGGCCTTGACCACTTGGGGCAAGGTGGACCGTCCTATTTCATCCCACCGTTGACACCAAAAATGTAATGGATCAAGGCTGGTTATTTCACACTAAAGCTGCCACCAACCTTGTTGAAATAATTAAGGATTTTCAAGATATATGATAAGTACTTATAACCAACCCCCTTATGGCTCCTAGGCAAATATCAGCTGGGTGGAGTGCCGAGGTAAATAACCCTTTAGACCAGGGGCCATGAACCTTTTTGACTCAGAGAGTCATGAAAGCAAAATATTAGGAAATTTATTTCAGTGAGAGCCGTGTATGTATATATATAGACTGAATTCAACTAAATGTGAGTATAAATGTACATACTATGAGAAAAGGATTCCCCCGGCAGAATGACCGGACACTTCAGACCCGGCTCTGCAAAAGGCATGCTCAGGACTCTGGGAAGGAAGAAAAGACGGAAGGAAGGGGTAAAGAAAGAAAGAAAGAAAGACAGAGGAAATAAAGGAGAGAGGGGGAGAGGAAGAAAGAAAAGAAGAACAAACTATGGAAAAGGAAGAAAGGAAAAGCAGAAGAGAGACAAGGGGGGAGAAGGAAATGGGCAGGGAGGAAAGGAAAGGGTGGGAAAAAGAAAGGAAAGGTAGTGAGGAAAAAGTAAAATAATGAAGGGAAAGAAGAAAAGAAAGAAGAGGAGAGAGAGGGAAGTGAAAAGAAAGGAAGGAGAAAGAAAGGAAGACTTGGGGGAAAAGAATAGAAGAGGGAGGGAGGGGGAGAATGGAGGAAAGAAGGAAGGGGAGAAAGGGAGGGAAAGGAAGGAGAGAAGGAAAGGGTGAAGGGGAGAAAGAAAGGAAGGAAGAAGAGGAAGGAAGGAAGAGGGTTGCATGCTGGGAAACCGAGGCCCGGGCTGCTCTGGAGAGCCAGATGCAATCATGAAAAGAGCCACATCTGGCTCCTGAGCCATAGTTTCCTGACCCCTGCTTTAGACTACTAGAACTGATTTAAAGACTTCTTGGGAGAAAAAAGCACACGTGAGGCTTGACTTTTAAAATGAACAGAATAATGTTTGCTGTTCAAACTACTTTCTTAAAAAGGCACAAGTGCATAATGGTTACTTAAACTTTATAGAGCGTAGTGGTTGCTTAAAACAGTTATCTTAAAATCTTAGATTCAAAAGATCTTCTTCAAAATGTAACACAGAATCTGACAGGATTCCCTTCAGAATAGCTGCTCCAAACTAACTCAGATAGTTTAACTTTTCCCGAACGTATCTATCCTAAAACATTTTCCCCACACTATCAGCTTCCCTGGATAGCTGTTAGTTTCCACTAAATAAGATAGGTCCCTCAGGCCGTCTGACCAAGCTAACAAACTCTTCCCTCAGAATCTCCCTGTTAGCTTCCCAGTCCCTGAGCCAACCTCTATCTCTAATCCAAGAGAACTCAAGGTTTCTGACTGACTTCTACTTGTCAACACTCTTAGGCTCAGACTCTGTCAGCTCTGCCAGTCTTTCTCTCTGACACTAAGATCTGTCAGCCCCTTCTGACACTTAGCTCAGACACTCCCAGACTGCTTCTGATACTGAGCTGTGACTGTCTCGGACTGACTGCTCCCTGCAGACACTTTTCCCTCCTTTTCAGTTTGGCTCCTCCCCTCAGCTTTCTAACCAATCCTAGGGCAACACTGTTTCCACCCAGAGGAGTTTCAAACCGCTCCCCCTTTCTAGCAATTCCTTCCCATCATGGCTGACCTGCTGACACTCCCCTCTCAAAATGGATGGCAAACTATTTACGCAAGCCGACCTCAGAGGCTTCGGCCTAGCCAGCTAGCATAAGGATCCTTACACCTTGTGTATAGCCCTAACGTACACAAGATCCATTCTCATAAACTGCATAAGTGAATCCTGTCTACAAACCCAGTGGTGGTCCCAATAGGCTGTTAAGCTGCTTTTATTGGAGCACTAATAGAATGGGAGTAAGCTCACTTTAGAACAGTGGGAAACTGGAAAAGTAAGTAAGACAGAGGAAATGAAGCAGTAGTTGGTCTTGGCGATGGCACATTAAGTTTAGGCAGGCCTTCGATGGGTAGGCCCGTGCGTCTTGGTTGTGCCACTACCTCAACTGTGTTGTTGTTTTTACTGTGTTGCTTGTTTTTAATTGTTCTTAACCTTCTGTATTTTATTGTGCCTTCGGCTCTTGTAAGCCGCCGCGAGCCTTCAGGAGTCGGCGGCATAGAAACCCGAATAAATAAATAAATAAAAGTACCATCCCTACCATAAGTACTCTCTTGTTGTAGTAAACATATGTCTATCTGAACAGCTAATTAAATGATGGAGACATACTTGAATGTTTTGCTAAAGCATCTGGTGGTTTTGCTACTGCAGGACTTTTTCAGGTCACTGAAGAAGAGCCATGTTATTGAGGAAGAAAGAGAGTTATAGCTTGCCTGGATAACCGACTGAAGCATCTGTTCAGTAGGGAACATAGCAGCTAACCCACTATCAGATGTTCTGTATTTCAGAAGATAAGTATCCTAAATCATAGCCACTGTCAGGATCCTAAATATGTGCTTCAATTGCTTGGACCATTTCTTTTGGTCTGTCCTCTTACAGGTTTCACAGAGCAACAGGTTGAAAAATAAAAATAATAAACCAATTGATTACCTTGATAACACTTTCTCCAGGCCTCATATCTGTGTAAATCTTGACATTATATGATATGTTTGAGAAAGTTGGGGAGTTATCATTTGCATCAATCACAAAAATGCTGACTGTAACGGGGAGGCTTTCTTGCACACCATCAGAAGCCGTCACCTTCAAGAAAAAAAGACAACATAAGGAAATGTTTAAGAAAAATAATACAGTTAGGTAAACATATTTAGTGTAACTAATTTGACTTTTATGTCTTTTTATATACATTGTGATGCACACACACAACAAACATGCATACATAGACCACACATGGCAAAATAATTCCTCCCAAACTATTTCACATATGAATAGAACCCAGTAAATTATAATAGAAAAAAAGCTTTCCCATACAGTCATCTTTTTGGCTTTTCTTTGGGTCTTTTCGTCTACTACAGTGGTTCTCAACCTTTCTAAAGCCGTGACCCCTAAATACACTTTCTCATGTTGTCGTGACCCCCAACCATAAAATTATTTTCATTCCTACTTATGTTATTATTTACAACATTTGTACCCCACCCTTCGCAACCCTGAGGGGACTCGCAGCTTCAGCAACAATTCAATGACTTAAATCTATTTATTTATTTCAACATTTGTACCCCACCCTTCACCACCCCTGCATACAGTTGATACAGATTTTTTTAAAAAAATCTACAAACAATTACATCAATTATTAAAATCACATAATCCACAACTGTAATTTTGCTACTGTTATGAAACGTAGTGTAAATATCTGATATGAGGATGTATTTTCATTGTTACAAATGGAACATAATCAAAGCATAGTGACTAATCACAAAAACAATATATTTGGGGGAGTATGGACAACGGATGATGGGATTTGCAGTACCTTCAACTGATTCAGCTCTGAATTCCACAGACCACTGAGACCTTCACGAATTACAGACTTGGACCAAACTTGGCACAAAGAACTCCCATGACCAACAGAAAACACTGGAGGGGTTTGGGAGGACTTGACAGTGATTTAGGGGAGATGTAGTTCACCTACGTACATCCGGAGAACACTGTGAACCCAAACAACTGTGGATCTGGCCAAACTTGGCACAAATACTTAATATGCCAAAATTTGAACACTGGTGGAGTTTGGTGAAAATAGGCCTTGACGTTTGGGACCTGTTTAAATTTATAGTTCACCTGCAACCAAAGAGCATTCTGACCCCCAAGAATAATGGAATGTAACCAAACTTGGGATAGAGACCTCCCATGACCCACAGGAAATACTGGAGGGCTCTGGGGAGAACAAACCTTGACATTTGGGAGCTGCTGGGATTTATAGTTCACTTGCAAACAAAGAGCATTCTGACCCCCAAGAATGGAATTTAACCAAACTTGGGATAGAGAACTCCCATGACCCACAGGAAATACTGGAGGGCTCTGGGGAGAACAAACCTTGACATTTGGGAGCTGCTGGGATTTATAGTTCACTTGCAAACAAAGAGCATTCTGACCCCCAAGAATAATGGAATGTAACCAAACTTGGGATAGAGACCTCCCATGACCCACAGGAAATACTGGAGGGCTCTGGGAGAACAAACCTTGACATTTGGGAGGTGCTGGGATTTATAGTTCACCTGCAACCAAAGAGCATTCGGAACTCCAACAATAGGCACAGAAGTCTTCTGTGTTGGTCTAGCAAGCGGGTGGATGAGCAGGGAAGGCAGGAGGAGCATCCCCCTCCCACAGTGCCTCGCTTGCTGCCTGGTGTTTTGCAAGTGAAGAGCCCGCCCCTCTCCTAAGGAATAGTAGCCTGGCGGATGACATAGGAAGGCCCTCTCGTGCCCAATGCTTCTTAAACCGTAGCAGCGTTTGCACAATAGTGCCAGAGGAGAGGCCCCGCTGGGTCCGCAGGATCAGTAGCGGCCTAGCAGCAGCCCATCAGCACCACACTTTGAGACGATGGAAGGCCCTCCTGCGCCTTTAAATGCAGCGCCAGCTAAAGGGGCATTTGCAGGTGCGAGAGGGCCTTCCCTTGTTCTCTGCCAGGCTGCTGTTTCTGCAGGATCGGGAGGAGCTCCCCACCTCCCCGGGCTTGCTCGCTCAGTGGCGAGTTGGCGGCGTGGAGGAGAGGTCCCTCCGGGCCCGCAGGAACAGCGGTAGCCCAGCACCATTCCGATGGAGTACAATGGAAGGCCCTCCTGCGCCTGCAAACGCAGCAGCGGCTTTGGGGGCTTTGCAGGTATGGAGGGGGCTTCCATCGTCCTCCGTTGGGCTGCTCCTGGGCTGTAATTGTTCCTCTAGGCCCGGAGGGGAACTCTCTTCCATACCGCCAACTCGCCACTGTGTGAGCAAGCCCGGGAGGTGGGAAGCCCTCCGGGCTTGCTCACACAAAGACACCCCCCCCCAAGCACCCGCAGAAGCAGCAGCGACCAAGCGGCAGCTCAGCACCCCGCCACCAGAGGGGGAGGGTTAGGCTAGGTGGGGCGGCCGCGGCTTCCACGCACCAGGAGCCTCTGCCTCCGTCCCTTTAGCCGTCGCTCAGGAGGGCCTTCGATGGTCTCTGCTGGGTTGATGCAGGGCTGCCACTAGGCCCCTGCTGTTCTAGCGGTCCCAGAGGGACCGCTCCCAACCCCCGCCAACCGGTCAGTGCAGTACAAAGGGAAGTACACAGGGATCTTTTCTCTTGCCTCCAAGCGCCTCCTTGGGATTCATCGCAGCCGGAGAAGGAGGAGGAACCCATCCATGCCGCGCAGAGGGGGCGGGGCCTCGGGAAGGGATGCCGCGACCCCCCGAAAATAGCCTTGCGACCCCCCTGGGGGTCGCGACCCCCAGGTTGAGAACCACTGGTCTACTATAGGTTAGATTACTAGCAGATATATAGCAGGCATGGAAATGGGTGCACTAATCTCTTTTTAAGAATGCTGGTTCCTATTATATGAAAATGTTATTCAACCTACAAATGTTATTCTGCCCATGCCCCGCCATCTATTCGTTCTTCTGAGGATGATGTGCTGTTCATTGTTTTAACTGTGTTATTAATTACTGTACTGCTGTTGTTTTTAATTGTTTTTAACTGCTTATTGCCTGTATTTTACTGTGCCCTTCGGCTCCTGTAAGCCGCCACAGCCTCAGGGAGTCGGCGGCATAGAAGCCCGAATAATAAATAAATAAATAAATAAATAAATAATTTCTAGCACTGCAATAACTTAAAATTTAGGGAAGGAAAACTCACCAAGGAAATGGGAAGACCAGCAAATGTAAGAGTTATACTTTCGAAAATGTCTCCATTTATGCAATAATAGAAAGTTGCAGAAAATTTTCATTGGGGAGCAACATTCCTCTTATTATTATTTCTCTCCCCAAAGAGAGGGAACTCAGATCCCATTAGACTTAGGCCTGATTTAATTTACAAAACATTCATCTTAATCAGGAAAGACTGAAAGAACTGTGTATGTTTAGCTTGGAAGAAACCAGGAAGAAAATATGCACTCTTCAAGAAAGAGAGCAAAGTCATGATCTCTGCATCTCCAGAGGACAGGATTAGATGTACTGAGAGACAGAGGAGCAGATTTATGTTGGACTTTCACACAAATGTATGAAAACAATTGAATAAATTATCAAGGAGTATAGACTTCCCCTCTCTAGAAGTATTCTGTTAGATGTTGGATAGTCATTTTCTGTATTTACTTTAGCTTTGAAGTAGGGTTGCAACCTGTCCCATATTATACGGGACGTCCCGTATTTTTGCTCTGAATTCCGTGTCCCGAATTTTCAGCTCCTGTCCCATATTGACAGGACAGGACAGGTGGCAGCAGGAGGTGAGGCAAGGCCAGGCCAGCAGTGAGGAAGGAAGGAAGGGAGAAATCTATGTGAATACCCGGTAGCTGCCGCTCTCCTCACACAAACACTGGGCCTGGTCTGGCTTACCCACCCAAGCCAATAGCACCGCCATCTTGGCGCCTTCCCTGGCCGCTCTAGCCCTCTCTCTTGAGCATAAAGAGAGGTGAGTGCAGAAAGAGAGCAGAAGGGAGAGGGGTTTGCGCGTGTCGGGAGTGATGGACCAGAAGAGGCGGGCCTTCCTAGAAGGAAAGAGGGCGGAAGGGGCGGGACGGTGGCAGCAGGAGGCGCTTGCGGGGAGAGGGAACAGAGTGAGGTTCGCACACATGGCTGCTTGCGTCTCGGGCCTTCTGGGGATTCTGGGCCTTGCGTAACAGTCACCGTGGTGGCAAAGGAGGAGGAGGATTTGATTTTCAAGTTTTTATGAAGTGTTCCTTATCTTTGGGAAAAATCCCATATATTTTGGTAAATGCCCCTTATTTCTTATATCAAAAAGTGGCAACCTTACTTTGAAGACCCTACAGTAATTTGGAAGTTGGACTAGATGGATTTAGAGGCCTCTTTGCATTCTCTGGTCCTGTGAAATAATGTTCCCAAAATGTCTAACAATTTTAATTTCAATTGCAAATATGTTTCTCTTTCAACATGTATTATCCTGCAATATCTGAAAAAATGCCCCCCAAAAGAAATTCTGTTGTTACTCTATTGTACCTCATTGCTTACCGAAAAAGTGTATAACTGTTGGAGCTCTCTGTCAACTGGCTGAAGTAAGGTGAGGTAGCGTATTATTCCAGTCTGAGTCACAGTGAAAAACGTATTGTAGTCATTTAGGAAAAGATGGAGCAGGGGGTCCTTTGTCTTCAAAGAGAAACAAAAAGAGTGGTTATTACATTCTCAAATATATAATACTATACACCCAAGCTATTTTAATGGTAGTGCTAGGTATACGGACTGTTAATGTAAATAAGGAAGAAGAAATCAGGAGGCCCCAGTGGCGCAATGGGTTAAACCCTTTTGCCAGCAGGACTGAAGACCGACAGGTTCGAGGTTCAAATCCAGGGAGAGCATGGATGAGTTCCCTCTGTTAGCTTCAGCTCTCCATGTGGGGACATGAGAGAAGCCTCCCATAAGGATGGTAAAACATCAAACATACAGCCATCACTGAGCAACGTCCTTGCAGATGGCCAATTTCCTCACACCAAAAATGACTTGCAGTTTCTCAAATCACTCCTGACATGGGAGAAAAGGAGAAAAAAATGCAACATATCTACATTTCTAGAGTTATAATACTTGTTAGAATTGTAATAAAGTGCTAGGAAAACAGATCCTGCCTCCACCTTACTGTTTCAATTCTTAAATAAAATTGCTAGATAAGTCCCCATTCTTTCTCCAGTCAATTCAGACTTTGATCACAATTGTCCTTTTGCCAATTAGGTATTTTAGTAATTATTTCAGGGACAAACTTTGAAAAGCGGCAGAAAGGTAAAGGCTCAAGCCACCTGCCAGACGAACAAAACCTCATGGCAAAAGAATGATACCATTTGCTGATAACATATTCACCGTAAAAGACAGTTTTCACAATGTGGATGTTAACACAGCAGTGGAAAAATGGCAATTTATTATTCAAAGCATCTGCTTGTATTGAAGGTATTTAGAAAGATGCCAGCATGCTTAATGCAAAAGGAATGTCACAATAGTGTTGAAATGCTGGCAATTGGTATGGGACTGTTGCTTGTGCTCTATAAAACAAAAGACTAAGGCATCTCCTTTTGTGCCACCAAACAAGCTATTCACCAAGACACAAAGTGAAAGCTCTTTTGTTTTCTGTTTGGCAGGAGGAGGATCTGTATCACCTGGAGACAGAGAACACACTTGATTTTTTAAAATCACTTCTTTGTCAAGCCATATGTCAGAACTCAGCAGTTTTAAGTAATAATTTATCATACATAACCAATAGCTACATAAATAAGGAAGTGACCCACACAAAACAAGGAAAGAGACTAGCCTAGTTAAATATGGAGAGGCTCTTATGACTCTTATAAAACAGTTGATCAAATGGCAGGCTTAGAAGAAAAGGGTTCAGCTGGTATATTGGTCCAGGATCTAGAAAGCCATGGAGAGGCCCATGATGTTTTTGACATCCCTTGAATCTCTGATGGTAACAAAAAAAATCTTGTTCCACCCTGAATATTTCCTCTGGAGGTCTTGTCAACAGGTGATAAACCTATCGGTGTAACTGTGCATGCAATGTGTGATTTGCACCAGCAAAGTAACTACTAACAATGAAATCATAGATCTTCAAGGTATCTAACCATATGGAGGGGCTGTTTGTTTCTTTTAAGAAATATTATGTTCCAGCTCTCTTTCAGATTGATGTGTTAATTATAGGGTCAGTGGAAACTTTGGCCAAGATCCTGGTCAACATCAGTGTGAAACTTTAGTAGTGTGTGTTTGTGTGTTTGCATGAATGTACACTCCCATATAGGCTTGGGTCCAGGTTATTTATTTTTATCAATCTGTTAGGGCAGTTCCACACAGGGCTTTAACCCAAGCTCAACCATGTTTCTAAAACCTGATTGGGCCCAATCAACACAACCTGATTGGGTTGAAATCTAGACATCTCCCTCCTACATCAACACTTTCCTTGTGTCTGAGTACACCCACACTTCCGGCAGGGCACCCAGACACAAAACAAAATCCCCCAGAAATGCCTTAAAAATAATATAACTTACCTGGCCACCATTCCTCCCTCTCCAGAGCTCTCCTGGCACGAAAAAATGATGTGCCAGGAGAAGGGGGGGAGCAATTTTCCTCCTCACTCTTCTCCTGGCACATCATTTCTACATGCCAGGAGAGCTCTGGAGAGGGCAGAATGGTGGCTTGGTACGTTTTTTTTGTGTCAGGGGTTTTGGGAGGGGCCCCCAAGAAACGCGAGACAGCTGTGTGGATGAGCACTGAAAGTTACGTGATGTGACTCCCAGGCCCAATCCACATACCACCCGCAGCTGGAAAAACCCGGGTCTTTCCAACTGTTAAATTTCTTTGGCACAAAGCATTTGTTTTTACGTGAGGCATTGTTTGGACACTCCATGTGAAAATGTGGGAGGGTGTGCATTTTGGTTGCTGTCTGGATGCACCCTTAGAAATCTACAATCTTCTGGGAAGGGCCTTCTCTCTGTCCCACTACCCTGCTCAAGCATGTTTGGTTGGAACAAGAAAGAGGGCCTTTTCAGAGGCTGCTCCCAGACTGTGGAACTGCCTTCCATGACTCCATCCTTGCTTGCCTTCTGCAAACAGGTAGAGACTTTTCTTTGCCATCAGGAATTTTTGGAAGATTAGGAGCACACACCTGGGGTGGTTGTGGGGGAAATTAGGGAGGATATGTAGTTTTAAATGCAATTTTAATTGCACAAGTATTTTTGTTTATTTTTATTGCATTCTAACTGTATTTTAACTTATATCCGTGACACAAATTTTTAATTGTTGTTTTTAAATTTAGTATTTATTGTTTTTAAACGTATTGGTTTGTGTCATGTAATTGTGAGCTGTCTTGAGTCCCCAGGGGGAGAGTAAAAATAAAATAAATAAATATATGGTCATGCAGACCCACATAGTGTGGTTAAACTGCATTATATGGGTACTGACCACATATTACACTTCCAAACTGTATTACATGGCAGTGTAGATGCAGCCTCTGTACTTATTCCCAAATGCCTGGCCAGCAGTCAAGCCAGCCTATTGTGTAGGTGAAAAGGAAACTGCTTGAGTAAGGTCAATTGGACAAGTCCTTTTGCAAACCTTTAGAGAGTACAGTCTGTAGCATAATCAAGAGTTATGTTCATGTCACGCCCCACCGGGATTACATCCTTTATGTTTCGGAATAAATGAGGTAGCACCTTGCACTGCTGCAGTAGCATAGGAACATGTTTGCTAGGTCAAACCTTATGAAACCATATTTCAATGCTATCAGGAGGCATGCTGTGATAACTGAAAGCCATCAGGCTCCTGGGCAGCCAGCTAGCTGTGTAAAGCAATAGAGGGCTGATTTCACACAACCAATTTTCAGAACGAAAAACCATGCCTTCCAAACTTCCTCTGTCCAAAGGTCTTAACATCCTACCCCACCCCCACCCCCAGCGCATGTAGTAACATTTATTTTCTACACATTTGTTCCAATATTATACTATAAAAACTTTTAAAGTATTGGTTCACTAATTATAAGCTAAGAGATTTTTTCAAAAATGTATATCTCATGCTCCAACAGGCATAACAGCGCCACTGCAATAGTACAGAATAAAGACAGCAAACCAGGAAAGGGGTAAAGGTTATTTTTCACACAAACTGCATCAGGGGATTTCAGTTGGTGCTTTTCCACATTCAGCTTTAGGTCAATGATGCTGAAGGATGCACTGTAATGTGCACACAAAGTTTGGAGAGACACTTCAAGGTGTGCAATATGTGAAAACAATGCAAGAGAAAGATGCCGGTTTTGAACATGATGCAGACAGAAAATATGACTGATTCATGCTTCTTTGTCATAGAAGCTTCAGAGGAAATATGGAAAAACAAGCACAAAGCAATATAAAGGAAACTGTTCGCTCATGCTTCCTCTGTGTCACTCGCTGGGAGGAAAAGAAAAACGAATAGTATAAAAGTACACATCATTACTCAGAAGTGATCTTGTTAAAATCTAAATTTAGCCTTTTTTTATTTCCCATGGAAGGAAATGAAGTTGAGAGCATTTAATTAGAAAAAAGTAGAAAATGCATTTCTATTATGAAACCAAAAGGACACAGAATTCTAAAACTCACAAACAAGTGAACAAGGGAAAGTACTTGTTTTTGTTGCTTCCCAGATACCAAAAAGTAATCTGAAAAGCACCATGATGAGTTTTAAAAAATCAGCAAAAGCAAATTATTTTTTTTACAAACATTCCTCAAGAGTTGAAATCAGAAAGAAAATAGGACAAAAAACTCAAGGAGAACCTAAACACCTAATGATACCTACAGGGCTGGAACCTGGTTGAATCTAAAAAACAA
The DNA here is from genome assembly GCA_030556195.1 of Anolis apletophallus. Lineage (NCBI taxonomy): Eukaryota > Metazoa > Chordata > Lepidosauria > Squamata > Anolidae > Anolis > Anolis apletophallus. The sequence continues at coordinate 121,972,959 of JARBWK010000010.1, forward strand.
AAAACAACAAAAAAAACAACAAAAAAGGAGAAAAAGAATTAACAGTAAATTTGTGGACTTGGAATTCCTTTAATATTTATTGTTAAAATGAGACAAAGGCGCAGAAGACTATCAAATGAACAGGATGTTCCATTTCTCTTGTTCTAACAATTGCAACTTGAATGAAAACATAACATTCACACAGCTTCTTAGCATTTGCCATCTTTGCTGTAACTGTTTCAATACATGTGGACTGGAAGTCATCCTTCATGGTTAGATGGGCAAGACCATGTTGGGAGAAGGACAGACATAGTCCGTATGTGAAAATGGCTGTCTATACTCTGGCCTCCACTTTCACAAAGCCTGTCTCCATTGAACATGCTATAGTGGGTCAAGCTGGGCTCCATACAGTATGTGTGTCATTGGTTTAGCTTCAAAAGGTTTAAGTGCCACCCATATAAAGTGGCCTCCTCCTGCCTTGAGGTATCTTAAGATTGTGGACAAGCTCTTTTGTGTTGTCCCTGATGCATAGTCTGTGTGGACTTTCCTGCTGTTAGTGCATGGAGAAGTACCTGCTCAATTTTGTGTCCATCTATTCTCCAGTTGTGCTTCTTCAGTCATATAGTGAACATCATAATTTTGGTTTTCTGAAGGTCGAGATGCAGCTGTTCTGCATTGAAGTAATTCGTTCATGCTCTCATGGCTCTTTACAGCCCAACTTGAGTTCTAGAAAGAAAAACTGTGCCATCTGCATATAACAGGGTGGAGAGATGCCTTCCTGCTAGTTATCTAACAAACCTGGAGGTGCCCAAACACCAAAGGGCTTTTACCCTAGCAAGATGCCATGCCCTCCCATTGGAGGTACTGGAGGGGAGGTATCGGAAGACCCCCTTCAAGGAGAGATTATGCCCACGTGAGTCCACAGAAACAACCAAACATGTCTTCCTTCAATGCATGTTTTACAGAGACATTAGAACTAATTTCATTACTCCATGGCTTCTTAAATACTCAGGGTGCACGGGAAAATTGTATACCCTGCTGCTCTTGGACTCTAGTACTACAATAACTTACAGTGTTGCTAGGTTCTGCATTGCAGCACTCGATGGATGATAATTGACCCCACTTTATATCTTCCTCACCTACAGGATTGTATATTATATAGACCACTTTCCATTTTTTTGATCTACTCCTCTGCATTACCTATCTTGTTGGGCATCTGCTTCCATATTACTGTGACAGTGTCAGGTCCTATTTGCTTTCTCCTTAGTCTTTCAGGTAGTATACCAAGTGTCTTCTTTCTTTCCCTCCCAGGCAGCTCTCTGCCAGGCACCTGGTAGGAACCAAAGTGGGCAGTTTGGAAGTGGCTTTCTGAATCATTTCCAACTCCCTTCCAAGAAATGGTGGAAAAGCTTTGAAATTACATATACACTTCTGGGTTGCTTAACGCTCTTCGAAACTGGTTCATAAGTGAATTTAATCCGAATTCATTCCGAGCTCCGAAAACATCCGACGAACCTAACCAGGCCTAATAGACATTGCTAGTATAACAAAATGAAGGTTTGTTCTACTTAGTGAACCATTTATATATAGGTATGCATTTAAAGTTCATGATACATAATTCAGGGTCTGCTGGAGTAATAGGTACTATTTAAATAGAGGAAACTAAGATGGGCTATGGACTATGCCTGATATGTTTTCTTATGAAAAATAAGTACCAACAAATGATGAAAGTTCTGCTTTTGCCTTTTTCAAACAATCACCTGTTTTATTCGCTATTTTGGGGAGAAAGATACAGTACGTTATCTCAAATCCAAACTATAAATTAATTTCTAAGCATATCTGTTTCTTTTCTCAGTCCTTCCAAAACATATTTGGTTTCCTTAACAAATTACTATCTCCTCTTTCTCATACACACTTTCAGAACCGGCTCTTTAGTGTGTCACACCATTGTAAATGTTCAAATGCAAAGGAGGTCAGAGAGAATATCAGCACTTGAAAGCTTTTCCCTGTTAAAAAGAAACCATCAAATGTGATACAGTACCTTGTTAGAAATTGGAATGGGTATTGTAGCACCCATGGGTCCGCCCGGGCCACGGGGGAGGGGTAATGCACCGGGGGTCCCGTTGGCTTTGGGACCCGCACTGGCTGAAAGGGACTCGGAGGATGAGTTGGAAGGCCCAGAGCAAGATTGGTCAGCCGTGCCTTTGCCCAGTCCACCGCCAGAGAGTTTAGCCTGGGATTTCGAATGGGAGCATTCTCCCGGGGGATCGTCGGGGGTCCCGGCTGAGGGGATTGGTACGGCCCGTGGGAACTGATCCTCAGTTCTCCGGCCACGTCTATACTGAATAGGCGCGAAGCGGAGTGGGACCACAAGTTAACAGTGGTCATCAAGTCTTGCCTTGCCTTTGCCTTGTTTCCTGAGCCGCAGTGATTTGCGGTACCTTGCCCTGGTTCCTGATTCGCATTGGATTGCGAAACCTTGTCCTGTTTCCTGATCCGCATTGGTTTGCGGAGCCTTGCATCGCTTCAAGCTATTTGCTATTATACTTTGGACTATTGACTTTATACTTTGAACACTTGCATTTATTGGACTATATACCTTTTGGATTGTTTTTATACTCAATAAAGTAGTTAGCCTTTGCTACGTCTCCGTGTGTGTGTTAAAGGGGCAGTTCTAAGTCGGCGTTTGTGACAGGTATATTAAAGAGAAAGGGAAGTGGTATGCTGATCTGGAAAAAAAAGCTTTCACAAGACAGTGGAGACATGTTGAAAACCAACCAATAAGGATTTGAACATTACAACATCAATTTATTATTGCACAATAAAGTGCACAATCTTTTATTCATTCGTAAAACTACAAAGGCCAAATTCTTTACATCTAGCCATTCTAGTGCATTCTATGGTCAGGGGGTGGAGAATGTTAAATCATAAAGCTAACTCTAGATCAGTGGTTCCCAAACTTTTTTGGCCTACCGCCCCCTTTCCAGAAAAAAAATTACTCACCACCCCACTAGAATTTTTTTAAAAACAATGTAATAGCGATTAAACAGAAAGATATATGTATTAATGCAGTGGTTCTCAACCTTTCTAATGCCATGAGCCCTAAATAAGGTTCCTCATGTTGTGGTGACCCCATCCATATTTTCGTTGCTATTTCATAAATAATTTTGCTACTCTTATACATTCCAATACAAATATCTAATATGCAGGATGTATTTTCATTGAGGAGTTGAGGAGAGGAAAGGGGTGTGTGCTGCAGTTTCCAGGCAGCGCCTGCACAGGGTTTCCAACTGGCAGGCGCACACTCATGCGCTTGCGAGTTGGAATCCCGCCACTGCCCCCTTACAGGACTTCAGTGCCCCCCAAATTCTCCTGAGCCTCTCACCGCCCCCTTGGATCACCTCACCGCCCACTAGGGGGCGGTACCGTCCACTTTGGGAACCACGGCTTTAGATGGACAAAAATATCTGGAAGTACAAAGACTTTCTAGTTATTTTTGGACCTATATATTCATGAGTTTGCATATGGAATGGTCTTTTTCTTGGAATATTGTTTGTTTCTTTCTCTTTGTCTGTCCTTCAATTCCTTCCCCCTCTCCCTGAACATTTGTCATAGTCAGTCTCATTAAACGTTTCAGGAACTGATTTTCACAATTTCCACAGAGCCTTAATAATGATCATCATTTAAGAATTATATTCAAAGTGCATAAGTGCATTATAAGTGTCAATCTAGTTAAGCGTTAAGTTCATTATCTTTTAGTACTAATATTCTTCTTTCTTTCATTTGATCTCTGTTGATTTTGTATCCTGGAAAAAAACCAGCTGGATTTACCCAGTAGGGGTCACCTTTACTCCTTTCAAAACAGCAATAAAACACATGCAAGCAGAATTTAAACCAACTTGGGGAACAGAAATAAAAAGTATTGGAGTGTTCCCAGGAAATATATCAGAATGTGGAGAACATCAATATGGATCTCAAAAGCAAAATTGGTTTGCATAGACACCAAACCTGTAACTTCAATATTTTTCCCATTTGGAGACACCTGGAGTTCATCTACCACATAACATCTCTTTACGACTTTATAATAAAGACCAGGGATATGATCTACACCTTCCTTTTCCACAAGTTATTTCATTTCCATCTACTCAGAGAGAGAGAGAGAGAGAGAGAGAGAGAGAGAGAGAGAGAGAGAGAGAGAGAGAGAGAGAGAGAGAGATGTTTGGACTATGCTCCATGAGAGACATATCTCTCAATTTATCTTGCTGATGATATTTTGTCCTTTATAAATGCCTGAATTCGTCCAGCAACCTGAGCTAACAAAACAGGCCTGTTTCACAGCCACTACAGATTTTCATTACTTCCATTCTATTCTGAACGCAAAACACTTCAGTTGCAAAAAGCCATTAGAGAAAATATTGCATTGCTCTACAATGGATCCTAGAATGCTGTGATTAATTGGAAACAGGGTTTGTATTGAAGGAGTGCAGTAAGAGATCAAGGTACTCAGAAATGTGCCAGAATATTCTGAAATCCATGCTTACTCCATTGCTTTTTAAAAATAACATATCCGGTAGTGACACCGTAGACCTATTTACATCACACAATGATAGCACTGTGTTCCCATTTTAACTACCATAGCAACATCCTAGGAAATTCTCAGAGCCATAGGGTACAGCCATGACTCTTATAGTCTTGGCTATAAAGTGGACTGTAATGCTGTAATTCTGCAATGTGAATGAATGAAAGGTGGTGATTAAAGCAGTGAAATGACATATGATCATTGGTCAAACTGAGCATTTCACAGAGCACATATCAAAGACTAGAAATCAATACAAACCTCTTCCACATCATTATCCAATGCTACGATTTGCAGTGGAGACGTCAGATTCTGGCTGTATGAGATAGTTGTACCAACAGGGGAGGATTCTAAAATAAACCCCTCATATGTTGATTCAGTGAAATAAGGTTTCTGGTTGTTTTCATCTAGAACTTCAATATGCAGATTGGCAAATGCTGGAAGAGGATGTCCATTATCCTGTTCTGCCTGAAAAGCAAAATACAAACTATTATAGTTTCTGCTGCCACTTTCCAATTTGTTTATTTGTATTTTTTTATGTTCAAATGTCACTTAAGACAATAAAATCTCTAAACAGATATGTACATACATACATACAAACATATATAGGCTGATTAAAAAAAGTTTCAAAATTCATTTCGGATCTAGTCATAGATAGCGTTTCAAATTATTTAGATATCCGAAAAAATTCCGATAAATTTCAAAATTGATTTGGAAGTATTTCCGAAATTCGGAAGTCTTCGGGTGTCTTCAAAAATGGCGTCTGCTTTCAAAAAATCAGCAGAAGGGAGAGTCAGCTGTTAGCCATCAGCTAATGAGCAATCAGCAAGAAAATTCGGAAATGCCATCTAAAATTTGGAATTCGGATTTCAGAATTCCTTTTGGAAGGGCTGCTCTCGAAATTGCTTAAAAAGTCAGAAGTATCCACATGTTCTATGTTAAAATAGCATTTTATCATCTCATTTGTGCTTTTGCCTTCTTTCAACAGACTCATCTTCTTGTCAGATCTGGGAAATCTGAGCTTGGAAGAAGTTCAGGTTTCCAGCCTGCCATGAGGTAGCTGACCTTTGTCCCAGATCTCTGGGACCTTTGCCCCAGTTACTGAAGGACATGCTGAGTCAGTATGGGAGTGATGTAACTTCCAGGTGCCTCCAGGGAAGTGAGGTAACTTCTTATGGACTTGGACATTGGACAATAATCATAATATGCTGACTCAGAGGGCCGTGAGGTCACATCACTTTGGACTACGGGATTTGCTGAATCACCCGGATATGGTGCAACCCTGCCTGGACATTGCATGGGCAAGGGGAGGGGGGCTTAGGTATAAAAGGTGTGTTTGGGTGGCGGGCCGGTGCTTTAGCTTTACGAGTATTGTACCTGCAATAAAATCATGTTGGACCGTGCTTCTATCTACGCGTGATCCTTACCGAAATTGGAGCGTCATTACACTTCTCCTTCTCAACTTATTACTTGGCATAAATGTTAGATCCCAATACGTTATTAACACTCTAATATGACCAAATAAAATAAAATAGAACACAAAGCTGGAGCTAAATCAATAGGGACAACAGTGGATTTCAGCAACTGCAGTCACTGACTGCATTAACCCCCAACCAAATAGACCCATTCATAGCAACAGAGATATATTACATTTTCCCAGTGGATGGGGTTGAAAGGGAGTGGTTGGCCACTTTGGGTCCTCAATAACAGAGACTGAAGATAATTGGGCTTAGTTGCTTAGTTGCAGAAAAGATGTTGTCCCCTATGGAAGAATGGTAAATAGATTTTTAAAATTCACTTTCAGAAAGGACCCAAGATTTACTGCATTGAATGGGATTATATGGCAGTGTAGACATAATCTAGTCTAGTTCAATGCCATTCAATCTGCATTACATGAGTCTACATTGGCCATTCTAATGCAGTTTGAAACTGGATTATATGGTAGTCTTCTCCATTGGTGCCCCCTTGTCGTGGGGGAGAGGCTTGCGTACCCTAATGAAGTTGTGAGCTATGCTGCTGGTGGCATAATAGCCACCGGTAGGGCCTCCCATGCCAGACAGGTCACAACCGAAGGGTCTGACAAAGAGCGTCAAAGGGCAGGATGGGCTCTCTAGCCTTTTGGCAACATCCTAAGAGAAAGAAAACTCTAATTTCAAACCCAGGCAGATGGTGCTCGTCTAACCCTGTAAGGTCAACCATCTTGAGAAGGAAACTCAAATCAAACCTACGACCTGAGGACCATCCAAGTTTGCTAGGCCCCAGCAGATGAACCTTTGGTTTAAAGGGTGAGGCCATTTCTGTGCATGCTGCGCTCCACCAGAAAAATCCATTGCACAGGCTCGAAGGACACATCCAACGTCCGAATAGTCATCAATGCGCTTGTAGAAAGCATATGATGAGTCCTTCCTAAGTATCTTAGTTCGTGAAGTAAATGCCAGAGAGAGAGAGAGAGAGAGAGAGAGAGAGAGAGAGAGAGGGGGGGGTGTAGATGGGGCAAGAGAACAATACTTAGAGTACACATGAATCTATTGATTACTCCCATACCTCAGCAACCGGTAATATAGTTCATTTAACTGACAAAAACCAGTGAAATGAAACTATCACATTTGTGAGATGTAACTGGTCAAATGTATAACATTGGCATTTTTAAAGGATTGTTTTCTGTACAACATAAATACAATTATGATCCAACCCCCCCCCCCCCACACACACACACACACAAACCCTCCCTTTCCTTGAACCACAGATGAACTGATCTATATGAACCAGATGCTGCCAACTGACTTTTCAGGGTAAAAATGCTATGAACACATCCTCTCTTCACATGAAACCAACGTAGTTTTAAAGGTAATCTGGTAATCTCTTTCTTGCTCAAATATTAAATTCAATTCAGACTTCCTGAAATGGGATGTATTGCAGTGGTGGGTGAGACCAAAGGAAAAGAGTGGAACCAAAAATACCAGCATGTCTTATCTTAAAGCTCTTATGGCCAGAAACTAATTCTCATCATTTTAGAATATAGGGAAATATGCAATCCTGTTATGGAAATGGCTATCGAGTGAAGCCTTGAGGGATAGATTGGGAATTCAGAAGTGATTGGTCTCTGAGCATTACGTTTGCCAATTCTGTCATGAATATGAAGAGGTAGAGCATGTGTGTATGTTTGCGAGAGAAAGCTGCTGTAAAAAAAATTCTGGGGAGAGGACAGTATATATAGCTTTAGTCATATTTGCCTTTAAACTTTCCTATAAAGAAGTAAATATATGAGCATGTGAAATAAAGAATTGATAAAATGCTTGGTAATGTCTTTGTTTCCTTGGACCTTTTCACACTACACAATAATAGCATCATGATTCCACTTTAACTGCCATGGCTGTAGCTGTGAAGTCCTGGGACTTAAGAGATGGTGAAACACTAGAGCTCTCTGGCTGAGAATATTAGATTCCCCTTTACAAACTACGGATTTCAAGATTCCACAGATAGAACCACACCAATTAAAGGGGAATCTTATTGCTATAATTGTTCTCTTGGCTTTTCTTCGTGAACGAAGATTCAGGAAGGACTCATCCCACGCTTTCTACAAGCACATTGATGACTTAAAAGGCCAATCTGAGAAAGGCAAGTCCACTGCAGAAAGTCTCCCTGGGTGATGTTGTTTCCAGGTTGCGGTTCTTTCTGCATTGTCGTTTCTCTTCAAGACTCGTTAGGCGTGACTTCTCGAAAGAGGCCACAGTATTGTGGATAGTGCATCTCCATGTCTCTCAATGTGAGGCCAGGGTGGACCATTGTTGGTGATCAATCTGGCCGAGCCTAAGATGTTGTTTCTGGGAGTCCTTATATCTCTTTTTGGGGGTGCCTCACTTGCGCTGACCAGTGGCGAGTTCACCAGAGAGTAGTATCTTAGGGAGACAGTGGTCCTTCATCCTAGAGACGTGCCCTGCCCAGCGCAGCTGAGTTCTCAATAGCATGGCCTCAATGCTGGTGATCCCTGCTTGCTCAAGGACAGCAACATTCGTCACATAGTCAGTCCAGTGTACATTTAGGATTGTGCGAAGACAGCGCTGATGAAAGCGTTCGAGGAGTCAAAGGTGCTGGCGATAGGTGACCCATGTTTCAGACCCATAGAGGAGAATAGACAGTACGATAGCTCTGTACACACCGATTTTTGTGCTTTGCCTCAGGTGCTTGTTGCTCCAGACTCTTTTGTGAAGCCTTCCGAATGCACTATATGCCTTTGCTAATCTGTGATCTATCTCTTTATCAATCTTGGCATCTGAAGAGATGATGCTATAATTGTATATTACTTTTAAACCCAATTATTGTTTCTACCCTGTATTGTCTAAGCAGTTTGAACCTACATGACCTTTACGTGTACACTTAGAGTAAAAACTATGCAAAAATATGACACAGAAATGTTTGCCACTGTTCCCAGAAAATGTTTAGAATATAATCTATACCAATGTCTCCCCACCTCACTCAATCCCATGTTTGTATGTGGTTTCTTATTTGAATTCTAGGTCATTAAAGCCACTTGGTCATCAAAATTCATAATCGGATGGAAGTGCTCGGATCCTTAGGTGGGAGTGACCATGTCATCCTGGAGTTTCTTATACAGTGGAAAGGGGAAGAATCATAGTTGGACAGTCATCTATACTGTAAGAAAGCTGATTTAAATATACTTAGGGAAATGCCTGTGTGATCCCATGATCAGGAATACTCAAAATGGATGGAAATTCCTTAAAAATGAGAAAACTGAAAGCACAATTTCAAACAGTTCTAAAGAGGAGGTGGCTAAAGAAACCAGAATGGTTTTAACTTTCAACTGAGCTAAGATTTAAAAGAAGCATGCACAAGAAATGGAAAAGGGGATAAATCACCAAAGAGGCATTTGAACAAATACCCACAAGATATGGGGAGAAAATCAGACAAGCTAAAGAACAAAGAAAATGAATTTCAACTGGAAGATATATAAGGTATTACCACTAGACAGAAAAAAAACCAAAAACATAGATATAGGATGACACCTGATTTGACAACAGGACATGTCAAAAGGATCTGTGGGTTTTAATAGACTACAAATTGAACATGAGTCATCAGTGTGATACAGCTAAAAAGCCAATGCTATTGTAGGCTACATCAATAGGAGTCTAGTGTCTAATATACTCTACGGTTCCAGCCCAGCTTACCTGTCCGAATGGATTCTCCCCTATGAACCATCAAGAACATTAAGATCCTCTGGAGAGGCCTTGCTCTCGGTCCCGCCATCTTCGCAAGCGGGTCTGGTGGGAACGAGAGACAGGGCCTTCTCTGTGGTGGCCCCTCGGCTATGGAACTCTCTCTGAAGCAATGTTAGATCTGCCCCCTCCCTTTTGTCTTTCAGGAGGCTGGTGAAGACCTGGCTTTGGAATGAAGCATTCCCAGAATAGGCTGAGATTGATTATAGTCTGAAATGAGTGACCACGTTTACAGACCGAGTTGAATTTGTTTTAGTGGTGATTTGGTTTTTATGTATTTGACTTTTTATGTATTTTAATATGTTGTTGTAAGATGTTTTAATTTGTATAGCATTGAATCTTGCTGTAAGACGGTCTGAGTCCCTCTATGGAGGTGAGAAGTTTTAAATAAATAAAATAAATAAACAATAGATTGAGGGATGCAGTATTATCAGGTTTTTTGCCTTTGATCAGACTTTACCTGGAATGCTGTCTCCAGTTCTGGGTACCGCAAGTCAAGAAGGATATTGACAAGCAGAAATATATCCAGAAAAGGGCGATCAAATGGTTAAATGAAAACCATACCCAATAAAGAGGACCTTAGGTCATCCATGCTTTGACTGTATATTCCTGCTTGGCAGGTGGTTGAACTTTGTGGTCTCTCCCAACTATGAATCTGTGATTCTATGACACTCTTTAAACACCTAAGTTACAGTGCTGAATTGACACACAGGAAAGATATATGCAAACATGCAGGTTCTTCTTCTGAATCCTAACTGGAAAAAATAACTACACTGAAAGTGAGAAGTTGTGTGATTTATAAAAGAACTGCAAAAATGATAGCAATTTTTTTCGTGTCAGGACCAACTTGAGAAACTGCAAGTCACTTATGGTGTGAGGGAATTGGCTGTCTGCAGGGACCCTTTATGTCTGCTTGCCATCCCCTAACTTGGCAAACACTGGCGGAGTTCCTAGGGATCAATGCTATCCTGCAGAATGGGAACCTTCACAAAGGAATTTTACAGCCAGTTTGGGCAGTCTTTTCTGTGGCTTACTTCTGCTATGAGGCAGAAATTTGACATACTGCAATAAGAAAAGATCACACATGTTTTGTATAATTACCGTTTCTCTGATGCATTTAGATCAGTGGTTCCCAAAGTGGGCGGTACCACCCCCTGGTGGGCGGTGGGGCAATCTAGGGGGGCGCTGGAAGGCCCAGGAGAATTTGGGGGGCACTGAACCCCTGTAAGGGAGCGGTGGGGGTAGCGGCGTGAGTCAGGTGACAGGCTACTATCTATCTCTGTGTTTCTCTCTCTTCTTCCCTCCTCCTGCTCCCTCCTCCTTCTCTCGCCAAGCAATGGATAATAATAATAATAATAATAATAATACCTTTGGGGTTCCCTTCCAACTGGTTGAGTCTTATAACAATAATAATAATGTCCTTCAACATATTTAGTGGAACGTGGATTCAGTGCGGTAACCAATTTATTAACAAAAAAAGAAACTGATTGCAACTCGGGTGGTCTCCGAGGGCTCCCCATTAATTTGTGGAGTTCCGCAGGGGGCCATTCTCTCCCCTCTGTTATTTAACATCTACATGCAGCCGCTTGCACAGCTGGTGCGGAGTTATGGGCTGGAGTGTCACCAGTACGCTGATGACACCCAGCTCATTCTGAGGATGGAGGACAGGCCGGGATCCGTCCCCGATAATTTCCAACATTGCCTCGAAGCCGTTACTGGATGGCTGCGAGCCAGTAGGTTGAGGGTGAATCCGGCGAAGACGGAGATCTTGTGGTTGGGCCGCCCGGGTGCTGTAGGGGCCCAGCTTCCGACCCTGGACGGTGCGGCGTTATGCCCATCGCCTTCCGTTAAGAGCCTGGGGGTCCACTTTGACTCCCAGCTGACCATGGAGGCCCAGGTCTCTATGGTCAGCAAGATTGCCTTTTTTCATCTGTGACAGGCAAGGAGGCTGGCCCCCTATCTCTCCCGGAAGGACCTGGCCACGGTGATCCAAGCCACTGTCATCTCAAGGCTGGATTACTGCAACGCGCTCTACGTTGGCCTTCCTCTGTCGGCGATCCGGAAGCTCAAGCTGGTGCAGAACACTGCCGCCCGGCTCCTGTCTGGCACCCCAGCAGGTAGCCACATAACACCTGTCTTGCAGGATCTGCACTGGCTGCCAATTGAGCACCGGATCGCCTTCAAAGTGTTGGTTCTTACCTTCAAGGCCTTGCACGGCCTGGGGCCAGCGCATCTGAGGGACCGTCTCACCCCATATTGCCCTCTAATATCACTGCAGTCTGAGGATTCCAACTTCCTGGAGATACCTTCGGTGAAATCCGTAAGATTGACATCCACTCGCCAGAGGGCGTTTTCTGTCATAGCTCCCACGCTGTGGAATGCCCTCCCGGCATGAAGGATTTGCTCCCATTTAGACGGGCCTGTAAAACCCACTTGTTTAAGCAGGCCTTTGGCGGGTAGGCTCTGCTCATGCCCTGCCACCTGTTCGCTCGTCCTAGGACATTGCCCTGCTCGTTGTTGAGTTGTGCCATTGTTTTATTTTGTTACTGCTGTTTTTAATTGTTTTATTATCTTGTATTTTACTGCGCCCTTTGGCTCCTGTAAGCCGCCGCGAGCCTCAGGGAGTCGGCGGCATAGAAGCCCGAATAATAAAATAAATAAAATAAATAAATAGTCAATCGTGATGATTTGAGATGACTGCTGACGAAAATAGAGCCGAGGATTACTAGATTGGTAGCAGCATAACAGGTTCATCCTCCTCATTAAGATGATTTCGAATGTTTTAACTTTTTTTGTATTACCTTTCTATTTTAAGTTCAATAAATAGTTTCATAATTTCAAACTTCAATGTTTCTAATTTACAACTTTATTATATTTTACGAAAAAGGTAGAAATATTAATACATATATCTTTATGTTTAATTGCTATTTAAAAAATTTTAAAAATAATTTCTAGGGGGGCGGTGAATAAATTTTTTTCTGGAAAGGGGGCGGTAGGCCAAAACAGTTTGGGAACCACTGATTTAGATCATAAGCTCCTTGTGTCAGGAACTGTACCTACTTTGACCTCACTGCTGCAATCATAATTGCAGAAGGCTAGTTTAATCAGTCTGATCAGTGATCAGCCTTACAACCTAGAGAATAGAAACAATGCAAAGCAAAGAGTTCTTTCCAGTCTACGGATTCTTCCTTGATATCATTCACACCATGCAAGTGACCTCCTCCAATAGACTACTACTCACGAGTCTGAGCTTCAAGCCATCAGTGTCAACGTAACTTGATCATCACTCAGCTCCAATAAATCTTCATTATGTCAGGATGCAATTAATTATGGGTCACCGCTCCTAAGTTCAGACTCTCTTAACAAGTAAATGATTGCTACAGGAATATAGCTGAAACTAATACACTGGCATTTTCCCTCTCCTCCAAACACAACTCTCCTTCATACATAAAGAATGAGAGTTGTAATGGAGATTCCTATGTTTTACAATGTATTATCTACAAGACATTAACAATCCTGCACTAACTGTTTTTGCCCATCTGTACAAAGGTTTATGAAGTCAGCCTGGAGGGAGAGTCTGTTGAGTTATGTTTGTAAACTATTTTACCTTTTTAAGAGGAGAGGCATTTAAGCAATGCTAGCAGAGGAGGAAAAAGAAGCAAGGATGAGAAGGAAGAAAGAGTACTTAGACTATTCCACCAACTTAATGGCATATATTCACTGGGAGACACATTATACTTAAACTATAAGGTGTCTCCCAGTCCTGCTGTCACTAATAAGTAGGCCTGTTTCCGAAAATTGGATCCTGCAGGGAGGAGCAGGATATTTTAAAAAATGAACAATACATTCTGAGAGCTCCGTCACCATTCTCGGAAAGTGCTCTGATGTCATTTACGCCCTTTCTTACTACCTCTCTTCATTGGCTGATGGCTATCAGGTCGTTTGTGTGAAAATCACCAGATTTGTACCAGTGGCTAGTTTTGTCATTAGTATTACATTTTGCTTTCTCACCAAACTGAAACAAAAGAAAGCTAAAAGATACTGCTTTAAAAATAAAAATAAAACACAGTAAAGTATAAGAATAAAATATAATTAAACAAATAATAAACAAATGATAATCAGATTTTTTTAAAAAAAGCAACTGACACAAATTTTGAACACATTGGTTTAGAAAATAATAAATATATTTTAATTATTGTTAAAATTTAATTCTTAACACTATATGAGGACCCGTCATCAAACGACTGCCATAGACAGAGAAACCATCCAAGGCAGGGACACCAAACTTGGCAACAAAAATAGGCCTCAGGCAAGGAAGGTTTTTAGCAAAGAAATCCCCCCCCCAAAAAACCTAGAAGGCCCCCAAAACAACGATACAAAAAAACATTTCCCAGCGTCCTCTGTGGCTGCCAGCGAATCCCATTGGCCAACATCGGGCCACACAAAATGCCGGGAGGTTGAATTCCCATAGTAACGGTGGGCGGAGCCAGCCAAGGCTAGGTTAGAATGCTGAGTGAATTGAATTTAGTCAGTTGGTGTTTGTGGGTTAAACTGTCAACACCAAGCTCTAGGAGGGAGCAGGTTCTTAGTGGCAGTCGGAGTTTGGAACTGTAGTTCTGATAGATTGTGCTTTACAAACACCACACCCACAACCTGACAGCCACACAACTCGTGATGCCTACCTCTACAGACCCACAACACAACACACACACAACACACACAACGCATACATACCACTGCTAAACAGAAACCTACACAGTACAACCAACTAACACACCCCACCTACACACCGTACATCCACACCACACTACCACTGTACACTCACAACAACAAACTACACACTCAACACCACAAACTCTTCTCCAAGCACCATCCCACCCACATACTACCAATCCTCCACTTTACAAAGACCACACCCACAACATGACAGCCACACAACTCGTGATGCCTACCTGTACAGACCCACAACACAACTCACACACAACACACACAATGCATACATACCACTGCTAAACAGAAACCTACACAGTAGAACCAACTAACACAAGAGGACATAACAACTACCAGGAGGACATAACACTAACACAAATAGGGCACCAGGGACAGAGGCACCACTGACAAACACATACCGCCAGAATAACACAAACTTGCAAAACCCACACAAAAAATAAAAACAATCCTGCAACACAAAAACCCACCGCAACCAAAATTCACAACAAACACCACTGGCAAAAGCAACACCCCCTCCACATCACAACCAGCACACAGCCAGACTGAGACAACTATGTCACCACAACACACACAAAATACACCCCACAAATACCTGACAACTTCCCCAACACAAAACCCAGGACTCCACTCACTACTCACCACACACACACACCTCCAAATACACACACGTCCCAGGCACAACACTCCAGCAATTCCTACCCACACAACACAACACAACACAACTTCCTATCACAACCCATCCCCCCAACTTTTTGGGACCCCGCACACGCAACACCTACCACCACCACAAACAAAAACCAACTCCACCTATACTCCAACCACAACACAACACAACACTGCACTGACACTCTACAAACACACACAAACACCCAAAACACCCCACCCACACAAGCATTCCACAACATACTATCACCCACAATGCCACCACACACCCACTAACTCACCGACAACTCCACAGGACTTCAACATCCCACCCACCAGAACAACCCACAACGACACAGCCATGATCCCACCAAGACCATAAGAAACATCAATTCCAACCCTTACATACTCAGACTTTCTCGCATCTCCTAAATAGGGCACAGCAACGCGTGCCGGGTACAGCTAGTATATACATATAGGCTGAATAAAGACACCTTACTTGGGGCAAAATGTATGTTATAGTCTATTATATGTTACATGCTTTAATGAACAATTTCTCAAAAACGATTTCTCATTGGCCTACTTTTGTCAGTGATCCGGAAACTAAAGCTGGTGCAAAATGATGATGCTCGGCTTCTCGTTGGGGAGCCGGTGAGATGTCATATTACTCCAATTCTGCAGCAGTTACACTGGCTGCCGATTGAGCACCGGATTACCTTCAAAGTGTTGGTTCTCACCTTCAAGGCCTTACATGGTCCAGGGCCGGCGTACCTGAGGGACCGCCTCACCCCCTACCAACCCCAGAGATCACTTCGTTTGAAGAACCAAAACCTGCTTGAAGTTCCCAACTTTAAGACCTTTCATTTGATGGCCACAAGGCACAGAGCCTTCACGATAGTGGCACCTTGCCTATGGAATGCCTTGCCAGCAGAAACACACGCTCTTCGAAGTTTACCTTCCTTTTGGAGGGCATGTAAAACCCATTTATTCCCGCAGGCATTCGAATCCTGCTAATTGGGGATTTTCTCTCTGTTTTAATGGTGTAATGTATATTGTTTGTTGTTCCCATTGTAAACCACTCCGAGTCTTCGAGGAATGGTGGTATATAAGTTGGAATAATAAATAAATAAATAAATAAAGCATGGTCCATAAATAAACACATCAAAAATATATTTAAAACTTTAAAAATTGAATCCACAAAGTGGAAAATGCCTGGTATACAGATTAAAAAGGAGATAGAAAAGGAGTTAGTACTGCAATTATACAACAATGACAAACTGATTACAGATAACAGTCAGATTTTAATTGCATTGCCTAGTTATTTTTCAGACTTATTTAAGAAGAAGCAAAATTAGAAGTTAAGATTCATAAACAGGAGAGGTATGCTTAATCCAAGAATTATCCAAAAGGAACAATTAGCTATGGAAATATGTGGTGTCACTAGGCTAGGCATCACCCAGTGCAAGAAGTCATGCCACACACAACCGATTAGGTAGCATGGGACAATAAATGGCTTGGACGACTTATCGGCTGAGCAGGTTGCTCAGATGGTGGTTCTTGCCACCATCTTGGAGGGGTGCAGAGGGGGCTTCTTCCTGCCAGAAGCGCCCGGGTGGCGGGAATGTTTCCTACCACCGCCCCTCTCAGCCCAAAGGCGACTCGAGGTGGTGTACACATGGCAAGAACTGCCCACAGATAAAATACACCAACAATTCATAAAACAACCATATAAACACAAATTTAGCAATTAAAATTAAGAAATGCAATCTCAGTATCTCATTATTAAACTCGAATTCCATTTCATCGTCATCGTTCCTTAGATCTCAATTTAAGTAATTACGCTTCATCTGCAAATGCCTGGTCAAACAGCCAGGTCTTAACTTTCTTATGAAATGTCAGGAGGGAGGGGGCAGATCTGATGTCACTAGCAAGAGCGTTCCAAAGCCAAGGAGCCACCACTGAGAAGGCCCTGTCTCTCGTCCCCGCCAATCGCGCCTGCAAAGAGGGCGGGGACGAGAGTAAGGCCTCTCCAGATTATCTTAAACATCTCAGAGGTTCATAGGGAGAGATGCATTCAGACAGGAAAGTTGGACTAGAACCGTTTAGGGTTTTAAAGGCTAAAGCCAGCACTTTGAATTGTGCCTGGTAGCAGATTGGCAGCCAGTGGAGCTGGCGCAACAGAGGGGTTGTGCGCTCCCTAAGTGCCGCTCCAGTTATCAACCTGGCTGCTGCCCGTTGGACCAGTTGAAGCTTCCAAACAGTCTTCAACGGCAGCCCCACATAGAGTAATCTATTTGGGATGTAACCAGAGCGTGGACTACCATGGCCAATGAAGCCATCATTTAGCAGCACAATTAAAACTGGCAGAGAAACATCCCAGACAGATTGGTCTAAGCTGGCTTTCTGAATAGATAAGACATACATTCTGACTTCAATACAGATATTTTGTAGAGTGACATACTGCAAAACAGAAGCCCAGATAAGCCAATTTGCCACATCTGGCCAATTTAATGGATCTTTCAACACTGGTGTGTTAAATGATACTATTCAAGCATGTGGCATATTATTAGTCTTACAGATTGATACTCTTGCTTATTATCCACTCAACTGCACACCAACCAAGTAATTCAACTCTAATAATGTCTGTAAAAAATTCCATTAATAATACAGCCAGTTATTAAAGCACTATATTATGACCATGTACAACAGTAATTGATTTCTTAAATTGGTGTAGCGTTATTGTGCTTGGTTACCCTAGCATCAACGTGCTTCAGTTAAAAACTTACAGGTTTTTGCCAGTGTGAAGTACAAACCAGGTGTATTTTAAATGTTCAAACCATACACAAGAACTCTAGAACCTAAGGGATGGAAATTAATAATATAATAAAGACATTTCCTGGAATTAACACAATCACTAGTTGGCATTCCTTTAAAATGCATGGGAAATATGGTGCTTAATGACAATTCTATTCAAAATCGTAATTGTAGGTAATCCATGGCTATGGTACTCCACGTCTTAGTCACATCCTGTTTGGATTCCTGCAGCGCTTTCTGTGTGGGGCAGCCTTTGAAGATAGTTCAGAAGTTTCAATTAATTCAGAGATTGGCAGCCAGGTTACTAACTGGAGTGCCATACAGGGAGTGGACAACCCCCATGTTACAGCAGCTCCACTGGCTGCTGGTCTGCTTCCAAGCTAAATACAAGTGATGGCCATTACCTACAAAGCCCTAAATCAGGGGTCCTCAAACTAAGGCCCAGGGGCCAGATACGACCATCCAAGGTCATTTATCCAGCCCTCACTCAGGGTTTACGGAAAATCAGAAACTGAAATCCAGGCACTGACCAATACAGGCAGAATCTTCAACACTGACACAAGCAGAGCTGGATGATCTGGACAGAAAAAAAGAAAAAACTGATGACAACCCACTACTTATTAAACCCACGTAGTGATATCAACAGACTTTCCCAGAAAATCAGGAGGCAGAGGGAATGTGGCGCAGCTGGATAAGTGTCAGCTGCATAAAATCTCTCTGACCAGTAGGTCATGAGTTTGAGGCCTGCCCAGGTCAAGATGGGTGCTCGACCTTTAAGTGTAGCCTGC
This sequence comes from Anolis apletophallus, assembly GCA_030556195.1. NCBI lineage: Eukaryota > Metazoa > Chordata > Lepidosauria > Squamata > Anolidae > Anolis > Anolis apletophallus. The sequence goes on from JARBWK010000010.1 coordinate 121,991,723, forward strand.
TGTCGACCTTTGCAGCCCAAAAGACAGTTGCATCTGTCAGGTAGGTGATAAAGGTACCACATTAAGTGGGGAGGCAAATTTTGACTGAATTATGAGGCCATTTGTCAGGACTGGGAGACTTGAGCTTGAGTGAAGTTCAAGCTCCCAGCCTGGCATGAGATTGCATCGACCTTTGCCCTAGTTCTTGGGTGACCTTGGGCTCCAGTTATATAAGACTGTGCTGAGTCATGTGGAAGAGTGGTAACTTCCACGTGTGTGCAAGGCTGCAGGGGGAAGTGATGTAACTCCTCTGAGCCTGGACATTGGACAATTGGACTCCTACTGCTGACTCATGGGGCCATGAGGTCACATCCCTTTGGACTATGGGATATGCTGAATCACCGGATATGGTGCAACCCTACCTGGACATTGCATGGGCGATGGGAGGTGTGTTTTGGTGGCGGGCAGGTGCTTTTGCTTCACATGTGTCGTACCTGCAATAAAATCGTGTTGGACCGTGCTTTCAATCTACGCGTGATCCTTACCGAGTGTTGGAGAGTCGTTACACCATTGTTGTATCTTAGACCTGAAGGATCCCTCAGTAAGCCACTTGAGACCAGCCGTGGTTAAATGCTTTATTTAGAATAAATGAATAGAGTAAAGTAGAGAGAAATATAGTCCATTGATGCTCCCAAGCATCAGGGTATTGCAAAGCAATAGTCCAAAGGTAAAACAGGATCAAAAGGGGCAAAAGAGTCTTGATGCCCCAATGGGCTAAATCCAGGGATAAGTTCTTGGCACAAAGACTTGGCAAACAGAGTCCAAAGGCTGGAAGGCCCAATGGCCCAGGCAAGGTTCCGTGAAGACTTGGCTTGAAAGCTAAACGTTGGCGAGAGATGCCTTAGAGCCAACGGGAAGCAGCTTAAGTAGGTTTCTCTCCTTGAAGACGCAAGCTGCGTCGGAGCTTCTTCCCAGGCTCGCTGGTAGGACTTGCCCCGCCTGGGCCTCTCGGCTGAGATTGGAATGTCAGCTCATTAGTGAAGACACCTGGACTTTTGGGAGGCACCACTGCTTTGTGGTACCAGGCCTTCTTATCGGTCTAGGAATTAGATGGGCTGTGTTTGCCCTTGAACGCTTGGTGAACTAGAGGCCTCTGCAGCATCTTGCTTTCAGATCTCTCTGAGGCTTTGGATTTAACATGGCGTGAGTCTTGCTGAGGGCTAGAATCAGGCTGGGGCATGACACCCATTAAAGAACTCCAGGAACGCTGAGGAATGCGAAAGCACAACAAGGGGCGCTGGAAAACGCTGAGAGATGAGGAGTGCGTCAGCTCCCTCTGGTGGCCAGAGTTTGCCTCTGTTCGTCCCTATGTTGTGTATGTGGAAAACGGCAGGGATTGTCTGCTAAGTATGTGTACCTGTAATCTGCTCTGAGTCCCCTTCGGGGTTAGAAGAGCGGAATAAAAATAAAGTAAATAAATAAATAAATAAATTCTGCAAGTGAAACAAATAAAAGCAGGCCCACACTTCCCATTGAAATACAAAGAATTTTATATTTGCTAAAATTGTTCTTCATTTTAATTATTGTATTGTTTTAAGTGTTTTTTGCACTACAGATAGGATATGTGCAGTGTGCATAGGAATTCATTCATTTTTTTTTTTCAAATTATAATCTGGCCCTCCAACAGTTTGCGGGACTGTGACCTCGCCCTCTGTTTAAAAAGTTTGAGGACGCCTGCCCTAAATGGTTGGGGTCCAGGCTATTTAGTTAACCACATCTCCACATATAAACCAACATGGGCTTGTGGTCAGCGGAGGAGGCTCTGCTCTTGGTCCCACCCTGTCTCAAGCACAATTGGTGGGAATGAAAGAAGGGGCCTTCTCCATGATCGCTCCCTCTGGAATACCCTCCCTATGGAACTTAGAACAGCCCCATCATTCCTTCCTTCAAGAAGCAATTAAAAACACCTTTTGCACATTGGCTTTTGGTGAGGAAGGTGATTATCTTCCTATGCCTTTTATCTTGACTGACAATGCTGACACTGACTATATTACTGTACCTTATTGGAGAACCATGTTTTATCTGTATACTAGCATGGGGACCCGGTGGTGCCTGAGTTATTTGAGGAAGGCATTGTGTGCCATAGTTCGTCATTGGTGTGGGTCACAGTGCTCTAAGGAAGTGAATTAAAGTACTGCAAGTCCCATCATCCATGGTCCATCCTCCCTCAAACTGCACCAGGATGTAGGGTGCACCTTGGGGGGTCTGTGTGCCAAGTTTGGTCTTGTTCTGTCATTGTTGGGGGCCTAGTCAGGTAAATCAAGTTAAGGAGGCCTTGCTGTCAATTTTGGGCATGGTCTGTGATGTATAGGGGCTACAGTGTTGTTTGGGAAGTGAATGAGGTGAAGGTACTGCAAATCCCATTATTAGTGGCCCAGCCTGCCCTAAACCACACCAGATTGTGAAGTGGGCCATTGGGCCCCTGTTTGCCAAGTTTGGTCTTGATCCATCATTGCTGTGGGGCCCTTTCATTTTCCCTCTATGTGGCTGACTGCCTGAGGCCTTTCATTTTCCCATTCTCTATGTATAGGGGCTGCAGTGTTGGTGAAGGTACTGAACATCATAAAAAACTGTCAACTAGCTAACTTCAACTCCAGCCATTTCTGTCTGCCTCAGGCCCTTTCCTTCCTCTCTGTGCTGCCTAGGAGTGTTGGAATGTTGGGTGCCTGGCCAGTCAGAGCCATTTATGCAAATAATCCCAGAGTGGCAGCCAATTGAAACACTGGCACATATTCCTCCCTTCGCTCAGCCCACCCGCCCACCACCCGCAAACACTGACTTTTATTATATGTAATAGATAATAGATAGATAGATTTATCGATATTTTTCTATACTGTATTTTCTATACAGAATTTATCAGCCTGTTGTGTGATTTATGAGGTCAGTTGACCACATGTTTTAGCCTAAGAAAATTTATCTGGCTTATTTTAACTGTTCATTTTTAAATGTTTGCTTGTTTTTGTCTTATTGCTATCCTTCTCATAGCACTCAACATTGAATGTTTGCCATCTTTGTTTTTGGAAGCTGCCTGGAGTTCATGGGAGAGAGGGTTAAAAATAAAGTTTTATTATTATTATTATTATTTGAAACACAAGATGAGTCCACATAAGACAAAGTCACACTGCTGGCTGTTGTATTGGATCACACGTCGGACACTTCCCAAGTGTCTAGGATTGTGTGATGTATCGGTGAATAATGTGTGCAGATCCCAGTAAGGTGGCCATCTGCAGATGGTAATTTTGTCAGCGCTGATTATGTTTAAATGCAGGCCAAGGTCTTTAGGCACTGCTCCCAGTGTGCCGATCACCAATGTGACCACCTTTACTGGCTTGTGCCAGAGTCTTTGCAGTTCAATCTTTAAATCCGCATATCGTTTCAGCTTTTCTAGTTGTTTCTCTTTAATCCTGCGGTTGCCTGGGATTGCAACATTGGCGATCCACACTATGCTTTTTCCCATGATCATGAGGTCAGGAGTATTGTGCTTAAAAACTCTGTCAGTATGAATTTGAAGTCCCAGAGTAGTTTGATGTGTTCATTTTAAGTCTTGTGATCCCACCGGTTCTTTATCACAGGCAGATGATATTTGTGGTACAAGTTCCAATGAATCATCTGAGCAACGGTGTTATGCCTCTGCTTGTAGTCTGTCTGCGTGATTTTCTTGCAGCAGCTGAGGATGTGATCTATTGTTTCATCTGCTTTCTTGCAGAGTCTATACTTGGGATTTGTCGTAGACTATTCAATTCTGGCTTTGTTGGCATTTGTTCTAATGGCTTTTTCTTGGGCTGCCAGAATCAGGCCCTCTGTCTCCTTTTTCAAAGTTCCATTTGTGAGTCACATCCATGTTTTTTCTCTGTCAATTTGGCTCTCAATTTTCCCCAGGAACTATCCATGGATAGCCTTCTTTTGCCAATTTTCTCTTCTGCACTTCATTGTGTTTTTACAGTATTCACTTTTTGTCTTTTGCACCTCAAGCAGTTTACTACTATTGACTTCCCTCAATATTGGTTCTTGACTGCCTTTCACATAATCTGCCAGTGCATGTTTCTCTTCTTCTAACGTTTGTTTCACTTGCAGAAGCCCTCTGCCTCCTGATTTTCTGGGCAGGTAAAGTCTGTTGATATCACTATGCGGGTTTAATGAGTAGTGGATTGTCATCGGTTTTCTTGTTTTTCTGTCCAGATCATCCAGCTCTGCTTGTGTCCAGTTCACAAATCCAGCAGTGTATCTAATGACGAGGATGACCCAGGTATTGATAGCCTTGATCGTATTTCCGCCGTTTAATTTGCTCTTCAAAATCTTTCTGATTCTTTAGATATATTCTTTGATCACCACATTTTTTCACATGCACATGCTTGATATTGTCCAGCTGTAGTATGTCCAGATATTTATAGGCTTCAGACTGATTGCATTTTATGGTTTGTCTGTTTGGCATCTCTATGCCCTTGCTGTGCGTCATTCTCTTTTTCTTTAATGCCACTGTGGCACATTTGTCTAGGCCGAAAATTCCTCTCTTGATGTTTACAGTTCCATAGCTTTCATTGCCAACAAACAACTCAGTTTTCCATTGTTTCATTGAATTTTCAGTGAACTTCTAATGTTTTCTATATTATATATATATATATATATATATACACACTGTGTGTATGTGTGTGTGTGTGTGTGTGTGTGTGTATATATATATATATATATATATATATATCCTTCATGTCATCCTGACAGGCTTATAGACAGCAAAACCCCACAAGACAGACACACCAAATCAGCGCACATACACACGAAACCCCAAGAGGTATGTTTACCACCCCCCCAAAAATAAAAAATTAAACAACACGACCAAAATTACAAAAACCCCATTGGGCTACAACTCCCATGATCCCCCACACCACCCCCTCTGGCAGTTTAGAGTGTCGGAATGTCGGTGGTGGGGAGGGAGGGGGGGAGGGAGGGAGAAGAGGAATGAGGACAGAAAGAAGAGAAAAGCTGAGGGATGAGGGGAGAGGGAAGAAAGGAAGTATAAAAGGCAGGAAGGGATGTTACTGTTGGTCTTCGCCACATGCACACACATACATAAAGACATGCACTCATACACACATATATACATGCACTGAAATATACACATGCACACATACATACACACATCTGTACTTATACATATCTACACATATACACGCATATACATATACAAACACACATATACATAAGTACACACATATACACGCATATACATATAGACATATACATAAGTACACACACATAGACACACATAAATATATATACACATACATACACACACACAAAACACATATATTCCATACCACCACGCAACCCCCCAACACTCATTTCTCTGGCAGGGACCCTCCCCCTCTCCCACTGCCTCTCCTTCCTGCCTGGAAACCCCCATTGGCCCACAGTCCATTATTGCCCAAAACACACACACACAAGTATATACACACATAAATACACAAATACACACACATACATACAACACACATATATACACATGCACACAATATATATACACACACATAATGACATACACACATACACACATATATACATGCACAGAAATATACACATACACATATAAATACACACATCTGTACTTACCCACATGTACACATGTACATGCGTATACATATATACACAAATACATGCACCTACATGCACACACAAAAGACATATATACAGACTGGGCCACAGGAAAGAGGAAAAGAAGGAAGAGGGGAGAAAAGGAAATAAAAAGTGAAAAAAGAAAGGAAACAGGGAGGGAATAAAGGACACAAATAAGTAAAGAGGGGGAGGGAAGGAAGGAAAGAGAGAAGGAAGCATGAAACCAAAGAGTGAAAGAAGGAATGACAGAAAGAGTCAGAGAAGGAAAAAAGGAGAGGAAGGGGAAGAAAAAGGGGGGAATGAATAGGTACGTACCTGTCTTTCATAATACTCCAGATATCTACCTCTACTTTGAAAATTCTTACTATAGACCACAGCAGTCTACTAGGATTGGGGGAAGTTGTAGTACTAAACACCTGGAGTTGTCCCAGGCCTGGGAATACAGTGGGACAGGACTACATTACAACAAAAGGAAGATACAAATCCCAACTCATCCTGAGCAAACTGAAAACTGCTAAAGGTCTCTTAATGTTATCAACAAGAGGCAAAATGGCTATCTGTCAGGAGTCTTTTGATTGTGCTTTCCCACCATGTGGGTAGAAGGGGTTAGCCACAGACTATGGCACAGCAACGCGTGCATGGGTCAGCTAGTTATATTATATAATCCTTATTAGACTGCCAGGTATCAGAAGACCCCCTTCAAGCAGAGACTATGCCCCTGTGGGTCTGGTCATGTGGAAACAACTGAGCACGTGCTTCTTCAATGCATGTTCTACAGAGACCTTAGATCCAATCTCATTGGACCATGGCTTTTAAAGTACCCGGGGCGCAGTGAAAGATGTTATTCCACCCTGCTGCTTTCGGACTCTATCACTGCAATGACTTACAGTGTTGCTAAGTTCTGTGCTGCTGCCCTTAATATCAGACGGTGTCACGATCACGGACCTAGCGGGCCCCTTAATCACACACACAGAGACGTACTGAAGGCTAACTACTTTATTGAGTATAAAAACAGTTCCAAAGAGTAAATAGTCCAATAATATGCAATTGTCCAAAGGTAATAAGCAAAGTAGTCCAAAGTAACGTAGCAAACAAGCTGGAAGTGGCAAGGCTCCGCAATCCAATGCGGATCAGAAAACAGGACAAGGCTCCGCAAACCAATGCGGATCAGGAAACAGGGCAAGGCTCCGCAAACCAATGCGGCTCAAGAAACAAGGCAAATGCAAGGCAAGGCTTGATGACCACGGCTGGCTTGTGGTCCCACTCCGCTTCACGCCTGTTCAGGAAAGACGTGGCCGGAGAACTGAGGAAGGATTCCCACGGATCCTATACTTAATCCTTCGGCCGAGGTCCGCGCCGCTCTAGGCTTCTGCGTCTCCAATCTCTACTCACGGACCTCGGCCGGTCTAGCACTCTAGACCAAGCCCTTCTGTTCGACTCAATGTCCCGTCTCCTATCAAAGGTTCGACCTTGCCTTTCAGCAGATGTGTCGCTATCTTCTTGAGAGCTTTCCTCCCTAGCACTTTCCCACTCGGTCTCGTACATGTTTACATTCTCGGCCTCTTGCGAATTCCTCCCTCCGGGTAGTTCATCACTCCCTTCGCTGCTTCCGATGTCGACCTGGTGATCTATCTCTTCACTAGGTCCTAACATCATCTCATCCCATTCCAAGCTCTGAGCGGGAACGAGGCCCATCTGAAGGGCCCTGTGCTTCGCCCCAGTCATCTAGCTCATCCTCTGAATCAATCTCAGCTGCTGCAGGCCCTAATGCTAAGGGAACCCCGGGACCGCTTCCCAGCCCTCCAGGCACAAACGAGCCTGGCTGTGCTACAGACGGGTGAAGATTGACACCGTAAGGCAACAATATCCTGTCTTTCAAAATATATTTTTATACTGATTTCTAGTCTGATTTTAAATAACTGTTTACTGGGGAGTTGTCCTTCTCCTCTTAGGGCGCTTGTACCCGCTTTGTGCTGGTCTGTGACCATAATAAAGTTTTAAAATAAAAAAACTAGACTGCCAACTAAGACCATTAACAGAATGACTGATGATATCACCTTTATCAATTTTAAGTAAATAAAATGAGCAATTTCTTAAAATATTCTTGTGCCGAACTACCATGACACAGTTCTCTATCTGAGGAGTATAAATGCAAAATCCCAAAATTCTATAATATGTCATTTAATTGTGCATTTAAAGGGTTTTTAGACTGCTATAAATGTCTAGTTTAAATACACTCTGTGTCCTAAAAAGTATCACTGGCTTTGTGCTTCTTAAGTACCAAGCAGTACATCTCTCCAACATGCTGTCAATGTAATACTATTGTCATAGCAATCATCAAAGGGAAATATACCAGTTGATGTACAACATGTCATTAAATTAATCATACAGTATGAACCACCATTTTTTAAGGATTGCCTTTCTCCCATATGGAAACTTGTTTATAAACTGACAGTTCAAGAAAAGAATTATTACAGCCTCCATGGATTTTATTACTTAGCAATGTACAAATGCATGGAAATGAGAATTCAGTTGAAATTACCTTAATAACCAAATCAAATTTCTGGTGCAAATCTCTGTTTATTGGCTTTAGAAGGCAGAGTACCGCAGTCGTAACATTCATACTGAAATACTGCGAATAATCCTCAGGAGCCCCTGCAAAAAAGAGAGTGAGGTTTGAACATATAATTGAGATGAAGGATCAGTATGACTCATAACTTTCATTTAAAATGTTTTCATGACATTTGCTAATAACTACAAGTATTTTACTGGTTTTTAGAAATCCCAATGATGAATTAGTGTGTATACTTCATATATCTGCATACAAGTAAAGTTTCTTTATCTCTGTACAGTGATCATTTCAATTAGTTTGGGATTTCTCATGAGTGTTTCTCTATCCATAAGAGACAAGTGGAAATATTAGGGTAAACTTGTACTGTGTCATACAAAGTCAGACAATTGATTGTAACCACCTTCTCCTCCCTGGCTTTCTCCAATTCAGCTGAATTTACAATTCCTATCATCCTCACTCAGCATGACGAATGATAACATGTTGTATACATTAAAATGTGCATGATATTTGCAGTATCTGGAAAATTGTTCACACGTGATGTATAGAAAAGCACTATTGTTCTCTCCATATACAAATGACACCTATTTCAAATGCAACAAGTAAAAATGAAACCAGACCAAAACCTTCACACAATCTCATTTCTTTCCTGCAGGAAACAGATTTTGGGGACTATTTCCTTACAAGCCAGACTTTTCAGCTCCACAGACCAATCTGTCCAATGCAGCAGCATTTACCAGTTTTCACAGTTATGCCCCCTGTTGCGCTAGAGATCTATGCATTGAGAGTACCCATGTACACAGCATGGATGTCTCCTTCCACTACAAGAAGCAATTAAAGAAGAACACACATAAGTAGAGTTATTTCTTCTTTTTACAGATACAGTTTGGAACAATTGTCTTCCATACAAGGTGCTGCAATTATTAAAATAGCATTTTAAAGTTGCAAAATTATAGTGCAGATTGCTCAGACTTGAGCAATTAAAAACATTTCCAGGGAAGACAGTAGCATGCAGTCTTTGCATTTCCCTGGTAGATGCACAGCCTAGAACAGTGTTTCCCAACCAGTGTGCCGTGAGCGATCAGCAGGTGTGCTGTGGGAAATTGGCACTCTTCCCCCTCCTAGCAGCAATTTCTCCCTCTTTCCCTCCCCAAAGATCCTCCCCGAGGCAAAGGAAGGGCTCCACTGAATGTCGGAAGCTTCACATCAGTGAATTGGGCAGTGAGCGAACCTGGGAGCATCGGGAGTCTGAAGCATTCACAGGTTTCCAAGAAACAAATTGAGCCTCTCCACTTGGAAATGTTTAATTTTTTACTATTTTACTGGATTTTTTTAGAGTGCCCCCCCCCCCACCACCAAGGAACTGTTTATAACAGCTTCATGACATCCATAGTTAACTGGAAGCAAGTTTCACTCAGGGTGAAATTTCACAAGGGTCTGGAGAACAAGCCCTATGAGGAGCGGCTTGAAGAGCTGGGCATGTTTAGCCTGAAGAAGAGAAGGCTGAGAGAAGACATGATAGCCATCTATAAGTATGTGAGAGGAAGTCATATATATGTTGTGTTCATCGAAACAGGCCCAGGTTTCACACTGAGTGTATAAATACATTTAAAACATATTAACTATATGTATTACTGTGTTAGAGTGTTATTTTGTGTCATTTTTGTTGGTGGTGTGCCCCAGGATTTTGTAAATGTAAAAAATGTGCCGCGGCTCAAAAAAGGTTGAAAAATACTGGGCTAGAAAACTTATCTGTCTTTTAGGGAGGCAGATACTTACCTCCAGAACCAGATTCATGCCTTCATTTTACACCAAGCACAGTCTGGCTTAGGGAATGCAAATAGTTTCCATGCATTGGGCACAATGAATCCACTCTGGGTTTTACCCTAGATTTAAAAGAATTTTTTTCATGTGCAGAATTTTAGCCCTCAAATAGATTCAGAACTTTGGATAGCTACTAGGCTTGTGTAATTTGGCCAAAAGGCACACCACTTTGTTGGCTGGCCCCTCATTCTGTTTATAGGGCAGTTACTCGAAAGAGGAGGGGTGTTGCCATTTTTCATTCAACAAAGATTCCGCCCATTGGTTACAAAATTTAAAGGAAATTTTAAAGGCTCAATCCTCAGTCATTTGAAGGCCTATCTGCATGAAAGCTACCTCAGTTTAGACCCCATTTATAACTGCAGGCCTGCCAAGTTTCAAAACAATTCACTAATTTTTTAGAATTATTTTAAGTTTTAACCATAACATTTTAAAAAATAAAACAAACCGCAAGAGGGAGTTCTGGGAATTGTAGTCAGCAGTTGTGTCAATTCTCAGGCAAAGCACGGACACAACCAGACCAGACACAACCAGAAACAGAGAGAGAGAAACGTCAACTCCCATCATGCTCCGAATGGAACTTTTCAATGCCTACCCTATGCAAGTTCTACTGGAAAAGCATGTTACCAATAGGGCCCTCTCTGAAGGGGAACCCTAAGAAAAGTTTTCCAAAAATATGGAACGACGCTGCTTTTGCCAGGGTAGGAGAACAAGACACTGGCCTGCAATAATCCTGTCTTCTCCAGGAGCTCCGCCAGACCCCTGCCTCAGGAATATTGCATTTAACTCTATCCTTTTCAGTAGCCAATAATATCTGACTCCCTCAATCCATTTTGCCAAGCTTTTCGGTACCCTTCTACCCGGTCTGTTTTCAGAGATTATATTAAACGTACCATTGGATATTACAAATAATTTTTGTTCAAACTGATTTGGACTCAAGTCTAATAGCTACCACAAAATCCATGGTAAACTCACTGTAACCTTGGGTGCATATACTACAGAATTAATGCAGTTTGACACAATTTTAATTGCCATGATTCAATACTATGGAATCATTGAAGTTTTAGAACTATAAGGTTTGTATCTGGTAATTTTGTCCAGGCAAAACCCATGTTTGAAATCATATAATCCAGGGGTAGGAATCTATGGCTCGGGAGCCAGATGTGGCTCTTTTCATGATTGCATCTGGCTCTCCGGAGCAACCCAGGCCTCAGTTTCCCAGCATGCAGTGGGGAGGAGTGACACAAATGCGCATTGACTGCCGCTTCCGCGCCGCCATCGCCGCCTCACTCTTCCTTCCTTCTTCTTCCTTCCTTCCTTTCTCCCCTTCACCCTTTCCTTCTCTCCTTCCTTTTCCCTCCCTCTCCCTTCTTTCCTCCATTCTCCCCCTTCCTTCCTTCCTTCCTTCCTTCCTCTTCCTTCCATCCTTTCTCCCCTTCACCCTTTTCTTCTCACCTTCCTTTTCCTCCCTCTCTCCCCTTTCTTCTTTCCTCCATTCTCCCGCCTTCCCTCTTCCTTCCTTCCTTCCTTCCTTCCTCTTCTATTCTTTTCCCCATCTTCCTTTCCTCCTTCCTTTCTTTTCACTTCCCCCTCTCCCTTCTTTCTTTTCTTCTTTTCCCTTCATTATTTACTTTTTCCTTACTCCCTTTCCTTTCTTTTCCCCACCCTTTCCTCCCTTCCCATTTCCTTCTTTCTTTTCCCCTCCTTGTCTCTCTCCTGCTTTTCTTTTCTTCCTTTTCCATAGTTCGTTCTTCTTTTATTTCTTTCTCTCCCCCTCCCTCCTTTATTTCCTCTGTCTTTCTTTCTTTCTTTCCCCCTTCCTTCCATCTTCTCTTCTTTCCCAGAGTCCTGAGCATGCCTTTTGCAGAGCCAGGTCTGAAGTGTCCCGTCATTCTGCCGGGGGAATCCTTTTCTCATAGTATGTACGTATATATTCACATGTAGTTGAATTCAGTCTTAAAATATATTTTATATATTATATGGCCCTCACTGAAATAAATTTCCAAATATTTTGTTTTCATGGGTCTCTGAGTCAAAAAGGTTCCCAACCCCTGATATAATCCTTTCAAGACAGATTTGTGCTCATGCTTCCCAAAAGAATGGAGAGAATGAGGAATATGCACAGGTGCAACTCTGTAGCACCAAAACCACCAAAGCTACTTTGGAATGTTCCTTGTAACAGGAAAATATAAAAATTGTACAAACTGTACAAAAAAGTCCAAGTTGAAGAGTTTCTTTAAAAGGAAAGTTACTCTATACAAAAAGTATAAGTTATGGCAAGAAACCAATAGCTTACAGCTTGAAGTGTAGCAAAGTCAACACAGAATGGAGTGAGCATAGAATGAGATTGCATAGGCACATTACCTATGTAACCTTTACAAAAGATTAAGAATAGTCTTAGGGAACGTAAACGTGACATTTTAAAAGCAGAAACCAGTACTGTAAGATCTAAAGCTTGCAGTATGATTTACCCCTGTTAAGACTCTATAGGACACTTTCCACTCGTCTCTCTCCCAATTCATTCTTTTCTCTTTTTATCACGACTGCAGTGAGTAGAGATGACTAACCAGGAAAATCTAGAGAAATTCACACTGCACAGTAAAATGAGCTCTGATTGTCTTTGTCAGATCATGGCATGAAAGCAATGCTATTCAATGAATAGGAACTATCAAGCCATTGTCAAAGAAGAAGAAAAGGAGGACGGGCCATCTGTACTCTATTATATAGGATAAAGTCTACTGTTCTTAAAGTGTGGTAGCTAAAATACAGAAGCAATATTTTATTCATTTTGTACAGGCTATACTGATGTTGGAAAATATGTTATGCAAAGCAGTTACAGCTGCAAGCCACAGGAAGGAAGGAACAGCTAACTATGTGTAATTCCCAAATTCACACTTTACTTCTGGGATCAGCCAGGACCAGAAGAATTTCAGCATATGGGGAAGTTGATCTAAACAGGCTTTTTTGAAAATAAAAGTTACTGTATATATTCAAGTATATACGCTCCGCCGGGACCTGCCCGCCACGGTTGATACAGTACAGGAGCTGGAGACTCCGTGGCCCTCCGCCAGATCCACCTTCGACCGGTTTCGACCACTGGGCGCAGAGGATGTTGACAAGATTGTCGCAGCCCTTCGACCGACCACCTGCTCCCTCGATCCGTGCCCCTCCACGCTGATTCGAGCTTGCGTGGAGGGGTTACGAGACCCTCTGTTGAATATAGTCAACTGCTCCCTTGAGCAAGGAGCTTTTCCAGAGGAGTTAAAAGAGGCAGTGGTCAGTCCATTGCTGAAGAAGCCCGGGTTAGATCCCCGCGGCTCCCCACCACCGCCCAGTGTCCAATCTTCCGTACCTGGGCAAGGTAATTGAGAGGGCAGCAATGGACCAGCTGCAGACATTCTTGGATGAGACAACCTGGCTAGACCCCTTCCAGTCCGGCTTCCGTTCGGGCCATGGGACGGAGACTGTCCTGGTCTCCATCACAGACCTACTCTGCTGCCATTTGGACTGAGGCGGATCAGCGCTGCTCGTGTTATTGGACCTCACGGCAGCGTTTGATACTGTCGATTACCAACTTTTGACACACCGCCTGGCGGTGGCGGGGGTGAGAGGGACAGCCCTCAACTGGCTGTCCTCCTTCCTCCAAAACCGCCGGCAGCGAGTGAAGTGGGGAGGGGTGGCCTCCGGGGGCTCCCCCTTATGTTGTGGGGTCCCTCAGGGGGGGCCATCCTATCCCCACTGTTATTTAACATCTATATGCGACCACTCGCCCAACTGGTGCGGAGTTTTGGGCTGGAGTGCCATCAGTACGCTGATGACACCCAGCTCATTCTGAGGATGGACCCCGGGGTGGTCTCCGTACCGATAATTTCCATCTCTGCCTGGAGGCCGTTACTGGATGGCTGCGAGCCAGTAAGTTGAAGGTGAACCCGCGAAGACGGAGATCTTGTGGCTGGGCCGCCCGGAGGGGTAAAGACCCAGTTGCCGACGTTGACGGTGCGGCCCTTCACCCGCAACCGTCTGTAAAAAGCTTGGGGGTCCGGCTGGACGCCCAGTTGTCTATGGAGGAGCAGATTGCCTGCGCCTGCAAGACAGCCTTCTTCCATCTGCGTCTGGCAAAACGCCTGGCTCCTTACCTCTCCCGCTGCGACCTGGCCACGGTGATCCAAGCCACGGTCATCTTGAGGTTCGATTACTGTAATGCGCTGTACATTGGCCTACCCTTATCGGCAATCCGGAAACTTAAGCTGGTGCAGAACGCTGCAGCACGTCTGCTCTCGGGAGCCTTAATATCCGACCATGTGACTCCACTCCTGCGCGAACTGCACTGGCTTCCAGTTGAATTCCGGGTAATCTTCAAGGTGCTAGTTCTAACTTTCAAGGCCTTATATGGTTTGGGGCCAGTGTACCTGAAGGAGCGGCTTACCCCTTATGTGCCCAGGAGATCACTGCGCTCAGAGGGACTTAACCTTTTGGATGTGCCTAATATCAGGGTTTGCAGATTGGCTACCACACGCCGGAGGGCGTTTACCGCAGCCGCGCCAGCTTTGAGATCCGGGCCATCCGGGCTCTCTTGCCGTTCCGCAGAGCAGTAAAAACATGGCTGTTTAGGCAGGCATTCGGCCCATAGCCAACTGCCACTATCGGCAGCTATGGGTTCGTTGTTAGCATGCCACTGCTAACTATTGCTATTGGCTGGCAAATTGTTTTAATTCGGGTGTTTTTAACTGTTTTATTGTATTTTAATGTGTTTTATTTGTTTTATTCGCACTAATTTTGTGAACCGCTCTGGGCACCAGAGAGAGCGGTATATTAAGCCGAACTTAATAAATAATAAATAATAAATAAGTATAAGCCGACCTGAATATAAACCGAGTGTTGCACCCTAGACCTGAAGGATCCCTCAGTAAACCACTTTAGACCAGCTGAGATTAAATGCTTTATTTATAATAATGAAAAGAAGTGAAGAGATAAAAATATAGTCCTTTGCTGCTCTCAGCATCTAGTATTGCAAAGCAATAGTCCAAAGAGTAAAAAGGGTTCAATGAATGAAGAAATAGTCTTGATGCCCTAATGGGCTAAATCCTGGATAAGTCCTTGGCAATCAAAGGCTTGGCAAACACTTGAGTACAATGACTTGAAGGCCCAACGGCCCGGACAGGAACTTGAGTACATGGAGCTTGGTGAAGAAAGCTTAATGTTGGCGCGAGATCTCGAATGCCGACGGGAAGCAGCTTAAATAGGTTTTCTTTGGTTTCTCTCTTGAAGACGCTCACTGCGTCGTAACTCTTTCCCATGGATAGTCTGTGGGCCTGGCCCTCCCTTGCCTTCTGAGGAGGGAAAGTATGTCAGCTCATTAGCAGCTGCACCTGGTAACCGGGGAGGCAACAAAGCCTTGCCGTACCAGCTCTTCTTATCGGCCTGGGAAGAGGAAAGGCTGCGCCTGCCCTTGACCAATGGTTGACACAGCGGTTTCTGCAGAGGTTTGCTCTCAGGCCTAGCTGAGGTTTTGGAATCAACATGGCTTCGGTCTGGCTCCGCTATGGGACCAGGCTGGAGTCTGACACCGAGGCAACGAATTTTACCACAAAAAACCTGGGAAAATGTATTGACCCGAGTATAAGCCGAGGGTGGGAAATGCAGCAGCTGCTGGTAAATTTTAAAATAAAAATAGATACCAACAAAATTACATTAACTGAGGTATCAGTAGGTTTAATGTTTCTGAATATTTACATAAAACTGTAATTTCAGATAAGGCTGCTCAATGCTGATTAAACCATTATTCTAATCTTCTTCAATTGAAATGTGCTTACGTATCTTTCTAATAATAATAGAGAAAGTAAAATAATAAATGTAATAATAATAGAGTAAAATAATGGAAATGTAATAATAATAATAAATAGAGTAAAATAATAAATGTAATAAAATGATAACAAAAGAGTAAAATAGTGAATGTAATAATAACAATAATAAATAGAGAAAAATAATAAATATAATGATAATAAATAGAGTAAAATAATAATAATAATAACAACAGACTAATCTAATATATAACTTTGACTTGTGTATAAGTCCCAGGGGTGGGGGTTCAGCCTAAAACAAGGGCTGAAAAACTCAGCTTATACTCGAGTATATATGTTGAAACATCACTCATGTGATGCCTAATCACATATTGTCCCACGAGATCACTGCAGTCGGAGGATACCAACGCCCGCAGGAGGGCGTTCTCCGTTATTGCGTCCACCTTGTGGAACGCCCTCCCCACAGAAACGCGCTCCATTCAGGACTTGCTTCCCTTTAGGCGGGCGTGCAAGACCTACCTCTTTCAGCTGGCTTTTGGCCTGTAGGTCTTGCTCGTACACAGCCCGCTTTGTTATCATAGTGTTGTACTCCACACACTTGATTTTAAACTGTTATTGTGCTATGTGTTATTTTAATTGCCGTGTTTTTAAATTGTTTGCTGTATTTTACTGTGTTTTACCCGGCGCTTGTGAGCCGCCCCGAGCCACCTGGGAGTGGCGGCATAGAAGCCCAATAAATAAATAAATAAATAAATAAATAAATAAATAATGTTTTAATAAATAATCATTCTATGCCTACTGATTTTTCTTTAATTGAAAATGAGTCTGGTTATTTCACCAGTTTCTAGTCACAGCACAACCTGGAATTGCCTATGAACGATAACCCTCATTTGTTCAAACAGATTCACTGGCCACCAATTTGGCTTCCGGGAGAAGAGCAAACCACAGACCATTGACTACAATGCAATCTGAGCCCTGCCATATGCACAATGGAGGACTTTCTCACAGCAACATCAGAAGCACTCCAAATGGACAGCTCCTGACAAAAGGAAATTTAGCATAGTGTCAAGTTCTTTGTAAAAACTTTGTGTTTTTAAATGCATTTTAATTGTACCCTCAACTCACTTCTGACATGATAAGTAAAAATAAACCAATATAAAAAGTCAGTTTTATTTATTTATTTATTTTTAAAAGGCTTGTAATGATAATGTGTAATGCCTTTCTAACCTTACTGCTTTGTTTTTTAAAAATAAATTCACACTTTTTAATTTTAAAAAAACCTATACTTTAAATTGGGTTTTAACATCTTTTTAAAATAATCTTTATTGAGTAAAACTTTTAAAATTTTGTTACATTAAAAAAGAAGAAAATAACACGTAAATAGCAGAATTATAGAATGTAGATATAGAAAATATAGAAGAATAGGATGATAAAGTGGGGGGGAGGAGTAAAAGAAAGGAACAGAATAGGAAAAGAAGAAAAGGGAGAGAGAAAAAATGAAAAAAATGAAAAAAATGTATTAGAAAATATTTATTTATTTATTTACTTCATTTCTATTCCGCCCTTCTCACCCCACAGGGGACTCAGGGTGGATTACAATATACACATTACATTTAGACACACAAACACACAAGACAGACAGAGGCAATTTAACATCTGGCCACCAGGGGGAGCTGTCGCACTCCTTCATTCCTCAGCATGTTTTCTGGAGATCTTTTTTATGGCCTCATAAATCAGTTAAATTTAGCCTCCCACGAAGTGGTACCTTAATTTCCTACTTGACAGATGCAACTGTCTTTCGGGTTGCAAAGGTTGACAACAGGCTACACAATAGGTCGAGAGCCCACCTCGTCCTGGGCAGGCCTCGAACTCATGACCTTCTGGTCAGTAGAGATCTTATGCAGCTGACACCCAGCCAGCTGCGCCACATTCCCGGTGCTTATCTTGACTTCCATATATCTTCTGGGTTTTAACTTCTTTACTATCACATTTTTACCTTCTTTACTATCACATTTTTACCTTCTTTACTATCACATTTTTGCTTGTTCTAGCCCTTAGGTCCCAAATCGAAGTTAATAAATAAATAAATACTGGGAAGAAGGGCAGCATATAAATAAAAAAATAAATTATGCATGCATAAATAAAGGCTTTATGTTCAACCCCTTGTTTTACAACAAAATCAGCTACCAAAGGATGAGAACAATCTCTGCTCAAGAGAGAACCAGCAAGAGTTTACAACATGAAGTTAATGAGGGAGACAAAGAATATAGCAGAGTGTAAAGTGGGTTTCTCTTTTCATTTCTAAATTACTTGCAACTTACATCCTTTTCGATACAAATAGCTTTGACAAGCATGGATCATTTACCCCTGGAATTTTCTGACATGTTTTTTTGTCCTGCTTTGTAGTGATTTCTACATGTTTGACAAAATCAAAGCCAAAAGGCACAATGTCTCAGGGATGGAATTACACTAAAGTCATAGCTGAAAATTGTTCCTGCTCCACCAAAGAAAATTGCTTCTGAGAAGTGTCCTTTGTAATGACAGTCACAGTTGGACAGATCTTATTTCCTCCCCAGGACTTCTCTGAGTAAAGGATTTCCCAGTTTGAACCACTCAGGTGAACACATACCAAGCCAACTGTAATTAGTACATCAAATGAACGGAGAGTCATGGAATGTTCTTGAGCTACAACTTAAATGCTCTTCCTCCGTTCATCTCTCTTTTCCTGCCTGTTATTCTTAGTAAAATATGACAGAAAGTGGCAGTATAGCAATCAGAACACTAGACAGGTGAATAACAACAGGGGTTTATGTAAGAAGAAATGAAGAAGATATAAAATTTGAAGCTGTTCGAAGAGAAAAGAAATAGATTTTACAGGGCGACTAGATATGGGTAGAAAACTATGAAATAGATCACAAAATCATACTTGAATCTCTTATGTGTGTAATTACTTAAATTGCTCAGTAAGGAAAAAGAACTGCTGCAATCTTTTCTGCACTTTTAAATGTTCACCTTTGAGAACAGAGAAACCTGCTGGGGCACTCTGATAAATGGAAGTGCTCCTGGGACACTCCTTTCACTGATAATGACTGCTCTGTAATTTGGGGCTATCTCTAGTTAGTGCTGGATCTCAGAAATTTAAAGATTTGAAGCACATTGCTCAAGAATTTTTAGCACTTAAATACAGTACTAAAAATACTTGACCTTGGAACAGAGTATGTTGTAGGCTCCCAGGGCCAGTTGGAGAATCACATTAGATTCAAATGACTAGTTACTTGGATCATGGAAGTATAGAGTTAATGGAAATAAAGCAGCTATTAGGGGTGGATATCTCCGGTCGTTATCCTTAAAAAACGTTGTTATTTTGTATTAAAATCAATTTAGACCCTAACTCGACCCACGGCCAGCAACCCGGAAGTGACGTTTCTAAATCAAAACCGGGTCTCCCATTTCCGTAAAGGGCACGTTATTATGTCGTTTTTATTTCTTCCCTTTCTTCTCTTTAACCTGTGTTGGTTCTCAGCTGGCAGGGGAGAGTATTGGCAGTGCCCTGGCAGTTCTCAGCTGGCGAGGGGGCGTGGAGGACATGCACTCCATCCCTCCTTGCCAGCTGAGAATCAACCCGCGTTAGAGATATCGCGGGTTGATTCTGAGCTGGCGAGGGGGCGTGGAGGCGGGCACCCCCTGCGCACTGCGCATGCGTGGTGCCACTAACAAAATAGTAATGAATTTCGTTATTAAATACAAATCAATTTCGAAATATTCCCAGATTTCCAAAACAATAGGGCCTCTCCCTCCACCCCACGAGTTTAGAAACATATTTTTTTGAATCAACCAGCTCTAGCAGCTATCTCTATAATGCCTTAGATTTTCCAAGGAACAGCCTCTCCCATTGCAGGGCACTTCCAGACAGCACCAAAATATGGGACAAAATGTGGAGCCTCAAAGGGAGTCCAAACACATATCTGTCAGTCCTATTACATAGTCCCCCGGCATCCTCACAACTTTTTTTTGATGCAGATTAAGATGGAGGGCAGACAAGGGACATCTGGTGGATGTTTTTTTTATTTAAAAAAAATCACTCCATAGATGCGCATATGAGGTCCAGTGCATAAGTGAGCAATTTCTTTCTTTTAAAAAAATCCCTCAGATCTTTGTTTTCCCCTAATTGTTAATTCAAGCTCTGTTTAACATTACAAAGTTAATCAGAATTTGAGAGTGTTGTATTTGCTTTCCAATTGTGCTTCCCTGAGCCATCTGTGTCTCTGTTTGACAGCTGAACAGCTGATCACCTGTTTCAGGCTTTTCAGAAATGCACGCGCTCTAAAGGACTCCACATGAAGGGAGGGAAGGAAAGGATGTGTTTTCCATGCCTGCTGGGACACACATCCATGAAAAAATGAGTGTTTCTCAGGAAGAATTGGGTTTAAAGGGCACCCTTTAAACACATATTTTCCAGCCCTTAACCTGATTCCTCCCACACGTTGACTAAATGTCATTTAGCCACCCTCCCTTTTAATCTGCTTCCTCTTGAGTTTTAATGCATGTGTACCTCTCAGGCGAACACCCAGATGCCCAAACCACACCCCCAAAAGAATAAAAAAAAAAATTACTTACCCAGCTGCCATTAAGCTGCTTCTGGATCTCTCCCGGCACCTCATTTCTATGTGCCGGGGGCGGGGGCAGGGGGAGGAGTCCTTACCCTCTCCTCCTAGTGTGCCATTTCTACATGCCAAGAGAGCTCTGGCAGCAGTTTAATGGTGCCCTTGGTGTTTATTGGGGCTAATTCAGCCCAGAATACCCAAGAGGGGTGCAAACTGACACCTCGGCAGTCCCAGGACTACCAAGGGATCCATTGTCACAGGGCCCCTACTACATTAGACCCAGGGCTTTCAGGAAGACCTGGGTCTAATGAAGTATCAAATTAAGTTGGGACAAAGCAGGGTTTTTCCTACTCTGTCCCAAATTAATTGGGTTTTACCAGAGACCTCATGTGGATGCCTCCAGTAAAACTGTGGGAACTCCCACATTATGGGCCCTGTGTGGGAGGGCCCTTAAATCCACAAGTCTATTTCTCTACCAATACCAGTTGAGTATTTCTTATTTGAAATGCTTGAGATCAGAAGTGTTTTGAACTCTGGATTTTTGAGGGTGGGGTGTTTTTTATTTGTGCATATATTTGCTCATATGTACATGATGAAATATCTTGGAGATAAGATCCATGTCTATTAAGTACATTTATACTTCATATGCACCTTATATGCCTAGCCTGTAGAAGGTGAACAAGATGAACCTCAACACCCATGTTGTTGTTGTTCATTCATTCAGTCGCTTCTGACTCTTTGTGACCTCATGGACCATCCCACGCCAAAGCAGTGTGTTGGTCGTCAACTCCCCAAGCTCCTTCAGAGTCAAGCCAGTCATTTCAAGGATACCATCCACTCATCTTGCTCTTGGTTGGCCTCTCTTCCTTTTTCCTTCCATTTCCCCCAGCATCATTGTCTTCTCTAAGCTTTCCTTGCTTCTCATGATGTGACCAAAGTACTTCATCTTTGCCTCTGCTATCCTTCCCTCCAATGAGCAGTCGGGCTTTATTTCCTGAGGTATGGACTGGTTGGATCTTCTCGCAGTCCAAGACACTCTCAGAACTTTCCTCCAACACCACAGTTCTAAAGCATCTATCTTCCTTCACTCAGCCTTCCCTAAGGTCCAGCTCTCACATCCGTAGGTTACTACGGGGAATACCATTGCTTTGACTATGTGGATCTTTGTTGCCAGTGTGATGTCTCTACTCTTCACTAATGGTTGCAGTGACCAAGAAGGCACCCTGGTCCCAAGTATACAAGGTAAGAGTAAATATATTGTATGAGCTACATATGGCTCCAACTCACATATAGCTTATCCATTCTCTCTATTCTTGCATGTAGTACCTCAAAGCCCCCATTTTTTACCCCTAAGCTCCCATTTCCATTTTGTTAGTCTAGTTTCAAACTACTTCTACTCCATTGTGCAGAGCCTCAAATCATGGCATTTTGCTTCCCATAACTGTACCCCCTTCCTGAAACCTGACTCAAAATCATCTCAAACTGAAACTGAAAATGCAATTATATCACCCTGCACTTGAAAATTCATCACCATGGAGAGCATGAGGGCAAGAATGGGTTCATGCTTCTGGAAAATTTACCTACCCCTGATTTATGGCTTTATGTCAAGAAAAAGGTGTTTTTGGTCTGGCAGCTTATTGGGGTCTTTTCCATCACCTAGTAATAGATCATTTTAACTAGAAACACCAATAAATGAACGTAACACCTTCTGCATGTGCTCTGCTACTGAGCTATGTGATCTCTGTCCATAATCCTATTACAAATTCTTCAAAACCTACTCTGTGCTGAGTACCAATCTGAAGAGTCTGTCATTGTTTCAGTGTGGTGCAATACAAATATGTCACCTATAATGCCAGTTGTCACATGTTGACACTTGTTTCTGAGTGTATTATGTGTATCATTATTATCTTACTCAGTCTAACACAGCAGAACAATGGAAGCTATCTGTATAAGAAAGTATTTCTTGGGTTTCATCTAAAGTTCTTGTTTCATTATCTCAGGCAGAAAACTCCCCAAAATGCTAAATCCTCAAATGACAGCTATCCAATTTGGAATAAACAACCACTATAAGAGTGCATAATACAATATTTACCTAGAACAAAACCAGCACCCACATTAGACTGAATTCGTTATTAGGTTTTTACTTGGTGCTTAATCTTTGCCTGTCTGCTGCTGCTAATACAGTCTTTCTGAAAAGACAGGAAGATTATTAAATACCAACCAACTAGGATGGAATAGAGGATCCCAGGCCGATCAGAAGAAGGCTGGATGTTTCGGTCCTGATCTATAGCTTGTATTGGTGGCGTGACATTGATAGGGTTCACACGTAGCTGTAATGAAAATCAAACATGTTACAATGGAACGTTTGCATGAGGGGGTTACCTAACATTACCTAACATTAACTCTTGTTCCTATGTGTATTGCAGATCTATAAAATAATGTCCTGCTTCTGGATACAAGAATTTGAAATACTGAATTCTAGTTACTGGACCCAGTTTTGCCTGGGTTCAGACCCACTATCTATACTCACACTGCTTTGCTTTTCTCCCCAGCTTTTGTCCTCCCTCATAATCTTCCTCTTTCTTTGTTCCAATATTCAGGCAACCTTTACAGCTTTGACTGACCACTTATGGCAGCTTTCCCCTTTTGTAATAGGGAGGTAATCAGCCAGCAGTTGAGGTTGGTTTGTGTAACCTGAAACGTTTTATCAACCACTAATCTCCGCTTCTCTTCAAAGACCTTCTGTGCTGCACAGGGTGTCAAGAGGCTTCCCCAATAATGGAAATACCACACAGTTTGAGATAATGCTTGAGCCATCTAAAGTTAACCAACTGCTCAGCCTCTGTTTCTTCTTGTGACTGGTTTTGATAATAGGATTATAGAGTTGGAAGAGACTATTTATTATTTTATTTATTTATTTTATTTATTTCTTTGGACTTATATGCCGCTAACTCCATACGGCTCGCAGCGGCTTACAAAGTCAAGAAACAACAATACAGAATAAAAAGACAGACAAGACAATACACAACACAGGGAATGGGAGAAGTGGAGCAGAGTCAGGGTTCGGGACACAGCAAAGATGATCCAGGGCCTAGGCTGGACCCACTAAACCATCAAAGGATGGGAGGCTGGGGGTCTTGGGAAAAATCCCCGCCGCTGGCCATCAGAAAGAGTGAGGGCCGGTTTCCTCCGTCCCGTGGCCTGGCAGAAGGAGCCAGGCATAATGGAGAGATGTTATTTATCGGCCTTAGATGGGGCCGACGGCAGCGCTCGAAGCCCGAGCCCCAAAAGGTTCTCCGGCGAAAAAATCGCCTGGGCCTGGGCTCAGGGGCGGAGGGCTTCACCCCTTCTTGGTGGCTGGCCGAGCGTGCGGGGGTCCAAGGAGTCGGTGGCTCCGGCGCTGGAGGTCTCTGGCGGGGGCAGAGTCAAGGCGCCCGACGTGGGCAAGGAGGGCGGGGCAGGGGACGCCGAGCAGTTCATGCCAGGCGCCATCTAGAAGGACCTTCCTGTCCAACCCCCTGCCATCCAGGAATACACAATCAATGCACCTGCAACAGATGGCCATCTCATAACTGTTTAAAGGCATCCAGAGAAGGATACTCTACCACACTCTACTACAGCATATCCCACCGCTCTTACCATCAGGAAGTTCTTCCTAATGTTCAGGTATAATCTCTTTTCCTGCAATTTAAACCCATTGCTCTATTAACTAAGCCTGGATGTGGAATTGCTATGTCTTCCTGCCTTAAGAAGTCTTGTGTAACACTTGTTTTTACTGTTTTATGTAACTGTTGCGCCTTGGTGCAAATTTTAATTGGTTGTATGTGAACCGCCCCGAGCCTGCTGGAAGGAGCGGTATACAAGATTGAGGAAATAAATAAATATTATGTTCCTGTCTCCAGAGCAGCAGAAAACAAGCTTGCCCCTTCCTCAATATGATACCCTTTCTAAATGTTTAAACACATATCTCATGTCCCCTCTCAGCTTTTTTCTTCTTCAAGCTAATCATACCCAGCTTCCTTAGCCATTCCTATTAAGGCTTGGTTTCCAAATCTTCGATCATTTTGATAGCTCTTCTATGGACGCATTCTAGCTTGTTGATGGACTTCTTGAATTGTGTTGCCGAGAACTACAGTATTCCAGATGAGACACTATATTCCTATTGGTGCAATGGAGTCATTGGCTTTTTAAACTAGGTATTTCTAGGTTAATATAGGGAATGTACCCACTATATTCCCTAACCCACCCTTCTCTACTCAGGCAGCCAACAAAAAGGCAACATATTTGATGCCACATACACAGGAGACAGAACAACAACACATCATAAAATACTACAAAACAGATAAAGGATAAGGACCTTATCGCAAAGGCCAGGCGAAGCATTGAACTTTGCCTGGCTTTGCCAAAAAAGAGAGGAGTAATTGGGTGAATCCATTGTCCTGCACACAGCTCTCTCTTGGCAACAGTTCACCACCAGATATGGGAAAGCATCACTCGATGATCCATGCTGGCTCCATTGGAGCTAGCACAACACAGGCAGGCTCCTTTGTTGGGAAGAAAGTATCATACATTGCTTCCACTCCACTTGTGGGTGGGGCGTATGCCGGAGATCCAGTGACATTCTGGACTGCGAGTGAAGCATCCTACAATACTTAAAAAGCCTTTTTGATGAGGTCGTAATTCTTGACAAGATTTACTCAGAGGGAGGCGCCATTGCCTTCCCCTGGGGCTGAGAGAATGTGGCTCACCCAAGGTGAATTTCTGTGTCTGAGTGAGAATTTGAACTCTTCTCGCCGTAGTCATAGTCCAACACTAAAAGAATTACACCATACTGGCTCTCTTGGAGCAAATATTGTCAGTATTTTTTTAAAAAAAGAGTTCATAGTGACAGGGTGGAAGGAGCATTCTCTGTGAAGAAATCATCTCTCCTGCGAGTCCTATCAGTCTGACATTAAATTTCTCATTGTCTTTCATTTTGACAAATTCATTTCTCATTTTAGATTGCAAGTGAAACAAAAGAATCTCTAACTCTCAAAGCTACCACCAATTATGTAAAGGATGAGGCTTTGTTTATTTGAGAGTGAGGCTTATATGAGAGAGATATTTCTAAGACACCTGTTTATTTCACTTTAGTATGTGTAGTCCAATGCAACAAATGTATCTTTGACTTCACAAGAACTTCAACTTCTTTTCTTCTAGATAATCTTCTCCTAAATAAATAAACCTGAATTATCTGTATCTTAACTGAATATAAACAACATTTATTTGAAGGTTTCTCAGGTTCACAATGCTTGGCGGTTACAAAGTATCTGCTTATTCACGTTACATTTAATTCCTTGTTCTTCCAAAAATGTGAAACTGTTACTAATAACTTTTAGCATCAGGTTATCTTCTGTCTCTTTAGTATCTGTTGTTTGCTAATCTATTCCCAGTCTCACTCCTGTTACTTCAGACTTAGCTTTTACTCTTAACTACTCCACACTGATCACCTATCACCAACACCTACGACTCATCGAACTCTTTCATCAGCGCTGTCTTCGTACAATCCTAAATATACACCTGACTGGCTATGTGACAAATGTTGCTGTCCTTGAGCAAGCAGCGATCACCAGCATTGAGGCCATGCTATTGAGAACACAGCTGCGCTGGACAGGGTACGTCTCTAGGATGGAGGACCACTGCCTCCCAAAGATACTACTCTATGGTGAACTCGCCATGGGTCAGCGCAAGAGAGATGCCCCCAAAAAGAGATATAAGGACTCCCTGAAACAACATCTCAGACTCGGCCAGATTGATCACCAACAATGGTCCACCCTGGCCTCACATCGGGAGGCGTGGAGATGCACTATCCACTATGCTACAGCCTCTTTCGAGAAGACACGCAGAATGGGTCTCGAAAAGAAACGACAACGCAGAAAAACCGCAACTTGGAAACAACATCACTCAAGGAGACTTTCTGCTGTTCTTTCTGCAACCGGACTTGTCTATCTCGGATTGGCCTTTTTAAGTCATCAACGCACTTGTAGAAAGCGTGGGATGAGTCCTCCCTGAATCTTCGTTCATGAAGAAAAGCCGAGAGAGGGAGGGAGAGACTTCACACTGGAGAATAAACACCTGGCTCACTATTTAGTGCAGCCTTTCTTTTCCTGACTACCTCTCAGGGGCCTAAACTGTTTGGTCTACCACCTCCCTAGAACTAACCATCCTTAGGTTGACCAGAACTTATATCCCAACATTAATAAATATATCCAAAACTTACATTTTAATTAGACATTTTGCTACAGCAAGCATCAAGTACTATTGGCTAAGAGTTAAGACTATCTGTTCACATTTTCAAAGACTGGACTTCTCATCCTAGCTACCACATTATATACAGAAATTCAAAGCCATTTTCATATTGTGTCAAATGATGTGGGTATAAGAAAAGATTTAATTCACTGGTAAATTCTTCATAAATGATGTCCAGCACTAGTATATTTCAAAGCTTATGAAAAATAGCCTTTCTATCGACTATTATCTATGGGCTATGGTGAGATGGTACTTTTTATTTATATATGACTGATCGATGGTTACACCTCTCCTTATTCTATAAAGCGGCACATAGGAAAATTTTTAAAAGTATTTAAATCTGAAGTTACTTTAACTATATTCCCACTGTAACAATACATATAGACTACTGTCAAAAAGCAGCACAACCAGGAGAACGAATTGCCTAAAGAAAGATTTAAAGCCTATGATTTTATACACATTTTTCCTGCAAGAATAGGTTATTCAAAGTATGCATGAAAATGAGCTATAAATTTCAAAAGTGGAGAAACCAAAGCTTTTAAAATAGCAGGTTTCGCCCCTCTGAGTCTGGTATTATATACTTGTCACAAAATATGACAAGATGATAAACTGTGAAGTGTTTATTTGGAGGCAACACATTGAAACACATATGCTATAACTTAGCAGACACTTTTCACAATAGTGCTAGATTTAAATTTTATTGGGGAATCAAATATTTTAAGGATCAGCCATTATTTCCCCTTACAAGTGGTATTCACTATGAATTAAAACACCACACTGATTAAAATTAAGATTTTAGCATGCATTTGCTTCTGAGGAAATGCTGACATGCTCTGTCCTGGGTTGCACTAGTGAGAAAAAAAGGGCAGAGTTAAACTGCTAGATCAAGACGATTTATATGCAAATTGTGAAATTAATGCACCCATTGGCTAGTACAGAAACAGAATTAGAATAGAACTCTCTGCAACCATTCCTTTGTTCTGATCTTAATAATATTAAACAGAGCTTGATATTACAGTTGGGTGAAGGGAGAGAATGAGAAATCTGCTTGTGCTTTTATATGGATTGTTATATTTAACTATGTCTTTTAATTGTGATTTTGCTTTGATGAATTGGTTTGTGTTTGTGTCTGTGGGCATTTTGTCCCATATGTGAGCCACCCTGAGTCCCTTCAGAGATGGTGGTGTGGTATAAGAATAAAGTTGTTGTTGTTATTATTATTATTGTTGTTGTGTTTACATTGGGATGTTCACATGAGCACATATGAAATCCAGTGCTCCTCAGAGAGAATTTAAAAAACCTTTCTGCCAGATGTCCCCCGTTCATCTTGCAAATTCGTACAATCTGGTACAAAGGAAGGTATTAGGGTGGCTGGGGACCATTTCCAAGGACTAACAAGTCTGTGTCTGGTTTTGCTGTCAGGTCAGGTGATTTTAAAACCCACTTATATAACCCACATGTTGACACGGTCAGGAAGTGCCCTTAATGACAAACAGACATTAGGTATGAAGCTGCAGTTCATTACAGTGGAAACAGATGTTACTGGAAAGATAACTCACAAAGAGAATAGCCATTTTCACCATTTAGCTTTGAAAGTTTAGAAGGGAATTCACTGAGGTTCAAGTGACTAATTGTTAAGCAGATATTCTGTACTAGGATTTATTGTTGTTTTCTATTATATTGTGCTTTATGCTGTTTTAATGCTTATTGCTGAAACTAATTAAATCATTTCGGGTTAACCAAAATGCTGCACAGAATGCATCCACAAAACACAAGATGCTGATGCTCACAATTATTTATATTTCCCGTCTTTGCATTTTGCCAGATAGCAGCTACTTAGTAGAAATACTTTCAGTGGATTTCCAATTTGGGTCCATTTAGACTTTCCACCGAGTCATTGTTTTTATATTTATAGAGATGCCTTTATATCTGCATTTTGAAGAATAATGTTTGGTGTGTATTATTTGTATCTCATTGCTATCCTACCCTTCCTTTGGGAAATTTGTACTGTATTTTATCTTTATATGATCCTTGCAAAGTAAGTTATGTTTAAAGTTAAGGGCAGGCTTGAGATCTTCCAAGAAGTTGCTAATGCTGAATTCATAATATCCTTAGATTCATGTTGTTGGAGATGCATGAGAGGTCTTACGAGTGAGGAACAGTGGTCTCGTTTGAAATTTGACTGGGCCATTTACATCAAATGAAATAAAACCCTATGTGTTTTTCTTCATACAAACTTTTCCAAGCCTTATATAGTGCAATAGCAAACTTCAAACCAGAAAGGTTCAGGTCCAGCCAAAGCCTCTTTTAAATGGCACTTGTTGCAATGGGACTCTGGAGGAGATACAAAGAAGTGTTTAACTCCCAAGGAAACGAGAATCATTTAAAAGTGCTTAAATGGCTGGAAATGTTTATTTTTTAAAACGTAAGAATGCCTCTGATTAACATTAGAGAATTTCTCACAAAAAGACAACCACCCGCTGCTCAATTACAAAGGGAATAATGATCCTGCTGTTACGTAATGCTTTCTACTACTGGAACAAATGTATTCCTCTTGACCTGAGCCTGCAAAATCCATTGTGGTTAAGAGAAGGAAAATTATTTGAATTAACTACAGAAGAATCTACTTGTCAAGAGGTTGTAACTTATCTTAGATGCTCTGAATAGTGCATAATAACAGTACAGTGTGCATCCTTAATATTGCAGAAGGTGTGTGGAAGAGGATTATATATGGAGCAATTATGAATTCTAGAGGAATCTGTATAACCAATAATGCCCTTGTCATTTTAACTGACAGCATGCTAACTCCTCAGCTAACAGTAAATAATGCAGACACACTGCCACACGCTGCACGCTAAACATTCACCTCATGAAATGCCATTGACATTATAAAGTAGGTTATAAGCGGTTGATTTGCTTTAATTATTTATGCAAATAATTAGAGGTTCAAGTGTCTGTGCACAATAAATGAGAAAAGGCACCATTTGCATTACCCCCATTTCATATTTAGCTGTTCAAAACAAAAGCTCTAATGCCCATGGAAAATCAGACAGAAAAGCCAATGAAACTCCTTAGAAAATCCTTATTCCACATCTTATTAAAATGTGAGTATTATATTAGGGGTCCCATCACACAAGGAATTTTTTGCGTCCTCGGATGCTTCTGCAAAAGTTGAGGGACAGAGCCCCACACCACTCACCACATAATGTAGCCTTACTTCTAGTGGGAATCTATTGCTCAACTGGGGTGGCAGTATGATACAATGCTGCACCACCTCCCCAATTTCAATTTGGAACAAAGAGGCTATTGCAAGGACAAGCTTTGTGGTGACACTTGCCCACACGTGATGGGTGGGGCGAAGGGATTGCCTTTCTGCTCAGCCAATTCCCCACGGAGGCTAGCGAATTGGCATGGGGGACCTCATCAATGTGGACAGGGCTGCCCAGAATGTCTGTAATTGAGACACAAGAGGAAAGTCAATCTCTCCTTGACAATGTTCTTCTTCAGGAGAACGTCTTTCCACAGTGAAGAACTGCCAGATAGAAACAGATGGAAAGATCTGAGATAGGAACAGAGGGACAGGCCACTAAATCCTGAGCAGCATGGAATGAAAATATGGAAATTATATACGCTTCATTCTAATATCCCCTTTTTCCTTTAGGCCTGTTTTATCATGGAAAAAATGGCTTCAAAACTCACTTCGGATGTAGGGGGCGCTGGCACCTCGTATCTGATAGACTTTCAAAGTTTTCAGCAGTTTTTTCAAAATTGATTCGGATGTACTTCCAAAATTCGGAATGGCTTAGATAATGGCGTCCATGTTTGCGCAATGCACGGAAACCTACAGAAGGGACAGTCAAAACTTGGGGGATTCCCTTTCCCTCCATTTTTGACCGCTACTACAGACAAAACTAGCCACACTGGTACAAAACACTGAACACATTTAACACATTAATAAACATTTTAAATGCAATGGGACAAAAATAGAGAAGGGCGAAAATGACATTTGAGCCATATCTGAATATGGCGACAGAGACTTTGAAATGGCAAATCAGCTTCCTGTTTCCTTAACTCTCTTCATAATTGCTTCAAAAAGTCAAAAACATCCAAATTACATCCGGATTTCGATGTATCCAATGTTTGAACAAAGGCCTATTTTCCTTCCCCACCCAATACCAAGATATTTGATTCAGCCTGTGCACCAAGATCATAAAGGACTGTGAGAATGTTATTAATTCAGACATACTATTCTCATATTACACGTAAAGAGATTACAGCTACCATCACCAAAACCAACGTTGCACTTTGAGAAATGTTTTTTAAAAACGGAAATTACTACCATGGGATGGGGCCAGGATTGTGGCACATCACCCCTTCACAGTAGGATGATAGGATTAAAGATGCTGCTCTTCATTGCCATGTTTTAACCAGTTTAAACCCATTTTAATTTAATTTTAACCAGCTTTGACTTTTTAACTTATTGAGTTGCTTGGCTTTAGTCATTTAAAACCATTGTCTATTTACACTGTTTTAAATTTGTCTGATTTGTTTTTATCATACACCAGATTTGTTTTATCATACACCAGTCTGACATCTGAAATCTAATGTACACCTGAGATTAATAAAAAAAAGGAATGTATATAAAACAAATAACATTCCTACGAGCTCCAGGGCAGATGTTTCCTTCAGAACTAATAGTTGCTGCCTATCAATGAAAACAAACAAACAGAAAATACTTGAGGAGGTAGTGAGTTGTTGAGATTTCAGAAAAAAAGGTGAGTCAAATCCCTTTCTGCTCACCATAGCTTGAGGCCAATGAGACTGCTATCTACAATAAAAGTAGTTTTGGACTTTAATCCGATCTACACAATTAAAATTATGTCTAGTTGATACCTTAGGTTCCAAGGCTAGTGCTGGTAAGCTACTCTTCTCTGTGTCCCAGAAGTAAAGAGGGTATCATTAGTCTCTGCCTCTGGCAAGCAGGGCAAAGCCTCTGGATTGATTAGATCCAAGATCCTTACAGGCAAATTGATTTTCTACCCATCCTACAGAGCAGATTCTATCTTCTGGCTCTTTCACTGAACCACAACCTCTATCTTTCAATTGTTGTACAAGCTCCTGACAAGAAGATCATAACCCCATCCCAGTCTTGATGAATAGGAGAAAACTTTCTGGCTTTTCCATCACAATTGTTAATGTTATGGTAGATGATAGTACACACATACTATTTGGTCCTGTTATATCAAATTGGAGAAAACACATCAATCAGGTAGACAAAGCAGGTTGATAAACATTAGGTCTGGTTAGGTTTTTCGGAATGCTATGAAAATCGGAATAAATTCAGAATTAATTCACTTTAGAAGTGTTTTTGAAGCAATTTAAGGAAGTGAATTTGCCAATTTGAAGTGGTGGCCGCCATTTTTAGGGGAAAATCGCGGGAGAGAAGGACGTGGGGCAGAAGTTC
Organism: Anolis apletophallus; assembly: GCA_030556195.1. Lineage (NCBI taxonomy): Eukaryota > Metazoa > Chordata > Lepidosauria > Squamata > Anolidae > Anolis > Anolis apletophallus. The sequence goes on from JARBWK010000010.1 coordinate 122,023,919, forward strand.
TGTTTAACCCAGTTGGGAAACTGATTGCTTCCCTCCCGCATCAGACTGACATGGGAGGGAAGCAATCAGTTTCCCAACTGGGTTAAACAGGACTTCTGCCCGACGTCCTTCTCAAGGGAGAGAAGGTTCTGGGAGGGGTTTTTTTTTTGCAGATTTTCCCGAATTGTGCAATCATGGACACCATTAACAAAGCCATTCTGAAATTTCAGAAGTTTTCCGAGTCAATTTTGAATTTTTAAGGAAAAATTTCGGAATTCATTCAGAATTGAAGCGCCAGCGCCCCCTACATCTGAAACAGGTTTTGAACAATTTTTTTAATGGATTAACCAGGCCTAAAACATGCATAGCTTTACTAATACCAGGATGAAAATCTACATGTATGTCTTTTCTCATTTCTGTGGATAACGTGTCATCATACCAAAAGAGCAATTTGTATTTGGCAGGCAAATCTTAAATTGTATGGATTTGGGGAGATTGTTCCCATAAATGATATGACAATAATACAGCCAAACTCAATCTTTTTACAACCTTTAATGAATGGTTTGTAGGAGAACTTGGCAACTGGAATTATAATTATCTCTATTAGAAATGACAAAGAAGAGAAATATTTTCAAAATGAGAAGGTGGTTTCATGATGATGCTGGTTCTAAATGTGTCATTTCACTTCCTTGAAGCTTTTGGAAATGGCATGGAAGAGAGGAAATACATGAGTATACTTTGTTTGATTTAAAATAATTGAATGCACGAATTGACATTTTTTGTCACATTCCTTTTTGGTTTTTTAAAAATGGTTTGGTGTTTTTGTTCAAAATAGAATTTTGAGTCATTTCTAATTTGTAACAGAACAGAGCAATTAGTGACAGAGTTACCATGTTTTGAGTTTTTGAGTAGGACTTAGACATGAAAACCTAATCATGTCCAGGTTATACTATCTCTCTTAAAAAATTGTGAAGAAACCTCTGTAATCAGATCACAATAAATCAGAAATTTTCTTTTGTGCCAGGAGCTTGAGAAACTGCAAATCGCTTAGGGTGTGAGAAAATTGGCTGTCTACAAGGACATTGCCTAGGGCAGGGGTGCTCACACCTTTTCAGCATGCGAGCTACTTATAAAACAACCAAATCAAAATGGTCTACCTACCCACTACAAAAATGTGAAACATATAACACAATATCTGCTTTGAACTGGGTTTTCTGAGTCCACACTGCCATATAATCTGATTCAAAGCAGATAACATGGGATTTTATTCAACTGTGTGGAAAGGACCTCAGATAACCCAGGGCTGGCAGCACTTGGGCGGCGGCGGGAGCCTGCGGCGCGGGACTGAACCTTCCTTCTGCCCTGCCTGCGATCTACCAGGACGCCCTACGCGATCTACCAGTGAGCACCCCTGGCCTAGGGGATGCACAGATGTGTTACCATCCTCTGGGAGGCTTCTCTCATGTCCTCCCATGAGAAGCTGGAGCTGACAGATGGGAGCTCACCCCACTTCCCAGATTCCAACCACCAATCCTGCCAGCACAAGGGTTTAACCAATTGCACCACTGGGTGTTCCTAATAAATCAGAAATTGTTTTACCTTAGACCCTCAGTAAACCACTTGAGACCAGCCGTGATTAAATGCTTTATTTAGAATAAATGAATAGAGTAAGGTAGATAGAAATATAGTCCAATGATGCACCCAAGCATCAGGGTGTTGCAAAGCAATAATCCAAACGAAAAAACAGGATCAAAGGATAAAAGAGTCTTGATGCCCCAATGGGCTAAATCCAGGGATAAGTTCTTGGCACAAAGACTTGGCAAACAGAGTCCAAAGGCTGGAAGGCCCAATGGCCCAGGCAAAGTTCCGTGAAGGCTTGGCTTGAAAGCTAAACGTTGGCGAGAGATGTCTTAGAGCAGTGGTTCTCAACCTGTGGATCCCCGGATGTTTTGGCCCAGAAATCCTAACAGCTGGTAAACTGGCTGGGATTTCTGGGAGTTGTAGGCCAAAACACCTGGGGACCCACAGGTTGAGAACCACTGCCTTAGAGCCAATGGGAAGCTGCTTAAGTAGGTTTTTTTCCTTGAAGACGCAAACTGCGTCGGAACTTCTTCCCAGGCTCGCTTAGGGGACTGGCCTCGCCTGGGCCTCTCGGCTGAGAATGGAATGTCAGCTCATTAGTGAAGACACCTGGACTTTTGGGAGGCGCCACTGCTTTGTGGTACCAGGCCTTCTTATCGGTCTGGGAATTAGAAGAGATGTGTTTGCCCTTGAACACTTGGTGAACTAGAGGCCTCTGCAGCTTCTTGCTTTCAGGCCTCTCTGAGGCTTTGGATTTAACACGGCATGAGTCTTGCTGAGAGCTAGAATCAGGCTGGGGCATGACAGAAATGACATGTAGGCAATTTGAAGTGAACTCAACTGTGATTAAGCCACATGGATCTATGCTACAACTATTAGATAGGGCCTATATGTACACATATTTTTAATGCTACCAAAACATGATTTGACTCAAAGGTTAGCATTATGTAGCAGAAATAATGTTTATGTAAAAGTCTCTCTTTATGTATAAGAATTGTATATGTGGGCACATACTATCTTTTGCGCAAAGCCTGGTGGTTAGGAGATAGAATACTGTCTATTACTAAAATTTATTTATTTAAATTTATTATTTATTTACATCATTTATATCCCGCCCTTCTCACCCCGCAGGGGACTCAGGGCGGATCACAATGCACATATACAGGCAAACATTCAATGCCCTTTGACCTACAAACATGTATAGACAAGACACTCAGAGGCAATTTAACATTTCAGCTTCTGGCCACCAGGGGGAGCTGTCGCACTCCTTCACTCCTTTGCACACTTCCTGGAGATTTATGGCCTCGTAAATTAGTTAAATTCGCCTCCCCACAACATGGTACCTAACATTTTTACTAATTTTTTTACTAAAATGTTTTTATTGCATACATTATTTTTAAAATCTTTTTGCCAATGAAGTCCCAAATGCTTAAAATCTTGTGGCAGTTGTCCTTTTCATTTTGTAAGAAGGTTTTTGAAGTGTTGAGATGCTCTTTCTTGTCAAGAACAAGAAAACCGTGACCATTCTTTATTTCCAGACATAAAAGTGAATTTTAATAGCATTTATCTATCTATCATCTATCTATCTATCTATCTATCTATCTATCTATCTATATCTTTTTTTTTGTTCCCTCGCTACTTAATTTTTTTTTATTATTAAATTTTTATTGAAAGTTTTGAATACTAGATGGGGGATCTTTGGGGGTAGGGTCTGGGGGTATAGGGGGATGAGGGGTAGAGAGGGGGTCTATGGTAGACTGGTCAGGGATCTAAGGATCTGGATATCTATCTATATCTTAAGATAGCTGTGCTCTTAAAAGGTTAGGTAGATCTCAAGTTATTTAATCTTCATTATATTTTAAATGTTAGAACATACAGTAGGTTATGCTTCATTGTGTAATATAACCAAGAAAGTGGAAATCCAGACTGTTCAGGGGAGAAAAAATAGCTGCACGTAAAACACAGTTAATAATACAGACCCTTTCATGATCCAAAAGCTTTGCAGGGACCAGAAATGTGTGCCCATCTGCCAAGAGGAGAAGTCAACTCCCACATTGCCTAGGCTTCATATATTTTCAAATTAAAATTAGTGCCAATTTTTTTAATTAGCCTTGTCATTCTTTGTGTAGCTTTATGCATATAAAATTAATTATCTGTAAATTCACATCTTCATAATTTTTAATCTGTGCTTCACTTGTTTTCAGTGACATTTTCATAAAACCACACTTATCAGGAGATTGCACATGGAGGACAGACAATTTATCAAAATATATATAAAGAAAGAGGGAGAGAAAGAGACAAAGGATGAAAGGAAAGGAAATAACAAGAATGTCTAAACAGAAGGGGAAAAATAAACCCTGAAGTCTGAACTACCATATAATCAGGAGCTTATCAAAGTTTTTCAGTTTTGAGGCTGCTGAAATAAACATCCTATTAAAAATGCCATTAATGTGAAATGGTGGTTTTTACTAAGTTGCATTATGAACAACCTGGCCATTCTTGAGAAAGCCTTTTAATGCCCCTTTACTTAGTATTTACTTAGATCATTTACTTGACAACTCTTTGTGATCCTATTGCAACCCCCCCCCCATCTTACATTTATTTATTTATTTATTTATTTATTTATTTATTTATTTATTGACATCATTTGTATTCCGCCCTTTTCACCCTGCAGGGGACTCAGGGCGGATCACAATGCACATATACAGGCAAATGTTCAATGCCATTTGACATACAACATATAAGACAGACATAGAAGCAATTTAACATTTCAGCTTTTCTGGCCACCAGGAGGAGCTGTCGCATTCCTTCACTCCTTTTGTGTGTATTTCCTGGATATTTTATGGCCTCATAAATCAGTTAAATGAAGCCTCCCCACTCAAGTGGGACCTAAATTTCCTACTTGACAGATGTAACTGTCTTTCGGGTTGCAAAGGTTGACAATGAGCTACAAAATAGGTCGAGAGCTTACCTCGATCCGGGCAGGCCTTGAACTCATGACCTTCTGGTCAGTAGAGATCTTATGCAGCTGACACCCAGCCAGCTGCATCACATTCCCAGTCTCAGAAAAACAAGGCAACAAAATACTTACATAACAAGAGATTGCTTTATTACTTAATACTTTTGATAGGACCTTGGAACCACTATTCTACTAAAAGAAAAGTTGAGAACTTTCCTCCTTCCGGAAGGAATTGAAAACTTGGATGTTTGGACAAGCCTTTGAGAATGTCTAGTTCCAATGGTCTGCAATGTAATGCCACAGCACTGCACTTTCATCCCATGCCCTTGTTCATTAGCTAAAATATTCCCTGCTCCTGTTTACAGTTTGATATATATTTAAGATAGTACTCATCATAGGTTATGGGGTGCCATTTTTGAGCTTAAACTTTGTTTTATTTGCCTTTGGTTTTATTTTGTATTGTATTGTGTTTTTATTTTCATGCGTTGTTTTAGGCACACTGCGCCATATGTAAGCCGCCCTGAGTCCCTTTGGAGAAATGGAGGTGGGGTACAAAAATAAAGTTATCAAGTAATGAGAAGGGAAAAAACAGTAAATCATGTAAACCATCTCCAGTCCCTCTGGGGAGAGGGGGCAGAATATAAAGCTTATTATTACTATTATTATTATTCCAAAATTAATTCCTAGAGATGCAAACTTGTATGCATTATTCTTCTTAAGTTTTTTATGGGAGTGGGATATTGATTGGAAAATCAAATTGTCCAAATAGCACTTGCACTTTATTTTTGTCCTTGTTTTCTATAGAGTGCTAAATGTTTATGATTTCTTATCTTAGTTTGGGTCTTATCCTCTCAGGTAACTTTCTCCAAACCATTCACTCAGTGGTAGTTGGCCACAATTGCCATTTCTCCTACCAGGAGAACCACTGGAAATGCTGAATGGCAGTGATAGGATTTGTAGTCCAACACTCTTGGCAGCTAAAGAAGGGCTCTCTGTGGCCATAAAGATCATATACATTTACACATAGGACACTTTGTGAATAGGCCATCTCTAACTATGCACACTTGTTTATTTCTTTCTGACACTTTCATTGGTGGAAAGTATAGGTTCTTCTGTTCCAGAACTAGGTGTAGTTCCAAGGACTCCCAATGAATTCTTTGGTGGCTGACTGGTAACACATATTAAACTTTATTGGTAGTAAATATTGCAGCAGGTGACGTCTTACAGCCTTTTCTCATTTGACAGTACCTTAGAACAGTGTTTCCCAACCGGTGTGCCATGGCACATTAGTGTGCCATGAGAGATCATCAGGTGTGCAGTGGGAAATTACAGAGGAGAGAGAGAGAGAGAGAGAGAGAGAGAGAGAGAGAGAGAGAGCGTAGCAGGAAACTTCAGGCAGCGGAAATGAGGCTTTCCTGGCCGAAGCAGCAATGCCAGCCAGCCTGGCTGTAGTCAGGGAGAGCCCTTGGCATCCAGAACTTTCCTCCCTCCCTCCTCTCTCTCTCTTTCCCTTCCTTCCCTCCCTCTGCGCGCCAAGGTCTACCTGGCTGGGCTGCAGCTCCTCCTGCTTCCTGGCTCCTGGGCACTCTTCTGCCCTCCTCCCCTCCGGCAGCAAGGAGGAGGAGAGGGAGGAGGAGTCCACAGGAGCTGCCCCCGTCCGACCCCGCTCCCGGAGGCTCGAGGTGAGGCTTTCTGCCCTCTAGCCCCTCCACGCCAGGGAAAGGGAGCAACCCCTCATCTTCTGGCCTCTCCTGGCTGGGCTCTGGGTTTGCTGCAGAGCAGAGGCCAGGATGTGCAGCTCCACAGCCCAGCTTGGTTCCTTCCTGATCTGGCCTCAAGGTGACAGCAGGGAAGCCAAAGGGACGTGGGGGGAGGCACTCCTGGGGGGGGGGCTGAACCCTATGGGAAAGAGAGCTGGGGGTGGCGACGGCTGCGAACCTCTGCCACAGTTTGTTCCGAGGCTCGGAGCCATCCCGTGTGCTCAATTCCTATTCGTCCTGCTCAGCTGAGCCCGCGTGCGCTTTGGCCACTCAGCGCAGGCTTCTCCCACGGGGCGGTGATGGGCCTCCTGCGCGTGGGCCTCCCAGGGGGGAGGGGGTTTGGCAGAAGCAGTGGCATCATGAGGGGGGAGGGTGACGGTTAATAAAATTACAGTTAGAGTATCATTTTGTGTCATTTTGGTTGGTGGTGTGCCCCAGGATTTTGTAAATGTAAAAAATGTGCTGCGGCTCAAATTTTTTTTAAATCACTGCCTTAGAAAGATGACAAATCTGGAATCAGATTAATACAGAGATGTGGATTGTAGATATTGGTACCCCAATTAAGTCACAATTCAAGTTTTAAAAATGCTGAAATCCACCTGTTGGGGCAAGGCTGAGTTCAAATCATATATTTATCTCCCTAGCAAAGAAGAAAGTATTTATTTTCTGCATATCTACCATGTTATCATCTGAGACAAACCACTGCTGCTACCACCCCAAACAGAACTAATTTGTTAACAGTAAATTGAGCAGTGATCCTGACATTCATTTACAGCAATAAAAGTAACCCAGGGACAGGGGGGGGGGAGTCAGAGCAGGAGAGGGCACTTCTATACAGCTGAAAAATCTGTGCCAAAGTGGGTTTTAATAACCCAATTTGACAAAGATTTCTGTCCCCACTTCCAACAAAAAGGCTCTCCTGGGGGAGGGGGGGGGCTACAGGTCATCCTGATAACTATTGGGATGGCCTGCAGCCACCTCAAAGCCCCTCCAAAAGAAGCCTCCAAAATGAAAATAAACTACTTACTGACCCCACCATTATGCTCCTCCTGGTGCTAGAAAATAATGCACAAGGCAAAGGATGGGGGGGGGGGAGGTTAGGAGGTTGCCCCCCTCTCCTAGCACATCATTTCCTCGCACCAGGAGGGTGTGAGGAGGACCGTACAGGTGACCGGGTAAAGTGTTTTTCTTAATTTTTGGGCTTCTTTGGGGATTTGTGGGAAGAGGGAGGGTGCCCTTTTGGTTTTTTGGGCTCTTGGAGCCCCAAAAACCAAGATGGCAGTGTGGATTGTCCTGGAAATCATGTGCTATGGTTCCTGGGCCCAATCCACACAAGGCCTACACCTGGTAAGACCCAGATCTTACCTAATTTGGTTTTATCGGAGATGCCATTTGGACACCGTTAGTAAAACCACAATAAGTCCTGAGATATGGGCCTGTCTGCATGGGCTCGGAGACAAATTGTGGCATTTCAAAAACAAATGAAGAACCGGAATGGTGGAAGAGTACACTCCAAATCAGGACAGTAGAATATGGAGAGGCCAAATGTAGCAAGAGAACTCAGAAGCAGCAAAGATAAAATTACAAGATGTGCAATACCTACACATTGGTTAGACGGGATGATGTTAAAAGGCGTCCCTGGATGTGCGTGTGTGTGTAAAGAGAGGGGGGGCATATTCCATGATGAGTTAAGGACCTTCTTGTCAATTCCAACACTCCCTATCAAGTTGCCTTCTGTGTTTAGGACGAACCGACAGAAAAGTTGAGGTTAAAGCAAGAGGTAGGTTCTATTTCTTCTCCCTACTTTGTATCACTGCTTGCATGCTTGGAGACTCCAGGAAGACAATCAGCAGCAACAATAGAGGACCAAAAAGGGCCAGTATTGTTAAGGATTGGCAAAAGGATCTGTGAGAAGGTGTGGGCCCAAGAAGTTCTGCTTTATGCAAGAAAGAAATGAAGACAGATCATTGCCATCTTACTGTGATCGGGATGGGCAGGGAGGTTGATAAGAAGATGAAAGTCTCACTCTCCTATTAACAAAAGAGCCACGGAGGGGCTACATGAATGAAAAAGGACTACAAGAAGTTTGAACTGCTTCTACAAAGGAACTGTGAAGCCTTTTATAAAAACTGAAGGCCCGCACAGTGTGGAGACCTACAATCATAGAGAACAGACATAACTTTGAATTTTTCTTTGAAGTTTCTTGCACAGTTTGGGGGTTTTGTTCTATATATCTCAAGATATAAAGGATGTTCTCTATGGTTAAGGAAAGGACTTAACTAAAGCTATATAACTAAGTTATATCATAAAAACAAATACCTCAATTTTACCACCGTTGTTCCAAAACATAACAATTTTATTTAACCTCGTGCCCTTGGAATGGTTAGTGTCCCTTCTGAGATTTCACTGCAGAGAAGTTATTTTCTGTGGATTTGTTTTGCTTTCAGTGGGGCTTGCTTTTTTAAAGAAAGCCCTTTTCCACCCAAAACCATTCCTATCTTTTGTTTCTGAGATCAAAGTAACAAGAGAGTGAAGGTATTTTAGGAGATGATTGGGAAAAGATCAAAATTTCTCAGAGAAGAATACTATTAAGTGCTTTTAAAAGGCTTTTTGCTCACAGGCTTCAAGAAAGATTCTTCAACTCTGTTTTAAATTGCAATTTTAAAATCTTAACTGTAAGACCTTGGCATCATTTCTGTCATTACTCCCAATTAAAGTAGATTCGCAGAATCAATAAGATTTACATAAGTATTACTTCATCGCTGACTTAATGGGACTTCTCTTGCTTGAATTATTGTGCTTAGGATATAGGCACCATCCATATGAAATGGATTTGCCTGGGGCATCCAAATGTTGAAGGTTAATCTGTTTCAACCTGAAATAAACCTGATCATTCAAGACCATTCCAGGTTTTAAAAATACCTGCAACAATCCAGACTTTTCAATAAGGTCCAGGTCTTTGCAGATATGGAGTGTGTGGAGGACCATCGCCTAGGATTGCTACGTGTGATTCCAGGAGACTGTCCCCATAGCCACCACATCTCTGTGGGCTCAGGCAGCCAGGAGAGATTGGATGGCAGTGACACCCTCCCCTCCTTGCCTCATGTTTCACCTGAAAATGTACTTTAAAAGACTAGGTACTGAGACAAAGCTTTATATTGGGAGCTTCTGGCACTTTAAAAGGATGTTTTGGAGAGGGGAATCCCCCCCCCCTCCAAGGCTCCTGGCACCATGTGAACAATGCACCTCAATGCTGTTAAAAAGTAAAGGTTTCCCCTTGACATTAAGTCTAGTTGTGTCCAATTCTGGGGGGTGGTGCCCATGTCTATTTCTAAGCCGAAGTGCTGGCATTGTCTGTAGATGCCTCCAAGGTTATTTGGCTGGCATAACTGCTTGGAGCACTATTACCTTCCTGTAGAAGCGGTACTTATTGATCTACTCACATTTGCATGTTTTCAAACTGCTAGGTTGGAAGAAGCTGAGGCTAACAGTGGGAGCTCATCCAGCTCTCCAGATTCGAAGTGTCAACTTTTTGGTCAGCTAGTTTAGCAGCTCAGCTGCATTTAGGCAGCCTCAAAACCCATCTGTACAGGCAGGCCTTTGGAGAGTCCCGCGTACTCTGGGTATTGTGTGGTGGCAACTGTTTGCTTTTGCTGTTTTACTACCTGCTCTGCTAGTTTGCTATTGTTTGAATTGTTCAGTTTTATGTTTTTAATCTTTGTTTTATGCCTATGGCTCTTGTGAGCCACCAAGGGCGGCATAGAAGCCATATAATGCTGTTAAACTGCATTATATGAGTCTACATTGACTTTTTGACCGTGTAGATTCAGCTTATGGCAGTGCACAGAAAAGGGCGTTGAGACTATATTGGTAATTTCATTTCAGTTCCCCCACCCCAAGCCTTATTTACTTGTTTTAAACATTTAACATACTAGAATTGACTTGTTACGTTGACTGTTCTCAGATCTATACTCCCCCACCTCCCAACATTCTTCATATAGCGTTATAAAAACCCAGCACTGTCAATTCTCTCACATCTATTATTCTAATTTCAGCTATTACATATAATAATTATAATCTATTTTGTAATCCACAATCATTCTTGGAGGTTTGGTGATTTGACTTCACCATTACTTTTACACATGGAATGAATAAATAACTTCCATGTATTATCAAATAGGTCTTCTTTTATTTCTCCTTTTACTAACCTCAATTTATAGTTTAATTTTTCTGATAGGGATATAGTCCTGTTTAGCCAATTCTTTCTTAATAAATTATCTAGTTTTCCAAGGTTCTGGTTATTTCAGATCTTGCAGCACATAATATGATTAATTTAGGTACCACTTGAGTGGGGAGGCTTAATTTAGCTGATTTACGAGGCCATAAAGATATCCAGGAAATACACACAAAAGGAGTGAAGGAATGCCACAGCTCCTCTTGGTGGCCAGAAAAGTTGGAATGTTAAATTGCCTCTGTGTCTGTCTTGTAAGTTGTATGTCAAATGGCATTGAATGTTTGTCTGTATATGTGCATTGTGATCCGCCCTGAGTCCCCTGCGGGGTGAAAAGGGAGAAATATAAATGATGTAAATAATAAATAAATGTAAGATTTTTAGTTACCAAATTCTTATTCTTACTTTGAAATACAGAAATCATTCTAAAATGTTCTATTTCTCTCACTATTTGGCTTCTCCATGATAGAATTATCCCAGAATCTTCGTACTCTTGGGCATGTTAGCCACATGTGACTCCAATCCCCAATTTCTCTGCACTTTATCCAATATACGACATCATCATATGAGTCAAATTGCCCATTGTATGCCAGTTCCTCTCCCCTTTTGCCATGGAGCCCATCCCATTAAATACATCTACTTCCAGAGAGGCTCCATGGCAAAAGAGGAGAGGAACCAGCGTAGGCTGCCCCTGTGGCGACGAGGGAAACTTCCCATGTTGCTTTAGAATCAATGGGGGGAAACCGGGGCAGAGGTAAGTCAGGCAACGGGGGCATAGAGCAACAGGTTCCCTACCCACCCCACTGGGCCCACATGGATTCACCACGATAATCCCTATGTCAACATGATAAGGTCCGTAGTTAATTTAATTATGAATTCAGTGTAGTTTAAGTGGATAATAATACCATCTATGCATAATTTCAAAGTTTTTTTCTCAGTTGAGCTCAGCTTCCTACAGTCTTTCTCTCATTCCTGTGATTTTAAATTTAATTTTCAATAACACGAATGAGAGGAAAACTGTAGGTGGCTCAGTAATCAGAGAAATTAGGCTCAATGGATCTGTCTTTCTTTCTGGAGAGTGTAGGTAATTCTGTGGGTCCAATGGCTTTTGGATCCCTAAGGGGCCACATACACTACCAAAGAAAGAAAGAAAGAGGAAGCGAGAAAAGAAAACAAGCAAGAAGTCCACTTCTTGTTTTGAGAAATAGATTTTAATAGTGCAAGAAGAGCCTTGATATTAAACTGAGATGTTAATCCATTCTGGTTTTTGGCCAGGCAAATAGTAGACCAGGAATCTTTTTGTATTCCCGTATGTGTGTTCAAGGACCTCAAATAGCCAGGTATGTGCACAGGTTCATACTTTGCTCATCCTAGATTTAAGACATATATATAGCATGATCTGCCTTTCTAATGCATGCAAGTAAAATAATAATTATAATAATAATGATTTATACCTCGCCACCATCTCCCCAAGGGGACTCGGGGTGGCTTACATAAGACCAAGCCCAATAAAACATCAACAAAACAACACAACAGCAAATAATTAAACAGTACATGTATAAGCAATAACACAAAAAGTTAAAAACCTTAAGGCCGGGCCAGATGTAATATATTCAAATTTTAAAATAAATAAACACTGGGCGCAAACAGAGGTAGGATATATCTAAATTGGCAGGTTTTAAGGATTATGTGGGGAGATCAACCCAACAGATAGTTAATGTGCTTCTGAGGACATTTGCAGGAAATTGGTCAGAGCAAGGCGTTGTTTACTTTATTCAGGGAAGGCACACTGGAACAGCCATGTTTTCAGGCTCCTCCAAAAGACTGCCAAAGTGGGGGCTTGTCTGATATCCTTGGAGAGCAAGTTCCAGAGTTGGGGGGCCACCACAGAGAAGGCCCTCTCCCTCGTCCCCACCAATTGCACCTGCGAAGGGGGTGGGAGCGAGAGCACGGCCTCTCCAGATGATTGAAGGGATCGTCTGGGTTCATAGACAGTAGCGGGTCAACTGCAGCAGTTCCTAAATGACACAGCCGGTTTAGATTCCTACCATTCCGGCTTCCGTATTGGGCATGGGACAGAGACTGTGCTGGTTGCCATCACGGACCAGCTCCGCTGCCGACTGAATCAAGGGGGATCAGTGCTGCTCATGTTATTGGACCTCACTGCAGCTTTTGATACAGTAGATCATGCATTGTTAACCCACCACCTAGCCATGATGGGAGTGAGGGTGAATGCCCTGAAATGGGTGTCCTCTTTTCTCCTTGACCGGGGACAGCGAGTGGAGAGGGGAGGTATGGTTTCTGAGATGCTCCCCTTAAGTTGTGGGGTGCCTCAGAGAGCCATTCTCTCCCCTTTATTGTTTAACATCTACATGCGACCACTTGCCAAGTTGGTGCGGAGTTTTGATCTGGAGTGTCATCAGTATGCTGATGACACCCAGCTGGTGCTGAGGATTGATGGCCGACCAGACTCTGTACCTGATTGTTTCCAACAATGCCTTGAAGATGTGACTGGTTGGCTATGAGCCAGTCAGTTGAGAGTGAATCCATCAAAGACGGAGATCCTTTGGCTGGGCCAACCGGGTGGGTGTGAGCTACGGCTGCCTACTCTGGATGATGAGGCATTACGCCCGTCACCTTTAGTAAAGAGTCTGGTAGTCCAGTTGGACCCACTGCTGACAATGAAGGCTCAGGCCTCTACTGTCAGCAGATCCGCTTTCTACCATCTGCAGCAGGCTAGGCGGCTGGCACCCTATCTCTCTGGAAATGACCTAGCCATGGTAATCCAGGCAACGGTCATCTCAAGGTTAGACTATTGTAACGCCCTTTACATTGGTCTACCTTTGTCGGTCATCCAGAAGCTCAAACTGGTGCAGAACACGGCAGCAAGACTCCTGGCTGGAGTGACGATCAGGGCTCATATCACTCCAACCCTGCAGCATCTGCACTGGTTGCCAATTGAGCACCGGATCATCTTCAAAGTGTTGGTCTTGACCTTTAAGGCCTTGTATGGTCTGGGGCCGGTGTACTTGAGGGGCCGTCTACTCCCATATGTTCCCCAGAGATCTCTTTGATCTGAGGATCTCAACCTCTTGCAGATTCCCTCCCTGCAAACTATCCACTTGTCATCAACCAGGCAGGGAGCCTTCTCTGTGGCAGCACCATGTCTGTGGAATAATTTACCACCTGAAGTGCAAGCAATTAGCGAGCTGCCAGCTTTCCGGAACGCTTGCAAAACGGTATTGTTCCGGCAGGCATTTATTTATTTATTTATTTATAAATTCGATTTGGTAGACCGCTCTCTCTGGAGCCCAGAGCGGTTTACAGCATAAAATCAATAAAACATCAATAAACAGATAAAAGACGTATACCCAAAAGCCCCCCTCCCCACAAATGATCCCGGCAAGCAATAATACACAGAGGCAATACATGGCAGGACGGTATGTTGGCAGCTGGCAACTAAGGAGGCATCAGTTGGGACCAAATGCCTGCCTATATAGCCAAGTCTTCACAGACTTGCGGAAGGCCAACAAACCCCGTAGTGCTCGTATCTCCTCCGGCAGAGAATTCCAGAGGGTCGGAGCGGCCACTGTAAATGCTCTCTGCCGGGTGCTCGACAGCCTACAGATCTTCATACTAGGGACCTCTAGTAGATTAAGCCCCTCTGAGCGCAGTGATCTTCTGGGTTTGTATGGGGTAAGACGCTCCCTCAAGTACACTGGCCCCAAACCATATAAGGCCTTGAAAGTTAGAACTAACACCTTGAAGGAGACCCGGAATTCGATGGGAAGCCAGTGCAGTGCACGCAGGAGTGGGGTCACATGCGCAGATCTTGGGGCTCCCGACAGCAGGCGCTGCTGCGTTCTGCACCAGCTTAAGTTTCCGGATCGCCGACAAGGGTAGGCCAATGTACAGCGCATTACAGTAATCAAGCCTCGAGATGACCGTGGCTTGGATCACCGTGGCCAGGTCGCAGCGGGAGAGGTAAGGAGCCAGACGTTTCGCCTGCCGCAGATGGTAGAACGCTGTCTTGCAAGCGCAGGCAATCTGCGCTTCCATCGACAGTTGGGTGTCTAGCTGGACCCCAAGGCTCTTAACTAGGGGCTGTGGGCGAAGTGCCACACCATCAAACGTCGGCAACTGAGTCTCTACCCCCTCCGGGCGGCCCAGCCACAAGATCTCCGTCTTCGTCGGGTTCACCTTCAACTTACTGGCTCGCAGCCATCCAGTTACGGCTTCTAGGCAGAGATGGAAATTATCGGGTACAGATTCCACCCCGGGGTCCATCCTCAGAATGAGCTGGGTGTCATCAGCGTACTGGTGACATTCCAGCCCAAAACTCCGTACCAATTGGGCGAGTGGTCGCATGTAGATGTTAAATAACAGCGGGGAGAGAATGGCCCCTGAGGGACCCCACAATGTAAGGGGGAGCCCTCGGAGGCCACCCCTCCCCACTTCACTCGCTGCAGGCGGTTTTGGAGGAAGGAGGACAGCCAGTTGAGGGCTGTCCCCCTCACCCCCGCCACCGCCAGGCGGTGTGTCAAAAGTTGGTAATCGACAGTATCAAACGCTGCCGTGAGGTCCAATAACACGAGCAGCGCCGATCCGCCTCGATTAAGCCTTTAGCCTCTCTTGGTTATAGCGGAATATTGTTTAAATTGTCTTATTTCACTGTTTTTATGCCCCCCCCCCCATTATTGTTCGATATGCTGTAAACTGTTCTGAGCCAATGTGGAAAGGACGGTATACAAATCGAAATAATAAATAAATAAAAATAAATAGACAGAAATGCGGTCACGCTGGTAGGCGGGTCCCAAATCAAAAGTGTAAAACACTATTATAAACAAACAGGTTACTATAATCAAAGCAGCAATATGAAATATGTCCAGTGTTTAAAATATAGCATTTCTCCAATAATTCAGATAAAAACCAGTAAAATAATTGAGAATATAAAAGTGAACATAAAGACAGCTGGGCTGGATAAGACCAAAAGCCAATCTGGTGTAGTTTCTCTCACTGATGGCTCTGTTTCTGACATGCACCACATTTTCTAGCTATAAAATGAAAATTTTAGCGCTTATCTTCACATTGATCAAAAATGCCATATGAAGGACATTAGAACAACAAAATGAAAAGGTTGTCCCTTTGTTCACATAGAACTTTGATGAAATATGTTTACTGAAATCATTTGAAAAGATTATGCTTTATGTGAAATACCAAACCAAACAATGAATTGTGGACAGACTCTTTTGTATTAGGATACTTCATGACCTTCAGTTAAGAGACCAAAGGAAAGGCAGATTTATATACTCTTACCAGAAAATGCTTACAAGTTGACCACATGAAATGTACTGATTGAAAAGTTGTTTGAGACTCCTTCTAATGGCAATCATTTCATAACTTTTGTCCTTTACCATATTACACCACCCAAAGCAGAATATGGTAAAGGACAAAAGAGAACTGAACAGTTAGATTTTATCACATTTTTCTGACCTTATTTATTTATTTATTTATTTATTTACTAACTTCATTTATACCCTGCCACCATCTCCCCAAGGGGACTCAAGGGCGGCTTACATGAGGCCAAGCCCAATTACACCTAAAAGCAACACAACAGTAATTATAAAAAAAATACAATCAATAAAACTCCAACATAAGCTATAACAGGCCATTTAAAACCATTTTGGGCAGGCCAAATGTAAATATTAAAATTTAAAATAAATAAACACTGGATGCAGACAGAGGTAGATTGTATATAACAGGAAGGTTTCAAAGACAATGTGGGGCAGACACCCAACCGGTAATTAAAGTACTCCAGAAGACCTGAGAATTAAACTTAAATATAAAAAATTAGTGGAGGTGGAAACTACTCTTTTCTGGAAAGAATGGATACAAAATTCAATGGGCAAGTTTAATAAGTTAGACAAGGTTCTCTGAATTGGTTTGAGAGACAACAGCTGTATAACTGGAAAAAGGACTGGTTAAATAAAAAATTCCAGATGTAGAGCATTGAATAAATATGAGGAATGGCTAAGTAAGCTTAAAACCCAATAAATAATAGGGAAAGGATTAATTGGGAAAATATATAATGGATTAATTGGCGAAGAAACAGGGCTGTAGCTGTTTGAGAAGGTATGGGAAGGAGTTCTAGGGCCTCTGACAGATTTTGATTGGAAAAAGGGTTCGGAAGTGGAGAGTGGTTAAGAATTTATCAACAAGATTAAAAGAAAATGTATTTAAAATTATATGGAGATGGTATTCCACACTGGTCAAAAAACATCAGACGAATAGCAAGCAAAGCAACCTCTGCTGGAGATGTGGCATGCACAAAGGGACATATTTTCATTTATGGTGGGAATACCCCCAAGTGAAGATTTTTTAGAATGATATATTTATCGAAATAAGCAATATTATAGGGCTAAATATTACTCCGGATGCTAGGTTAGCATTACTAATGGACACCACAATGTTGAATTTAGAAATGGAAAAGAAAGAATTGATGATTATTTTATTCACTGTGGCAAGAATTATAATAGCAAGGAATTAGAAAATAATAACTAATCTTACACTGGAAGTTTGGTATATGGAGGTATGGAACGTAGCCTTAAATGATAAACTAACAATGGAAATGAAGGTATTCAGGGGGGAAACTAATAGATCAGATTTTGAGACATACTGGTTAAATACACTTTAGAGAGTGAAAATGGAATGCAATATAACCCTGTTGGTCAGAAATTTTGGATATGACATTCAATTAACGGTTGATTTATAAATATATGGCGAAGGAAAGGATACCTGTTCAAGCCTTGGTGGTGGGCTATGTGGATGTAAAGTGTTCACTGTTTTGTGTTTTGCCTACATTATAAGTTGTTATTGTATGTAAATCAAAAAGTTAATTTTTTTTAAAAAAATAATAAAGTACTTCTGAAGACATTTGCAGAGATTGAACACAGCAGGGCATTATTTACTTTAATTAGGGAAGGCACATTGGAACAGCCACGTCTTCAGGCTCCTCCTAAAAACTGCCAAAGTGGGGGATTGTCTAATATCCTTGGGGAGTGCATTCCAGAGTCGGGGGGCCACAACAGAGAAGGCCCTCTCCCTCGTCCCCACCAAACGTGCCTGTGAAGGCGGTGGGAGTGAGAGTAGGACCTCTCCAGATGATCGGCGAAATCGCCAGGTTTCGTAGACAGAAATGCGGTCACGTAGATAAGTGGGTCCTAAACTGTTCAGGGCTTTGTAGGTAAGAACCTGCACCTTGAATTGGGACCGGAAGGTGAACAGCAGCCAATGGAGCTCCTTAAACAGGGGGGTTGACCGCTCCCTAAAACCACCGCCTGAATTATTTTATGGTAGGATTTGTACCATGCTTACAAGTGGTTATGTGTGTATGCATCTTCAAGTCACCTGTTGAGTCATGGTTACTCCATGAATTGCATAGGGTTTTCTTAGGAAAGGAATACTTAGAAATGATTTTTGCCCCCACCCCTACCAAATATGAAATATAGCTTGTAGCACCTGTCCTTCACTGGTAGTCTCCTATTTAAGTACTAAACTGGGCTTCACTTGCTTGGCTTCCAAGATCAAACAGAATCTTGGAAACCTTTAGGGCAGTGGTTCTCAATCTGTGGATCTCCAGATGTTTTGGCCTTTAATTCCCAGAAATCCTAACAGCTGGTAAATTGACTGGGATTTCTGGGAGTTGTAGGCCAAAACACCTGGGCACCCACAGGTTGAGAACCACTGCTTTAAGGAATTTAGGACTTTATAAAAAGAATTGTATCCACTTTAGCTGTTAGTGGGTGAGAAAACATATAGGTAAATGGTTGTCTTATGCAAATTCCATAGTTCACAGTATACTAATGTCACACCCCAGCATGGTTCCCAACCTGCTCCTTTGGTCAAGCCAGACCGAGGCCATGTTATTTCAGCTAGGCCTGTGTTGCCCCCTTGGGCCCCTTGGCACTTGACCTCCCCGGACAACAGACAAGACAGCTGAGGTACAACAAGCTTTATTGATTATAAGGTAGCAAGGTGAGTATATAGTCCAGGAAGCCTTTAATATGCAGCCTCTGGATAGCAGTATCCGCAATGGCAGGATCTCAAGCGGAGTCAGTTCAGGAACAAATGTGGGATGCGATAGATAGTCTCTGAGCCCCCAACTGGCGCAAGAAGGTTGGCGGCTTTAGGTACTGCAGGCAAAGTTGATGCAACAGCAACACGGCTTCCCCGCAGGGCTCGGCGATGAACAGGAACAAGGCTTGATGCTGGAACGAGGCAGCCGAGGAAGGCTGGCTGGCTGGATCTTAGTAGCTGGCCGAAAGGCCCAGTTCACAATAGCATCATGGCAATAGCGGTCGTTGGTACGAGATGCTGGCTTGCAGGATCTCACCGCCTTTATAGGATTCCTGACCGTAGCGCCCAGTGCCTCGAACATCAAATCCAATGATGGATGGGCCTCGGGTTGTTTTGAGAACCTCAGTCTTGAAGAATGCTGCACCTCGTTAGCGCTGACCATCTGGGCTGGGGAGTAGCGCTTAGCTCTCCGAGTCCCCGCTCCTGCTATCAGTCTGGTGGGCCCAGTTTGGCCTTGACATACCTTTTCCCATAGCATCTTTCATGGGAGGCACAATAGAGCAGTAAGCTGGGACAGGAGCTGGGAGTTAATCCAGCTGGGCTGGAAAGTTCCTTGGAGTCAAGCGGGCAAAATGCAGCCCCTAGGAAATATGCCGACTGAAGCCCTTGGGGTGCGACATTAAGTTAGAAAGCAAGCCTCTGCCAGGCAGCTTCTGCAGAGTTGCCCAGGTCATCCCTCGTTCAAGGACAAACTCTCGGCTCCATCTCGGACCGATAAGCGGGGAGAGAAGCACTCCCTATTACCCAGGTGCTGGTGCCAAATTCAAAAGTGTCAATAAAGCATATCCAAAGAATCTTCGTAATCCTTTTAACTCATACCGTGTCTATCTGATACCTTTTATAACAATCCGGTACATGTGAGAGGCGGCCCCTTCATGTAACACCTATCTCAAACAAACCATGGCTATCTCTGCCACTCTTAAAGAGAGACTGTATTAACCGCTTTTCTTCCTTTAGGGGTCGAAGCACTAGAAGACACAACATTAGCATCTCCCCACACCCCTTTGTCACAGTTAACCCCTTTATGTCTATCACACAGATCAGAAACCCAAGCGGTGTGTGAATAGCCCCTGTCCTCGGGGGCGGTAGGTCCATGCTCGGTCCGAACAATCCAGCCATTGGATCCAGCCAGAGTTCTTTCTCCGGCTCAGGGTCTGGGTTTAAACAGAGTTCAGTTCTTGCAGGTCCCGGTTGGGAGTCTTCACAAACCATGGGAGGACCCCATCGCTCCGGCGAGAAGAAAGTTGTACAGGGACCTCCTTCCCCGACCGCGCTGGTTGGTCAAAAGATGCCCATTCCCTGGCAGCTCCAAGCGAAGACCCCGCCTCGGTTAGCCAAGGCTGAACCGGGAACTGAAACTCACTCGAACCCATGACTCGGGCTCGCGCTGCACCATCTCCGTCCGACACCTCGTCAACCGCCACTGGCCCTTCCTTGGTTCCGGCCATGGTTCCCCGCTCTCCACCTGTAGCAGCTGGGGCCCGGTGGACAGGTTCCCGTTGCTTGGCCAACACTTTCTCTGCCTCAGCTGCCACCTTGGTAATTGGGCTCAGCTCGTTGTCTTGGACTACAATCCGGCCCGTCTGGCTCTTTTCTGGAACCATGCCAGGCCTCTCTGCAGCTAGGAATTCGTCAGCAGGCCCTTGGGAGTTCTCCGTGGATCTTATCACCTCACGCGGGACACCTTCCCCAGGGGGATCCATCTGCGGGGCCGCCGTTCTCTGATGCGGCTCGGCCTCCATCCCAGCTCCCCTGCAGCCTTGCCATGTGAAGAGGGCCACCACCCAAAAGATCCAACTCTCCACATCACTCGTCCCCAGGTTATCGGGGCGTATGGCCCACTCTCTCTCCTCTCCAGCCGGCCTAGGCATCGTGGCTCCTTTTATGGCTAAAACTAAGTTTGTCTCAGTTGGTTTTGGTTGAGCAGTCGCCACATTGCAGGGGAGTTCAGGCTTGTCTTTACTCACCCCTGCCGTCTCTCGCTGGGAGGTTTCACTCACAGCTCCAGCCCTCTGCCAGGCGCCTTTGTTGCTTTCTTTGCTGGGAGGCTCCCCCACTGGGTTCCTTGCTCCGCAAGCTGGAATGGCCTCAAGCGGCTGGAATCCTTCGGCGCCTTTGGGCAGCCGTGGCACCTTACTCTCAGCCCCTAGGCCCCGTGTCTGTTTACCATCCATATAGCCGGCTTCTGGCGGCAGTAACGCCAATCCTTTCCGTAGGAGGAAAGGGTTCTCTCCAGCGGTAGCCGGCTGGCCTCCCTCTGCAGTAACATCTTCACTTCGGGCTGTCGCCCGTCCCGGCTGGCCCTCCTCCCTGGTTCTCGTGAGGGGAAAAGGGGCCTCCCCTCCTGCTCCCAACAGTGTCGACTCTCTCAACACACTCACACTAGGTCGCTGAAATGCCGGCTCCTCTTTCATTTCTGAAGCAGCCTGGCCTTTACCCTTCCCCGCTTCCGAGCTGACAGGCTTTCCTTCCCAGGGAAGGGGGGCAAAGGCATCCTCCCGGCTCGTCTCTCCAGCCTGCATTACTTCAGCCACAGGTTTTTCCACGGCCAAGTTTTTTGAACTTTTTCCTTTTACTCTTTCTTGCGCTTGGCTTGCTCTCCACGCCTCCCTTTCATCTCTGCCATCGGAATGCGGTCCCTTAGCAACCTCTGATAAGGGAGAGAATGGAGGCTTCTCTGCGGTTCCTTGTTGCTTTTGGAGGTTAGGAAGTTTCACAGACTTGCCGCCGCCTTCTCCCTCGCCGTTCCCGGTTAACCCACTCGCTCCTGTTGCCTCTTCATCCGACACACAATCAGGATGGTCTGCTGGCTCGGTAGGGATTCCCGGGGACTCTGGCGGGCTAGCAACTTCACGCTGGGGAAAGGGTTTTGCAACCGCTTTTGCCTTGAAGGGCCCACACTCACTCTCCCTCAAGGGTTTGCTCACCTCTGCCGCTGCCTCAGGGTCACTGATGGCCAGACCAATCTTTTGGTGATTTACTTTGTTTGTAAAGCTGGGGTTTTCTTTCTCCTTCGGGGCCAGAGCCCTGGCTGCAAACACTGGCTGGGGTTTTGAGGATTTAACCCCAACGTCTCTCGGTTGGGTCTCGAAGCCAACAGGGGGGGCTTTAGCCGGGCTTCCTTGTCCCTATTGATGGCGAAACTCCGCCACAATCTCTTTCTTTGTCTGCACCTTTTCCACCACAGCCACTTCTCCTGGTCGCTCCTCTCCTGTCTTGGGCTTGCGCTTCGGCTCCTGGGAAGGGCAGGAACGTTCACTCCTCTTGAGGGCTATTAGTTCTAACCAAGCTGCGGTTTCATCCCAAGGATCGGGGGGACGAAGAGCTCTTCGGTGTCACCGTCGTCGGCCGGGGCCTCGCACGTCGGGTCTTCTCTCCCCCGGTCCTCGCTCACCAGCCTCCTCGCCAGGGCCTCACAACTTTTCACCCTTCCCTCGATGGCGTTTAAGCAGGCAGCCAGGTCTTTTGGTTCATCTCGAACTCCCAACAAGGTCGCACAGCCCTTTACCATCTCCCCGATGGAGGTTAATGTTACAGCCAACCCTTTCGCAAACCGGGGAGACAGGGTTCCTCTGCATGCACCTCGATCCTGTTGCTCTAAGGGGCCCACTTCAAACTGGCCTTCCTTGTGTAGCTGCTCGTGAATTTGGTCCACTAAGGCTTTTAACTGCAGGAGAGTCGGGCGAAGCACCTCTCCCGTCTCTCCCCAACCCCGATCATCCGGTATACTGTCTTCCACCACTCCTGGGCAACGGGGGCTCGCTTTCTTCTTTCCCTTCCGCCCCTGGCCCCTCCTGTGTTGGGATCTTCGGGATGGGGGGATCTTTCCTCTCTTCCCGGCAGCCTGGGGCCCCTTCGCCTCCTTTATGTCCTGGAGGGGCCTGGGCTCCATTTCCACCCACACTTCAGGTCTCTCATCAGGGTTAAGGGGAACAAGGCATTCATCCTCACCATCGTCATCACTCAGGAACTCGCACAGCAGGGCACAATTTGGGATCCCGGGGAAGGGGCCCTCCTCCACCACATAGGGCACCCCCAACACGTAGCCTGTGGCGGCAGGCTCTTCCTCGTAGTCTTCTTCCTCGGGGTCAGTCTTCAGCCTCCAACCGCCGCACCAGGTCAGGGAATAATCTCCGCATGTTCTCAAAAGCTTGCCGCTTCTCCTCGGCCACGTCTATCCTGTCGGGGTTCTCCCAGTCGGCATGGCACTGCCTCCGATCCGGTTCCAGCCAGACACCCACGGTTTCCATCCTTCGGGTCTGGGAGACGCCGACTCCATCCTCCCAGGTGGGGGCCTTTGGGTGCCCAGGTCCCTTCCACCGCTCGCTCTCTTGCGGCCAAAGCCCCTCTCCTCCAGGGGGGGGTTGCGCGCCCCTCCGCCTTGAGGGCACACACCTTCTTCATAGTTGGGTTGGATTCTCACCAGCTCGAGGGCTGGGAAGAGCCCATTGCAGTTGGAAGGTAGTCACAACTGCAAAAGGAAGTTGAGTTCTGTTTTTATGTCAGCTCCGGTAGGGTGCCCAACGAACCACGCTCACTCCAAATGGTGTTGAAGGAAAAGGTAGTTTATTGAGTCCTTAATCCAGGTCTGGGTGTCATGCAGATGACACCCAGCTTCTGCTGAAGCTTGAGCCAGGCGTAACATCGGTGCCTGAGAATTTCAGACAAGGACTAGAGGCAGTGACCAGATGGCTCCGCTCATACAAACTCAAGATCAACCCATCAAAGACTGAGATTCTATGGCCGGGACGCCCAGAGCCACCCATTCCGCTGCCTCTCTTTGAGGGAGAGCCGCTGATCCCGGCCCCGTCGGTGAAGAGTCTCGGTGTGATACTAGACTCGAGACTCTCACTGGAGGCCCAGGTTGCTGCGACAAGTAAGGGAGCTTTCTTCCACCTACGCCAGGCACGTCAACTGGCACCTTACCTTCCATCAGATGCACTGGCTACGGTGGTCCATGCCACAGTGACATTTATTTATTTATTTATTGTTTGGGCTTATTAGACCGCTGACTCCATCAGGCTCGCAGCGGCTTACAAAGCCAAAACGGCAACACAAAGAATTACATTATCAATATAACAAACAAAGAAAAATACAAGCAATAAAGGCAGTAAAAGGAAGGGGGGAGGGGGAGAGGTGGAAAACAGAGGACCGGCAGGAGAGTGCCCAACAGGTCAAGTGGGCCCAACTTTCCCATCGAAGGGGGGGAGCAGAGGTGGTCTCAAGATGAGCCCATGGAACTGGTCCAAGGTGGCCAGTCTCCCCTTGTCTAGAGATCTGGCAGGGGGTGCCCGATCTGCGGGGTTAGTGTCCTTCTTCCGTTTTGAGCCTGCAGGAGGGGCTTCCGGCGCCCAAAGCCCAGACCCCAGAAGGTTCTGACTCGAGCGGGATCCAAGGCTTAGATCCGGGTGCGGCAAGCCTCCCCTCTCCTTGGCAGGCAGTGGCGGGTGTCCTAAGACCAGAGGGTCTGCTGCTCTTCGGCCTTCGACGACGCCTTTTCCGGCGGCTGCCTGGCCTCCATACTGGGCACTCCCGGGGGGTTGCCGGTTCGCGGGCTGCACTACCCCGACACGGCTGGACTACTGTAATGCCTTGTACGTGGGGTTGCCGCAGTCAACCACTCGTAAAATCCAGCTAGTGCAGAATGCAGCTGCCAGACTCCTCACCGGGACACCACTGAGGTGCCATATCGCGCCATCTCTACAGCGCCTGCACTGGCTGCCAGTCGAGCTCAGAGCCATCCACAAGATCTTGTCGCTTACCTTTAAGGCCCTCCATGGCGCCGGCCCAGCTTATTTAAAAGACCGCTTGTCCGAACCAGCTCATTTAAGGTTGCCGCGTTCAGGAAACAGGGACCTTCTCCGCATCCCAGGTGTGAGTGAGGCCCGCCTCGACACCACGAGACGGAGAGCCTTTTCCATCGCGACCCCTGTTCTTTGGAACTTGATGCCGGCGGATCAGAGAGCTATTCCTGACCGCATTGAAGACCTGGCTCTTCCGAAAGGCTTACGGCTAAGGACACCCTCCAGACTTAGCCTGAGTTACTGGAACTATTTTAATTAATCTTCCTATTCTTTTAGCTTTTAACTATTGAACTCTTTTATGTGTTTTATGTGTAAGTCGCCCGGAGCACTGACGTGGAGGGCGACTCATAAATAATAAAATCAATCAATCAATCAAATCAATCAGGTCGAAAAAAACAGAACTGGGGAAGGGTCCCCAGGCACAGCCTTATATAGACATTCTCCCAATTGAACCTAAGTCCCCCCCCCCCTAGCTGGAAAAGCCCGGAAAGAGGCTCCTGGCATTCGCGCCAAAAGCTCGAGCTGTTGCTGGCAAGGCCACAGGCCACAGTTGCTTGCTTATCTCCTTTGTTTACAGAATGGGTTCAATTGGGAGATGGGGCCTAAGCAAAGCATGATCAAAGCCACAACTCCAGTTCCTTACATTCTCGCTGCAAAGACTCTGTTTGCCGAGCCTTGTGCCAAGACCCTTTCCCTTGGATTTAGCCCATTGGGGCAAGAAGACTTTCTTTACTTTTGTTCCTGTTTGCCAAAGGACTATAGCCTGGTTCCTGTTTCCTTTTGGACAATTTGCTGCTATCTATTGCTGTTTTGAGAGCATCAATAGACTATAATTCCTAGCCTCTTTCCTTTATCCATTTATTCTAAATAAAGCATTTAAACTTTGCCAGTGTCAAGCAGTTTACTGAGGGGCCTTCAGGTCTATGGTGCAACAACTAATAGGAAGAAGTGGAACCTCAAATATAATGTGTAGTGAGGAGTATTTCTGCTTTTATGTTCCAATCTGTCAGCCATACTACTCGTATCATCAATCCATGGAAACTGGGCATACAAACGTTGGATTGTCCCCAAACTACCTGATAGTTTCCATCTGGTGTATATGGTGCCATTTTCTTTAGATAAAAATCTGCACTAAGCTCTAAACTTCAGGGATAGAGAAAATATATTTATTATTATTATTTATTAAGTTCGATTTGGTATACCGCTCTCTCTGGAGCCCAGAGCGGTTCACAAGAATGGCAGAATAAAAACATAAAACACATAATACATTAAAATACATTAAATTACATTAAAACAATTTCAAATGCATTTAAATGCATTGCCCGACTTACCAGGCAAGGCCTGTTGCAGTGGCGGGCGCCTTCGTGCAGGTCAAGATGGTGGCAGGGGGCTTCTCTTTCTCAGAGGCCCTCTGCGTGGCAGGAAGTTTCCTGCCACAAGGTCCGTTGGGCCTATCGGCAGCCGGCCCCACCCAAGGCAGTGGGCTGGCAAGGGGCTGGCCGCTTCCCCTGTCCAGCAGCCTCAAATAGGCTGCGTAGGGCCTGGTGGGCACCAGGAGTGCTTCTGTTTGTCCTCCCACCCACCCTACATGTTTATATTGTAATTTGGTGTTGCTGTTGTTGGGTTTTTTTATTGTTCGTCACAACTTCGGTTGGCAGGTGGCATGGGTTCTGGATCTGGTTTCTGCTCCTCCCCTACTGGACGGGGAGGGAGCAACTTTTCTTGTAAATTTATGATGGTTTTAGATTTTAAATGTTAGAATTGAATACTTGCTGTTTGCCGGTCTGAGTTCCTCTTCAGAGGTGAGAAGACCGGGGTATAAAAGTTTTAAATAAATAAATAAATAATTTACTGTCCTTATTTTATTATTTTTTATTTATTTATTTGTTAGATTTATTGGCCGCCACTCCCAGCCGGCTCGGGGCTTACAACAAGCACCACAATAAAACAACAAATCTACAACAGCAATAAAACCACAAGAATAAAGCAATTCCTAAGAGATAACACAAGTCCTAGGAGATAGCACATTAGAAGTCGTTGACAATCCAGACAGTGATCACCAACCTCTAGGGACAAGCTTAAGAGCCATATGCACTCGAGTTTGTAGATGTTAACAATTAAATTGTGCAACATATTGCCATGAATTTACTAACACCACATTCTATATCTCTTGTAGATCCTCAGCAGAGAGAGAGAGAGAGGGAGGGAGGGAGGGAGGGAGGGAGGGAGAGAGGGAGGGAGGGAGGGAGAAAGTCAACAGATCACTGTGCACGAGAATAAAGAAGGAGACTGGATAAGATTGGTAGAACCAGATTGTGCAAGGAAAACAGATGAAGCTGCATGGATCCAGGAAACAGTGTGGGAAACTTTGGGAAGGTGATAAAAAAAACTTTAATCTGATTTAGGTGGAACTGGTTTGAAATAAATCTACTTCTAATCCATGTTGATTTGAAACTTTCATAAACTGGGGTTCTTGAGAAGTAGGCCAGAAAATTTATTTATTTTATTTATTTTATTTATTTTATTTATTTTACTTATTTTATTTATTTTATTTATTTTATTTATTTTATTTATTATTCGGGCTTCTATGCCGCCGACTCCCGGAGGCTCGCGGCGGCTCACAGGAACCGAAGGCACAATAAAATACAGAGCAATAGAAACAATTAAAAACAACAGTAACACAGTAAAAACAATGACACAATTCCAGGATGAGCGGGACCTACCCGCCGAAGGCCTGCTTAAACAAGTAAGTTTTGCAGGCCCGTCTAAATGGGAGCAAGTCCTTCATGGCCCGGGTTCCGGCCGGGAGGGCGTTCCACAGCGTGGGAGCTATGAGAGAGAACGCCCTCCGGCGGGTAGATGTTATTCTTGATTTTGGAGTAGACTGCACTCCAGAGATCTGAATCTCTCCCACCTGTAGACCTACCTTTGCTCTCTAAAATGTTACTAGCTCTAGATACAAACAATATATAAGACACCAAATAAAATGGCATTATTCGAGGATTAAAAATCAGAAAACCTGTCACTTTGTTTTGTCTTCTACAATAGAAGTTGCTATGAAAATATTCTCTTTGAAGATGAATCACACAGAATAAGAATTGGTGGGAGGTTACAAGGAAAACAAGAAGAAATGTTATTAAATCCTGCTTCATATAGAAAAGCTTTTATCTGTTGTATATCACCTCAAGGGCCAAAGCAAGGTGACAGATAATAAACAAATCTTAAAATAAACAAATAAAATAGTATATTTATTTTGGATACATAGCTCATGAAAGTGGGGGTCTATTCACTGGTTGACTAAAAAGCCTAGTAATTTCTGAGACAGAATTCTCCAGTGTCATTTTGATTTTAGAACTATACAATTATGTTTTAAATTTGCTTTCCTTTATGCTACATAACTCTGATCTCATTTCTCCTATGAAGTACTAAAACACAGTGATCCTATGAACACTGATTTGATGGATAACAGCCTTGTATCAAATGTTGGCTCAGATACTTATAATTTTCATTTTAAACTACCATTTTCTTGGCTGAAGATAAGCAATACGCTGATTTTTGTTCTATTACCGAGCTGTCACAGTACATCACATCTGTTCATTGTAGTTTATATTGATGTCTGCACTGCCTTAAATACACATTATAGCATCCAAGTTATACCAGGGCAAGTAGGCAAAATATTGTTGTTGGATGAAATGGCAGAATCCACAAAAACCCATTACAAATGTCTCAAGAAGTTGTTTCACCTTTATTCCCCTATGCTACCCAAACCCAGCTTGTTAATATAGCTAGTCTGGTGACACCAAGAATAGCAACTTCTGTTAACAGTATTTCTCCCAACATCTGTATTCTTGAAAAGGGACAAATCATATAGCCCATTCGATGCCCTTGTACCAGTAGCAATTTGGAATCAAATTAGAAAATACAAACAGACTAATTCATGAAGATGTTTGCATATTCTACATCTGAACAAAACATGGTACAACCCTAGTAAAAAGTAGTAGAGTTGTACACAGAATTAGTTTTTCCTATTTCATCAGGGGTTTCCTTTCTTTTCCAATTCGATTTTACAAACAATACTTGGGGCCCCTTTTCTCACCCCATCCGCACTCTCCATCTTTTCACCCAGGGCACCTCGGGCAACTTTCACATTTTTGGTATCCGGTAACTTTCTTAGACAACATTGGAAGGAATAATGTCCCGGCTTAGAGCAAATGTAACACAAGCCTTTCCCCACAGTTGGCTTTCCGCTAACACTACTCCGCTGGCTCTCGCTTCCGGTTACACATCTTGACCCTGGCCGAAATCGCCTCGTAGGTCCTACTGCCGACTTCCGCCGTTGCACTTGGGCCAGAATACCTTCTACGTTACCAGCCAATTGGATCCATCCATCGACATCACCAGGGTCTCCACGATGAAGGCACCACTCCAACAACTCTCGTCGTAATCCGTCTTTAAATAGTTCAAGGAGGGTTGCTTGAGACCACTCCGCTACCTTGCCCGCAAGGCTCATAAACTCCTCCGCATACTCCGTTACAGATTTATTGCCTTGCGTTAACCCCCTCAGAGCTTCTTTGGCCTTTACTCTCTCCAGTGGGTCACGAAATCTGTTCCTCACAGCCCGAAGAAACCCTCTCAATGTCCCCAAACATGGATCTTGTCGATCATGGCACTGCATGTACCAATCTGCAGCTCTTCCTTTAAGCACAGCTCCCACAGCACGCACTCTGCTGCCTTCACTTGGGTACAAGTGTCCATAATCTTGCATGTGATCGCCAACTGCCGCCACAAAAAAGGCCACTTTACATGCCTCACCATCAAACTCCACACGGAGCGGCTCCTTCCTTGGACGAACATCACCCCCCAATTGGGGTCTCCATTCTCCTGCTCCATCTCTTCTGGGCATCTGGGCACCAGGCTGGGGTCTCCACTCTCCTAATCCATCCCTTCTAGGCATCTGGGCACCAGGCTGGGATCTCCATCCTCCAGATCCATCCCTCTTGGGCACCTGAATACCTCTTCCCAGTCCTACAGCTTTAGGCTGGACTGAAACCCCTTCATTCACCACTCTCAGCCTGGCACCACCATATGCTGCTCCTCGCGGAACTCCTGACTGGGCATCAACCCCCCCACACTCCCAAAGGAGATCTAGGATGGGTTTCAACCCTCTCACTGTCCATCCAAGAATAACGCGTAAAATCGCCTCCCTCAGGCGGCCCCCACATAGAATCTTGGTTCTTAAACATCTGCTGGGACATTCGCTGCAATGTCTTCTCCAAAGCCGCAACTTTGCATCCCAACACCTCCACTTCCGTGGGAGAACTCGGCTCAGTAGTTTCGCTCCCCCCGAGTCGCCTCTCTGGACTTACTGTGCACCACCGCAGCTGCACCCTGGAGTCGCACTGGATCCACATGACAAGCTTCCCTGGATCCCTCACGAAGAATATGTCCCTCTGGAGCAGCCGCACGCCATGCTGACACCGTTTCTCCGACCCGATCAGGGAGGCCAACCTCATCCATAGTATTCCACCCCCATTCCAAAGTACATCTTTCAGGGACTGCTCCAGTAACATAATCCCAGCTTTCCACATATTCCTCCGCCTCTTGCATAAACCTCTCCATTCCTGGGAAAGTTTCAAGGGCTTTAGCTTCTGTCAGGAACTTCAATGCTTTCCAGTAAAGACGCTACAGAACTGCTGCTTCTTCCAGTGGTAGTTTATTGAAGACACAAAACCTATAAAGCTGAAGCACCCGCTTCCCATCACCACAATCCTTATATACTAATCCCTCCCCCATGCAATGCCGGGAGAGGGTTGCATCCTGACTCAGCAATCCCAGTGAGTCTTTGCATTACCCAGAGTTCCCTGGGTATTACATCATACCCCAGAGTCTTATCTAGACCAAAGGTCATAGTCCCAGTATATTCAACTGCAAAGAAATAGAGCAAAGTTCATGGTTGAGTCATCTCTCTCTGACTCAGCAACTCAGGTGAAAGTAGTAGGCTCATGGCAGGCTGGGATCTGTCTCTGGCCCCAGGCATAGAGATTCTAGCCCTGACAACTTGCCTCCTTGCCTTGGAAATATTGTGTGTGTGGCATACACTGCAGGCCCAGAAAGCATGTGTGTCTTCCGGTGCCTGCAGCCAAGTGCTTCCTCTAGAGTAGAAACAGCAGATAAGAACTGAAGTCTCCTTAAAACATGTGCCTGCCTACAGCTGAATGCCTCTCCTCTAGAGTAGAAACAGCGTTCAAATGCCTAAAATGATGCAAAGGGGAGCCTGCCCCCCCCCCATAATGGCCTGAAAGAAAATAGAAAATAGATATAGAGTGAAAACAGATATCTGCCCTCCCAAAAAAACAGATCGATCCCCCATCAAAAGCCAGGACATGTAACAGGTCGTTTACCCAAAAAGCACAATGCTAGACAATAATCCCTCATAGTGGCATCATAATTTTTATAAGGCATGAGTGAACCACACTGTTTTACAGACAGTGCTCTTCTCAACAGCATCTAACAGATATGCCTAACCCCGTAATCTCCTCAATATAGAAATAAATACCAATATACACTCAAATTACAGTATTTTGTTTCATTCTAAAAGTTATGGATTTGAGAATATAACAGTTTAAAACCTGATTATCAAGCCTAGAACATAAAACTGTATGTGATATATGGAACTGAATAGAAAGCACATATAAATTCTTAATCTTTAAAGACGTAGCCATAATTGCTGAAAAGTTCTCAAATTCTCTCCTTCCAGTGGAGACTGTTTTTGAACTGTATTTATTCTGTGACAATCAGGACTCTTTCGTATAACACAAGTTATATTGCAGCATTTTCAAACATAACTTTACAGGTATTACCCTTCACCCTCCAACGAAGATTGGAGGGTGGAGCAATTTGTCTCCTCCTCCTGGAGAAGAGATTGGTTGGTTCCGTAGAACCATCCAGAAAAGGGGGTGGGGCTGGCCTTGCTGTAGGCCAGCCCCTTCTCCCTCATTTGGCTTGAGATCATCGCCCACCACTCCCGCCCATTGACAGTATAGTTATTGGTCGCTCGTTGGGACCGGGTAGGAATTTCTCCCCTTTTATGTTCTGGGAGGGTTTTTTGCCTACCCTATACTGTTATTTAGGGGCTAGCTGGGATGGTCGGTTTATAAATAGACTTAGCGTGAAAAGATTAGAAATACAGAGGTTGGTATATACTTAAGGCACCCCTTAAGGGTGTGGGCCATTACGCAAACACTCATGTGATTTAGAATGGCACAGAGACGGGGAGCGTCTGGTCTCAATAATTGCGAGCGATTTCTCTGGACGTTTCCCTTAT
Organism: Anolis apletophallus; assembly: GCA_030556195.1. Lineage (NCBI taxonomy): Eukaryota > Metazoa > Chordata > Lepidosauria > Squamata > Anolidae > Anolis > Anolis apletophallus. The sequence continues at coordinate 122,055,693 of JARBWK010000010.1, forward strand.
AGGTTGCCCGGGTTTAAATCTCCAGGGGACCCAGGTATTACGCCTGAATAGCTGAGGGGTAGACTATACAAGACACTACCTTGGCTTTGACACACCAAATTGAACTGACACCTAAAGTTAGTTGAGTTAAAAGTTAAATAGGTAACAATCAATAAAGTTGCCCAAATTTTAAATCCTTATTATTCTTGTCTGTCCTGTTATTTCGGGGAGTTGGAAGACAAAAATATTACAACAAAAGGTTACCTAAAAATAAATGCTAAATATGCAGACAGGCTGGATTCAGCCCTATGGGTGGTTTGCCTACAAGGGACTGATAAATCATAGAACTATTGAGTTGAAAGGAACCCCAATACAGTCCAATTTCCTACCATGCAAGAACTCATTTTTTTACATTATCATCTTTAGGAATGACAAAAACAGGTGAAAATGATGCTAAACAACCAACAGGTCACAACATATAGGATTTGGCTTGCTTGGTGTGGTCCTATGAATGTATATGTAAAACAAATGTAACTAGAAAAAAAGAAAGAACAGAAAGAAGGAATATCCATACTTGTACTTACAGGGTCTGTGAGCTCTGGCAAACTCGCTTGGTAAGTCAGTGGCCGACAGTCCCGAGTCTTAAAGACCAATATACATGGAAGGAACATAGGTCCAAGATCATCTCCATCTAGGACATCAACAGTGAGGGTGGTAGTACTTGTTCTTCGTTCCATAAGATTTTGAGCCCGGTCCTGTAAGATGGGGGGGATAAAACTTTCAGAGATAGTTCTTGCCATTCCATTTTTTTTTTTTAAAAAGAACATGCTATCTTTTTATTAAAATCAATGCATCTTGGTATCACAACACATAATCATATAATAATACACAATTCCAATGCCATAACACCTTTTGGAAAAATCAGGCAGAGGAACGGGGTGAACATTAGGTAGCCGGAAACTAGATGGCAATAACCAATAAGGAACAACAGAAGGAAAAGGGGGGGGGAGAGATGTGGAAATACCTCTTGCAAAGTAGAGATTTTCCCTTCTTTCCTACTGGCTTTTCCTTTTTTTCTTTTGATTTCTTATCCCCTTTCTATCTTTGTTCATACTTCCATTTCAGTCAGATTTTCCTCCTGATAGTTTTCTCATCAATGTCGTTCTCATTATAGTATCAGTATAGAATGAAACATGACATGTGGACAAGGAGGTGTTGGATGCACAATCCATCTATTGTGCTGGTTTAGCAGCTCTTTGACTTCCCTTAGAACTAAAACACGTTATCTAACATGAGCAAAGAAGTCTAATAATAGTCATGAGGAATACAATTTTCAAAACAAAAGGGGACCCACCTCCCTAAACAAAAGCTAAGGAAATAAAAAGGTAGGATAGATTCTGTGATGAAAAAAATTCCCCCTGTACTTTTGGAGTTGATATTGCTTTCCAAATAACAACAAAGGGATTTAATCCTCATCTTAAAATATAAATCATGCTGTTTTAATAATAGAATCATCTATCAGCACAACACACCATATTCCATGAGATCCTCTCTTTACTGACAGAACAAATCATACATTCTTTTTGCTGTTTTTATTAGAGGGAAATTATTATTTAAAGAAAAAGCTGAAGATGTCAGATTGTTCCAAAATGCACACTTTCTCTTGAAAAAAAGATTAATAATGTGGTAACAAAAATAATATTTTTGAATTTATATCAGCAGATATTAGATCCAATTTGGAAATATGCCTGTTGATTCCGTGCAATATCAAAAGGGGGAAGACAATAGAGTATATATTTACTATAGTCCCCTGTAGCTGTCTGAGATCAGTTTCACCATTATGGCTATATCCTATAGACTTGTATGATTTGTAGTTTCCTGAAGTAATTGGAATGCTCTTCTAGAGAACTGTAATACTATAGATTGTGGGAATGCAATGGAACTCCTTAGGAGATAATTCTCAATATCACACCAGACTACAAATCTAATGTAGTGCAAATAAACTTCAGGTCTATTCAAAGTTTACACATATACGCCCGTACCTTGGGAAGTCTGATCTGGCCACGGTGGTCCACACTCTAGTTACATCCCAAATAGATTACTGCAATGCACTCTATGTGGGGTTGTCTTAGAAGACTGTTCAGAAACTTTAATTAGTCCAACGGCCGGCAGCCAGATTGCTCACTGGAGTATCGTACAGGGAGCATGCCACCCCCTGCTATGTCAACTCCACTGGCTACCGGTCCATTTGCAAGCACAATTCAAAGTGCTGGTCTTGGCCTATAAAGCCCTATATGACTCCAGTCCAGCTTACTTGTCTGAATGTATTTTCCTCTATGTCCCACCTTGTAACCTAAGATCCACCAGGGAGGCCTTGCTCTCGGTCCCGCCAGCTTTGCAAGCATGGCTGATGGGGACAAGCGACAGGGCCTTCTTGGTGGTGACTCCCTGCCTATGAAATTCGCTCCCCGGCGAAATCAGATCGGCATCCTCCCTCCTTTCTTTCAGAAAGAAACTAAAGACGTGGCCGTGGAACCAGGCATATAGTGGCACTAAACATTGAAACTGACCTTGTGATTGTTAAAATGGAAAAGGCTTTTTTGGATTGTCTAGATAATGTTGTTGTAACTGATGTTGTTTTAATCTTTGCTATGTGTATGTTTTTATGTTTTTATTACTGTATTTCCTATGGCTTTGAATCGTTGCTATGGTAGCCGTTCTGAGTCCCTCTGCGGGGGTGAGAAGTGCGGGGTAGAAATGACATAAATAAATAAATTTTAACAGGCATCACGTGCAGATATTCACTCTTCAAAGTCAAAGAAGTGGACCCAAGGGCTCTTTACTCCAAGGAATCAAATCAAAGAATCCAAAATAATTACATGAAAAAGGCTTCAGTGAAACATAACAAAAGAATAGATGTAGTTAACTCTTCCGTTTTCTTTTTTTAAATAAAAATATATAATGCTGTAAGTAACTTGCAAAATTCAGAAATGGATGAGAATCTCTTCACACAAAAGAAAGTACTGTACATTTAAAGAACCTACTTGGAGAAGCCTTTCATTTATTCTCAAGGACAACAGGCATATTAAACCTAAATATAAGCACTGCTTTATTTGTCACCTTAAAATGTCTATTTTGTAACATGTCATACACCAACTCACAATTGGAGTTGAAAGGGGAAAACACTCCTTCAGAAGGTTTGATTTCAAAGTAAGTCAAATTGTAGTCAAAAAATTAAGTTCACACCAAATTGTTACTGTCAGCTGTCTCGTAATACTTAAAATTCATTGGCATAATGAATATTTTATATTTTTCCTAGAACAAAAATAATATTGTTATTACTGTTTCTTTTGTAACCAGTAAATGCTAAGTTACGAGTAACCAAATGGATATACAGTGGGCCCTTGGGGTTTGTTCTAGGATCCCCCCATGCATACATCCATACTTGTGGATGCCCAGGTAGCATTATATACAGTGACATAGTAAAACAGAGCCCATCACGTAAAATTGTTGTTGATGTTGTTGTTGTTGTTATTTATACCCCACTTTTCTTCCCATGGGGACTCAAGGCAACTATGGTTGTCGGGGGTCTTGAGACCAAAGGTGGGGCCCAGCTCCAGAGGGAAGTGGCCGATCTGGGTCTTGCTCTTGCTCACTTGAGCAATCAGGTCATGGCTCAAGCTGATTCTGGTTGTGTTTAGGAAAGTCCTCTTGGTGAATATTCCATATGCCGCCAAGTCCTGCCTTATGTTGAGTAATCTTCTCACATAGGCAGGCTCTTTAAAGCTGAGTACTAGCCTTTTGATGTTCCTCTTGGTGGGGAGCCAAACTATCTCCTCTACGTCCGATGGTCCTATTTTGCGTTTCATTAGGAGGGACAAGGAGCCTCTGACAGCCTGGTGGTTATGCCAGCGATTGCGATTACAAGGTAATTCGCGAATCAATAATGCTATTCTGTTGTTTTGTAGCTGCAGAGAAGTTGGATTTTTATGTAAGGCAGTGGGGTTGTAGGGAGTTCCCGACAGTTTCGTGCTGGATACGCACATTATCACAACAACTAACAATCCCACACTTAGTCAAGTTTAAAAAGTGCAAGACAAAAGTAAATCGTAACAGAGTAATAAAAACAGATTAAAATACAACCAGTAAATATAAAGGTTTCCCCTTAATATTAAGTCTAGTCGTGTCTGATTTGGGTGTGTGGGGTGTGTGTGTGTGCTCATCTCAATTTCTAAGTCGAAGACCCGGTGTTGTCCGTGGATGCCTCCAAGGTCATGTGGCCAGCACAACAGTTCAGACAAGTAAGCTGGAGCACCATTACCTTCCCGCTGGAGCTGTACCTATTTGCATGTTTTTGAAGTTGGCAGAAACTGGGGTTAACAGCGGGAGCGCACCCCACTCCCTGGATTTGAACTGCTGACCTTTTGGTCAGCAAGTTCAGCAGCTCAGCAGTTTAACCCTCTGTGCACTAGGGCTCCACCATTAAAATAAAATAAATACACTTAAAATTTATATATTTATTTACCCTACTTATACCCTGCCTTTCTCTACCCCAAAGAGGACTCAAGGCGGCTTACATACATATGCAATTATTCAATGTCTTAAAACACAAACAAAACATTAAGCTTACAATAAATCAAATTAAAATTAATACATATTAATCTTTTAAAAACATTACATTCAATATTAAAAATCATGCCATCCAGAAATCGTAGTCTGAAGCCATTCCATGATCATTGCACATATTCCAAATCTGTTATTGCACTGCACTGAGGAGCCCCCAGTGGTGAAATGGGTTAAATCCTTGTGCCAGCAGGACTGAAGACCAACAGGTTCAAATCTGGGGAGAGCACAGATGAGCTCCCTCTGTCAGCTCCAGCTCCCCAAGCAGCCTCCCACAAGGGTGGTAAAGCATCAAAACATCCGGGCATCCCCTGGACAATGTTCTTGTAGGCAGGACTGGACTAAGGTAATTAAAAATAGTAAGCGAATATTATTTTGCACCCCCTCGCTCTCCGGCCTTGTGGAGGGTGCGCATGCGCCATTGGTGCCGCGCAAAGGAACTCCAGCTGGACAGAGACGCCAATTGCCCTAAGCAAGGCTGAAAAGGAGGAACTTTTTGCAGCTGGGGCAGAGCCTCCCGCCTCTGGCTGCAAGAAGTTCCTCCTTTTCTGCTTCGCTTAGGGCGATTGGCGTCTCGGTCCAGCTGGAGTCCCGCTGCACCAATGGCGCATGCACGGAACCTGGTGGCCAGATGCACCCCTGACCACATGGCGCTAAGTGGGCGCTTACTTTGCTGACTGTTGAATCCGCCCCTGCTTGTAGGCACCCAATTCTCTCACACATGAAGCGACTTGCAGTTTCTCAAGTTACTCCTGACACAAAACCCCCCTATTCTCCAAAAGCCTGACCCCAAAGCCTGAAAATAGCCTCACAACCTCAAGACTCACAGTTGTCATCTCAACATAATGTCAAAATCAAGGTTTGCTTTTTGGAGATGTTGGCCTACCGTAGGTGATTCTCATATGTGCAAGTCACTTGATATTTCCCTAAAAGAAGCCTTGCATTTTCTTTTAAACTGGAACGCAGGCTCTGCCTATGGTATTTGATCTATGATGTTACATTTAGTTATGAGGCTCTTAATGCAGGAATCAAACAATGAATATTCATAGAAGAGTCGGTTATTGAGAAACCACAGATGGTTAATAATACAAAGTAACATTTCGATTACACATGATATACACATTTTAGTTCCTCTTCCAAAAGAGCTAGAAACTCAAGTAATATTCAAATCATGCAAAACCAGTTGTACTTACATTTGCTTGTACAACAACAAAATACCGTGTCTTTTCTTCATAATTTAGCCTCTCCCGCAAAACTACAGCACCAGACAATGTAAGAGGAATGTCGAAAGTACTATTTGAAGTCTGCAAAAAAAGGGGTCACAGAAAGATGGAATTTGGAAGAATATCGAATCACGGGACATATTGATATTAATTAGTCTGAGATCAATCAGTTGCAATCAAAAGCATATTTTCAATAATCATAATATTAATTCATATGTTCAAGACATCTGAAGGAACTGATCTCCAAAAGTAACTGGGATCATTTTAGTAATCCAGGTTACTTTTGTCTTCTCTATCAAGACTACTACACAATCTAGTTTTGACAGGAAGAGAGGAAGAATTGCATTTTAATATAAATACTATTTAAAGAATATTCGCATCCTTAATGAGACATCATCCCACAGTGGCAAGCTAAAATCATCTTATTCAGACAGGCTTTTAAAGAAGAAGGTTTTTAAGATCAAGTCATGGGGTGCTGTGGTTTTTAGCTCTGAATAGGTTTTAATAGCCAGCGAAATGTCTGGCTCCCTATCTCTCCCGTTGCGACCTGGCCACGGTGATCCAAGTCACGGTCATCTCGAGGCTCGATTACTGTAACGTGCTGTACATTGGCCAACCTTTGTCGGCGATCCAGAAACTCAAACTGGTGCAGAACGCGGCAGCCCGTCTGCTGCTGGGAGCCACTAGATCATCCCACATAACACCTCTCCTGCGCGAGCTGCACTGGTTGCCAATTGAATTCCAGGTCTCCTTCAAAGTGTTAGTCTTGACTTTCAAGGCCTTATATGGTTTGGGGCCAGTGTACTTGAGGAAGCGACTTACCCCATACGTGCCCAGAAGATCCCTGCGTTCAGAGGGCCTTAACATGCTTGAGGTCCCAGGACTGAAAACCTATAGGCTGTCCAGCACACAGCAGAGGGCGTTCTCGGTGGCTGCCCCGGTTCTGTGGAACTCGCTGCCAACCGGGACCTGATGGCCTTCCGCAGGTTGTGCAAGACCTGGCTGTTCAGGCAGGCATTTGGCCCAATCGGTGCTTGAACTGCCAATCCCTAGCCGTGCTGCCACTGCTACTCGAATCAGCCTGTCCTGATTAGTATGTTTTTATGCGATTTATGCGTCTGTAACTGACCATGATTGCCATGGTATTTTAGAATGTTTTAGGATGTTTTAAGATGTTTTATCTTGATGTGTTTTATCTCGATGTGTTTGTATATATGTCTGGAAACCGCCCTGAGCCTCGGGGAGGGCAGTTTAGCAAGTTGAAATAATAAATAAATAAATAAATAAATGGATTTTAACTGTGAATTTCTAATACTGTTATGTTTAATTCTGAGTTAATGTTTGCATATTTGTATATTTTAAATTATGTGGTAATACCTTTAATTGTAAGCTGCTTTGAGTCTCCATCAGGAGAGATAAAGCAGGATATAAATAAACATAATAATAAACATAATAACAATAATAACAATTCTTTAGCTGAAAGAGCAGTTCCAAGTTAGGCTACTATTAATGATGCAGCTTTTTCATTGGTGATCCCTGTGTACTCAGTGCAGGGCCGGACTAAGGTAATTTAAAATGGTAAGCAAACATTATTTTGGCGCCAGCTGGTTCTGCGCATGCACACTCGGCGCGCATGCACACCCTCCACAAAGCTGGACATTGAGGAGCAAGGTTTGGCGGCCGGGGACGGAGGCGTTCCTCCTCGATCTCCGGCCTCGTGGAGCCGCTGCAGGAGGCTGTGGCCTGCTTGCACCGCATTTGGTGCGGCGCGGGTGGGCCACCTTCCACGGGGACAGAAAACTGAGAAGGGGTGTTTGGCGGCCAATGCGCCCCTGAATATATATGCCCCCCACGGCCACGTAGTTCACATAACGTAAGATCCGGCCCTGACTCAGTGCCATGCATTTTCTTTGCACTAAGCTTGCATTCAAAGTACTTTGTGAGGCAGGTTACAAAGGTTTTTCAAAATGTAAGAAAATGAACATCATAGTAATTAAAAGATATAGAGAATGGGACCTGAGTCTTATTTATATGTCTCAAACATTAAAATATTACTGAAAAGAATTTCACATACTGGGTCACTGGGATTGTACTGGATGACGTACTCTATCTGGCCATTGGGACCGTCATCGATGTCTGTGGCTCCATTATTCCCAGAGAATCCTGTAAAGATGGTAGTTCCAACTGGTGTTAACTGTAAGAACAAAAATGAGGTATGAAGAAAGTAATGTTTCAAAGTCAAAATGTGATTTGTGAATATTTTACCAATTCTAACAGTTCTCAATTTCAATGCATCCATTACATTCCAAGTTCAATGTAACTTTATTTATTTATAATTTATTTATATTTATTTTTATTTATTTATAAATTCGATTTGGTAGACCGCTCTCTCTGGAGCCCAGAGCGGTTTACAGCATAAAATCAATAAAACATCAATAAACAGATAAAAGACGTATACCCAAAAGCCCCCTTCCCCACAACCCTAACTTTATTTACTTATTTGATTGTTTAGTAAATGTATCTATCCTGCTCTATAACTAAAGGTCTAATGAACGGGATGCAACATAGCATAAAACAATATTAATTAATGTAAATAATATAGAGCTCTTCCGCACAAAATTAAAATCCATATGCTGACTATTTCTCTTTCCAAGTTTTCTTGATGGCTTCATCCCTCAGATAACTACATTGACATATAATTCAGTTTGGAACTGCATTATATGGTCAGTGCAGACCCTTATAATGTAATTTAACCACCAAGGACTGCATTATACGGAACAACACTGATCATATAATGCAGTTCCAAACATCACTATATGGCAGTGTGGATCTGGCCTAATATAACAGTTCCAGACTTGAAAATCAAGAACGACAGATATAGATATGCAACGGCAACTAGGGAGAATCAGCTCTATAAGCAGTGAAAATATAACTAAACAAGAAAAAACTAACAAGTTTGTTATAATGAATTTTTTTAAATGGCCATGATCCCCTCCAAAACACTTTTAAAATAATTTCTCAAAGCAACAGAAACTGAACCTATTTTCACAACCTAAAGCTAAAAGAACAAAAAAGTATTTTATGATAACCCCAAGTCCAAGATGATAATATGATACCAAGTAAGTCTTTGGGCACATTTGAACAATTTATCTGCATATGTGGATGATCTCATAGACCAGGGACACAATGAATCATGCTTTAGTGCTTTTCAGACATTAGTCTTCCAGATGTTTTAAATATTGACTTCTAGAGCTCCTGCCACAAGCTAGGCTGTATCGAGCTTCTGAGAGATGAAGTCCAAAACAACCAGTTTTAATGAGCTGAAAACCGAGCGGCAATGGGATGTTATACTGCCTGATCCCCCTCCACTTCATCACCCGCAGGGGCATAGGTTTTGAAGCTTTAGTTCCCACTTTGACTTAAATACAGCTTAACGTTCTCCTCCTGAGTTATACATTTAAATAAAAATACGAAGAAATCACTGTAAAGTAACCTTTAGAGCTCACAAAAGATGTTGTCTCATTGATTTTGAAACCTGTTCCTTGAAGAAGCCAGAAGCCAGCAAAAGCCGTTTGAAATCCGAGACAGCTTTGCAATGGCAGACTTCTTTTTAGAGCCCCGTGTGATAATATAAGGAATGATTACTGACTTTTGGAAAAATAAGCAGTGCATCTGACACTATTCACCAGCTGCAAACAAACTTCTATTATTGAGTTATATCTTGCTTTTTGTGAAAACACTGGTTTGAGCTGGATCCACATGCCAAATAATAATGTAAATGTAGACCAATATAATGCTGTTTAATCCAGTTCAACTGTATTATATGGCTCTAAATTGACGGCATACTGCAATTGTTGTTGTTGTTGTTGCCTGCCCATCCCCGAAATAAAGAGACAACACAACATTTCATTGGTTTCAAATTGGACAACTTTTATTTGAATGTTACCTATTTAACTTTCCTTAACTTAACTCAAGGGGTGTCAGGAATATGGTGTATCCAAGCCAGGTAGCCTCCCTACCCTGCTTAATTTAAGTAATTTACGGGCGAAACACCTGGATTGCCTGATTATCCCACCAGGGCAACCCTTAAAGGGAAATGAGTGAGAGGTCTATTCTCAAGATATTGAGATCAGCCTCTTCCCATTCCAGGGCCATTTAACGTTACCTCACCCATCAACTGGAACTTTAAGGTGAGTATTTAACTTAATTGGCCATCACCCCTGAAGGTGATGCACACCAACTATGGGATTTCCCTAGCTATTTTCCACTAAGGCCTATTTATGAAAACTCCATCACCCCGTCTAACCCCTAAACAGTAAAGGGGTAGGCAAAAAAAAAAACCCTCACCCAAAACGTTGGGTGTAAGTGGAAAAAAAATCCTACCCAGTTCCAATGGGCAACCAAAGTCAAAACTGTTAATGGGTGGGAGTGGTGGGCCAACGTCAAGCTCAGACTGAGCCTGCTGGGGGCTGGCCCTCCCATAGGCAGGCCATGCCCCCAGTTACAGAGGGTTCCACCAGAACCCACCCTCTTTACTCACTGAAGGGAGGCAAATTCCTCTCCCCCACCCCCCAGTTGCACTGGGGGGAAAGGGTGTTATCTCTATTTATACCCCGCCCTTCTCATCCCGAAGGGGACTCAGGGCGGCTTACAAACTACAGCTTACAAACTACAGCAAAAAATCAATGCCGCATCATAACATAACGATAATATACCATATAAAATTTTAAAACAGTTAAAACATATAAAGCAGTAATTCAGATTTAAAACATACAAAGTGCTGAGTCATGATTTCAGAACTTCTTCGTTTTCCCATAGTTGTTATTTATTTATTTAAATATAGGAAATAAATAAATATTCAGACTGCTAGGATAGAATGATATAGTAATTAAAGCCCACCCTCCCTAACCCTCTCTAGCAAGCAATCACTTGACCTCCTCCCTCCTTGACACAACCTAAATCCCTGATCAACCTATATGATCGTATGGGTTGTTATCATGAGGTAAGGTTGTATAAAATCCTATTCTGTGAGGATATAAGGTCAAGGGTACAAAGTGCCAAGATTTTGAAAGCAGTTAACCATAGAGTGAAGGGATGTCAATATTTAGATCTTAGATGTACTAGTGTTGACCCAGCTCAAGCCACTGTTTTCAGGAAAAACAACAACAGTAGAATCAAGTCTGGTTCGGGACCTGCTTATCTTTGCAATCGCCTCCTCCCTTATGAACCAGTGCACACCTTGAGATTATCTGCCCCCCCAACAACGCAGGTGCAATTGGTGGGGACGGGGAAAGAGCCTTCTCGTTGGTGGCCCCTCGGCTCTGGAACTCCCTCCCCAGGGAGATCAGACAGGCTCCTACTTTGTCCTCCTTCAATCAACTGAAAACCTGGATGTTCCAGCATGCCTTTGATTAAGCAGCTCACTAGAATTTTCCCTGTCCCAATTGAATATAGCACTTTATTCTGGTCCTCGTGGTCTACCTCAACACGTTTTGTGATAGGAATGTATGTCCAATCTACTGACATGTCGCTCTTTCTGATGTTCCTGAAAAATATATTGCAACCATTGAAGTTGTACCTCAGCTAACTTACCGTTTAGCCATACTGTTTTACGTAGTGTATAAGTATGTTGCTATTGTTTTTACTGATGTTTTAAACTGAATGTGTTTTGCTGTTTTAATTGTCTTTGGGCTTGTCCCTAGTAAGCCACCCCAAGTCCCCAAGGGGAGATGGTTGGCAGGGTATAAAAATAAAGTTGATTGATTGATTGAAGTCTGTAGCTTGCTTTTTTGAGATAGATTTTTCACCTAGAGCATGCCAAGATAGTCATTCTTTTTGTTGCATGAATCAGTTACCCAACACTTGAAGCAACTAACAAGTCTATTTAGCTTATTGCATCTCCTGCCAATCCATGTACTGGCCATTTTTTTCATGCCTCTCCTGCCCTCCCCCCCCCCCCCCAGGAGAAATTGCACAATCTTGTAATTTCAACATCTCACAAAATTGGGACTTCACAATTAAATATTTTCACAGTTTCACAAGTAATAAAAAAAAGAAAATTGGCATTTTGAATTTACTATCCTTTCCTGGAATATGTGTTCTGTGAGGGGGAGACCTACTTTTAATTGACAAACCAATTCAGGCTGCATTTTGGATCACCGACCTGGCCACGGTGATCCAAGCCACGGTCATCTCAAGGCTCGATTACTGTAATGCGCTGTACATTGGCCTACCCTTGTCGGCAATCCAGAACCTTAAGCTGGTGCAGAACGCTGCAGCGCGTCTGCTCTCGGGAGCCTTAAGATCCGACCATGTGACTCCACTCCTGCGCGAACTGCACTGGCTTCCAGTCGAATTCCGGGTAATCTTCAAGGTGTTAGTTTTAACTTTTAAGGCCTTATATGGTTTGGGGCCAGTGTACCTGAAGGAGCGGCTTACCCTTATGTGCCCAGGAGATCACTGCGCTCAGAGGGACTCAACCTTTTGGATGTGCCTAATATTAGGGTTTGCAGATTGGCTAGTACACGCCGGAGGGCATTTACCGCTGCCGCGCCAGCTCTGTGGAACGGCCTCCCCGAAGAGATCCGGGCCATCCGGGCTCTCTTGCCGTTCCGCAGAGCAGTAAAAACATGGCTATTTAGGCAGGCTTTCGGCCCATAGCCAACTGCTACTATCTGCACTATCTGCACTTGCGGGTTCGCTGTTAGCATGCCATTGCCAATTATTGCTATTGGCTGGCAATATGTTTTAATTCGGGTGTTTTAATTGTTTTACTGTATTTTAATGTATTTTACTTGTTTATTTGCACTAATTTTGTGAACCGCTCTGGGCGCCAGAGAGAGTGGTATATTAAGCCGAACTTAATAAATAAATAATAAATAAAATTTTGCAACATTAGGATTGCACATTTGTTAAAGAAGAATGGAAAATGAACAAAGAGTACACAAATGATTAATCAGGAAAGGAAACTCCTATAAGTTCCTGGAAAGAGTGTCAAAATGACAAGGTTTTGATTTTTTTTTTTTAAAAAAAAAAGAGGCAGCAAATGAAGCACAAGAGGACAAATGTTATCTATGTCCATAGAAAATATTATTTGCTTGCTCCTAACCTTTGGCCAGAGGCGGCCCTAGGTAATTTCAAATGGCAGGCAAGCATTTTGGCGCACCTCCAGCATGCCCAAATGCGCATGCACGGAGGCGGAGTTTCCAGCATGTGTGGAGGCTCCGCATGCTGTAAACTCTGCCTCCGTGCCGGCTGGTAAATCTGCCTCCCAGAGTTACCAGCCGGCATGGAGGCGGAGTTTACAGCCGGTGGTGGTGCGCCCCGTGGTGATCTGGTGCTCTCGCCAGGCGCCTACCCCGCTGAGCGCGTTAATCTGCCTTTGCCTTTGGCAGGGGTGGAGCAAATAGAATGCAATGAGAAATTCCAGTTTCTCTTTCCCATCCTGACGTTCTAATTAATTGCTTTCACAAGTCTATCCCCGTGGAGGAAATTATTATATGATCTTCACACAAGATTCCATGATTTAAATAAGATCAGCTGCAGCAGAATTTCAAGAATTGTGAATACAGTTATCTCCGCCATTACTGTTGGAAAAATTTCTGTAAAACTGGATAAGTTTTCATTTTAGTATTCTTCATTAAATATTACACATTAAACATCTCTTTCTCTGTGTCTCTCTGAATATATGGTGTTGAAAAATGACATCCATTCATACACTCTATGTCTCTCTGTTACCATTTTTGGCTCTTTTACGAGTTTCACAAAATCCAGGGCTCGTCTGGAATAGCAATGCCCTGTATCCATCCCACAACTGTTTCGTTGCAAAGTGTCGATGGTCCACCGAACTGTCATCATTCATGTTCCCATACCCACTGCATGACAAGCACAACCTCAGCAATCAGGAAACAAAAGAATCTAAATTTGATGGCTTTTAGCTGGTTCCTCATCCACCAGGATACTCATCCTCCATAATACTCTGGTGGATGGCTGAGATTGCATCCAAGGAGTAGGAGGTGCAATTTTCCCTCATAATTGGATGCATACTTTCTCTCTTTCTCTTCCTCTCTCTCAGCAAGGATCAATCGATAACCCTATGCCTGGTTACCTCCTTTTGGGATTTTAGCATTTGCCTACCCTCTATGTCAGTGTTTCACCAAAGACCACCAGAAAACACAATATTTTCTGTTAGTCATGGGAGTTCTGTGTAGGAAGTTTGGCCCATTTCTAACATTGCTGGGGTTCAGAATACTCTTTGATTTTAGATGAAGTATAAATCCCAGCAACTACAACTCCCAAATGTCAAGGTCTATTTTCCCCAAACTCCACCAGTGTTCAAACTGAGTGTTCATGTCAAGTTTGATCCAAATCCATCATTGTTGGAGTGCACAGTGCTCTCTGGATGTAGGTGAACTACAACTCCCAAACTCAAGGTCAATGCCCACCAAACCCTTCCAGTATTTTCTGTTGGCCATGGGAGTTCTGTGTACCAAGTTTGGTTCAATTCCATCGGTGGTGGAGTTCAGAATGCTCTTTGATTGTAGGTTAACTATAAATCCCAGCAACGACAATTCCCAAATGACAAAATCAACCCCCTCTAACCCCACCGGTATTCAAATGGGGGTGTATCGTGTATTTGTGCCAAATTTGGTCCAGTGAATGAACATACATCCTGCATATCAGATATTTATGCGACGATTCATAGCAGCAGCAAAATTACAGTTATGAAGTAGCAATGAAAATAATTTTATGGTTGGCAGTTACTACAACATGAGGAACTGTATTAAGGGGTCGTGTCATTAGGAAGGATGAGAACCACTGCTCTATGTGTTCAATTAGGGTGCTGTAAATATTATAAATTTTCATTTGAATTCAGATGGGCATACGAGTATTTTCCTCTGTGCTGTGCTGAGTCTACTGGCAAATTCTTGTTATTTGTGAATGCTAGTTTTTAATTAAGTTAATTCAATCAGGCATGTTTTTTTCCTTGTAAATGTTCATTAAATTAGAACAGTCAATTTGGCAGATGTGTGTTAAGATTTGGACAGGTAGAGTTGGTGCACATCCTTAAGGTAAGCATCTTTAAGTCCTGCAGTTTGGGATAATTAAACCCACAGACAGATTTAAGAATCATCTTTGAGACCAATATTCCTCATCCCTTTGGAGGTATGAAGAGTTCAATGAACTAGGAATTTCCTGTATGTCAGCATCAAAGTGGGTCTAAGAAGTGAAAAAGCTAGAGATAGATCTGGGTAGAGTTCTCTGTAGGTAATTCTGATTACCTACTTTAAATTCATTTCCCTTGCAGATTATTGACTATGGGTTATTGATCTGTCATAATTAATTCCATTTTTAAGAAAGAAGCAGTTACCTTCTCAGAAGATAGCTATAGTCTGTATCTCAATGGAAATTACTTTGCTGCAGCCAATAAGACTTGATTTTTTTTACTTTTTTTCTTCTACTGCCCTTTGCTTCTAGTTGCCACATGGCCAAGATGGTGTCTCTGCTCTCTTAGGGTCTTATCACAATTGGGGCTTTTGGCCCCTTTTCCCTCTTTGAGGATGGGATCAACTGAGCACCATCATATGACGCTGGCTTGGCCCCACCCCATTGATCCCCAAAAACAAGACCAATGAGGCAAGTTAAGTTGTGGTTTGGGTAGAACCGGTTCTTGGCCACTATGTCGGACTGGATGAAGGCAAACAAATTGAAAATGAATCCAGACAAGACAGAGGCACTCCTGGTCAGTCGAAAGGCCAAACATGGCATAGGATTACATCCTATGTTGGATGGGGTTACATTCCCCCGAAGATGCAGGTTCACAGTCTGGGTGTGATCCTGGACTCATCGCTGAGCCTGGAACCCCAGGTTACAGTGGTGACCAGGGGAGCCTTTTGCATAGTTAAAACTTGTGCGCCAGCTGCAGCCATACCTTGGGAAGTCTGACTTGGCCACAGTAGTCCACGCTCTGGTTACATCCCGTACAGATTACTGCAATGCTCTCTATGTGGGGCTGCCTTTGTTCGGAAGCTGCGTCTGGTCCAACGGACTGCAGCCAGGTTGATAACTGGAGCGGTACTCAGAGAGTGCACAACTCCTCTGTTGTGCCAGCTTCACTGGCTGCCAGTTTGCTACTGGGCACAATTCAAAGTGCTGGCTTTAGCCTTTAATCCCTAAACAGTTCTGGTCCAAGTTACCTGTCTGAATGAACCATTAAGATGTTTAAGATCATCCGGAGAGGCCCTGCTCTCAGTCTCGCCTGCTTCGCAGGCGCGATTGGTGGGGACAAGAGACAGGGCTTTTTCAGTGGTGGCTCCTCGGCTTTGGAATGCCCTTCCTAGTGACATCTGATTAGCGCCCTCCTTCTTGACATTTCTTAAGAAAGTTAAGACCTGGCTGTTTGAGCAGGCATTCGCAGATGAATTATAATTGTTTAGTTAGATCTATGGAATGATGATGATGTGACGGAAAGTGATTTTAACGAGACACTGAGAATTGTATTTTTATGTTTTTAATTGTTAATTGTTGTTATATGGTTATAGTTTTAATTGTTTTTAATTGTGTTTTATTTGGAGGGCAGTAATTGCCTATGCAAACCACCTCGAGTCGCCTTTGGGCTGAGAGAGGCGGTATAGAAATGTAGTAAATAAATAAATAAATCAAACGGCAATGAGCGTTGCCACCCTTTCCCCCATCTGATGGGGACAGGGAGCCACTGCGTCTTGTTTTGTTCCTCAGATGAGATGGGGGAATGAGGGAGGCCAATTAAAGGGGGCAAAAATGGAAGTTAGTGCGAAGAGATCCTTAACTGACAACAAAAGAAACATCTGGGACAAAATTACTTCTCACTTTTCTTCTCCTGTATGATTTATAAAATCTTTGCCTGATGTAGAAGATACTGAAGCTTCAAAAGCTTGTATGATGTATTTTGTGCATTTAATTGGCCCATAAAGAAATCACTGTTTTTTTTGTATTTTGTTGTATTTTTCAGCATGGTCAACACAGCTACCCTTGAATATATGTTTCCCTATCTTGTGTCATACATCTTAGTTACTCCGATGGATGCAAATAATTTTCATTTCTAAGCTCAGCAAAACAAATTGGTTTGTCTCAATTGGGAGAGTCACAGCAACTAGCAGCACTAAACTGAATATCATAATTAGAACATCTTAATTAAAGATACCGTATGTACCGGCATACTAGACAACTGGGGGTATAAGATGACCCCCCAAATTTTAAACAAAAATATACTTGCCGTTTAAGACGAGTCTCCATTCTATGGTGATGGCTGGGGGTGATCTGCTCTTTTTCCTCCCTCCCTGGACGCCATAGCAGAGGGTCCGAGAGGAGCGGAGGAGGGCAGAGGAGGGGCACAGGGTGGAGGAATGGTGGGCCACATTGCTGAGAGAATGGCCTGCTGGGTTGTCCCCATGGCCCCGCTCGCCTTGGGAGATTGAGGGAGCGTGCGCAGGCAGGCCGGGGGATCTCCTTTGCGTCACGATCCTGGGGCGGACGGGGCCGCAGGGACAGTCCAGTGGGCTGTCTTCTTGGCAGTGCGGCCTGCCGTTCCTCCTCCCTGTGCCCTTCCTCCGCCCCGCCCCCCAGATACAGTAGTTTAATTTTATTATTTTATTTTAATGATGTTTAGGTTTTTAAAATTTTATATCCGGTGTACTAGACGACCCCCAACTTTTAGTAAGATTTTTCAGAGCTAAAACGTTGTCTAGTTCGCCGGTACAAATGGTAGTTTGTACATCTGCATTCAGTAAATAAATAAGGGTCATCTGTTGAATATCCCTTTTATACTTCTGGGAAAAATAACAACATAAGGACTATTTATGGAACACACCTCCAAGTATCTATAGTGTTAATCCATTCTGAGATATCTAGAATATAGTTAGTAGTTTGCTTACTGGGGATGAACTGTTTGTCTTTAATTTCCAAAGACCGAACAAATTATGCTGCCTTTCTAATGTATGGGAAATGGCTCTTTCTACATCCACAGCGGTTTAGGTTTAGAGAAAGAAGGAGTGTTGTCTCCATCACCCTCACATCCAGAAAAAATACCCTAAAAGAATAGCTTTGCAGAGAGGAGTTATGTAGTTTGGTACCATCAATCTGACAGAACTGGGAAGGTTAAACATTCTCTGAGGAGCTGTCAGGTTTGATAGTAGTAAGTAATTTCCCAGCCCCACCTATAATATTTTTAGGGACCAGAGGAGACATTACAACCCAAACCTTCCTCAAAGGGAAAATGAAAATTGCTAGGTGGATAAAATACAGCATCACAAGGCACTCTCTTTAAGTGCATGTTTGAAAAATCACATCATCAGGATGAAAGGGGAGAATTCTACAAGAGAGAACTGAACGAAGTTTGGCAAAATTCAGGGAAGACTTCCACAGGCGAGAACATTTACCTTGATGTATTTATTTTCTCAATTAATGAAACTGGAATATTTAATTAAAATGAAAACGCTGGTACCAAGGTGGCAATGTGAATGCTTGTAATGCCAGTGTAACACTGAATTTCAAGTTGAATGGCTACTGCAATTGGTGGCATTGACCATTCTAAGCAGGGAATTACTGTCAGGGAACATTTGTAGGACTCAAGCCTCACATCTTTCATTCTCAGTGCTATATTTATATGGGTCAAGGCTACCTTCCGTAAGCCAATTACTCTGTAGCTAGTCCATTTAGATTAAGTCTAAACCCCATGTGCAGCTAAATGCCCTGTCTACTGGAAATTAAACAAATTGTTTTGTTCCAGGCAGGCATGTAGGGAGCTTCAGCCCCCCCCCATTCCTCAGGGTGGTCTGCAAGAAGACCTTACTGGTACATTATTTAAACTGTTATGTGCATTCATATCATGATCTGATCACCATGCTGATCACAATATATCCCCCATATTCATGGGGGTATTGGGATAACAATAAAAAAGGTTTGGTAGGGTAGACCCTCTCACCCAGACTCAGCCCCCCCCCCCAAATCAAAATCTTGGCTACGGCCCTGGTTCCAGGCCACCTTAGCAGTTTTTCATCTACACATTTCCAATTTTGTTTTAGCTATTTTGTATTGATTTAAGTTATCTCTCTTAATGGGTTATTGTGGGATCAAATGAAATTGCTGTTCTGATGCATTGTTGCACCAACAATTTGGGAGTGATAATTATATTGCACATAAAAATTGGGTGAGACTGAGACTAGAAGTACTGGAGCCAAGCTGGGGCTTCCTTAAAAAGGGCTTGGAACTACATGCAGGCCACAGACAAACTTCGCCCAACCAAGAAATAACCTCTTACCACCCATACCATAGCTGTCAAATGCTGTTTTGGTGCTTGGTTGAAAATGGCAACTTATTTCTAGGTCCATGTCAGGCGCGTAAAGAATTCCAGGTTGAGATGTGGCTGGCAATGATCCTTGCATACAGCACTGGAACATGTATATAATTAATTTTACACTACAATTTTTAAAGGAAACAAGTTTTAGCAGAACCTATGGAATTTTGTCAGCAAAGATATTTTAAAATGCCATCATTTGTTTTTGATTTTTACAACTTACAAAACTATTTATTTATTTATTTATTTTAATGTGTTGCCTTTCTCCCAAAGTGGGATTTAGGGCAGATCATAACTGTAGATAAGTGAAGACCGTGATACATGCCACCGTAGTCTCCCGTCTTGACTACTGCAATGCCCTGTATGCGGGTCTACCGCTGTCCACGACTCGGAGGCTGAGACTTGTCCAGAATGCAGCGGCCAGACTCATCTCCGGGGGGCATCGGCTAGGAACCATATCTCGCCAATCCTAAAAGCTCTTCACTGGCTCCCTACAGAGTTCAGAGTGGTCTATAAACTCATGGCGATAACTTTCAAAGCACGGCAAAGAACCGGACCAGCCTATCTGGGCGACCGGTTAATAGACCAACACAGTGAAAGACCATCGCGTGAAATAAATGGTGACTGTATAGTTATCCCAGGGGTGAGAGAGGCCCGGCTGACAAAGACCCGACGGAGAGCTTTCTCTGTGGTGGCTCCTGTAATCTGGAATACACTTCCGCCTGCTCTTAGGGCCATATCGGCCCCAGCCAGATTCCTGTCCGAGCTGAAAACTTGGCTCTTCCGCCAGGCGTTTGGGGATTGACTAATCTTGGGGATTGGGCCCTTTGTGATTCTTTGAACCCGTGTTTTTAATTAGATGTATTTTTAAATGATGTAAGTCGCCCGAGCACCATCGGTGGAGGGCGACTCACAAAAATAAAGTTATTATTATTATTATTATTATTATTTAAAGACTTGGCTGTTCAAGCAGGCCTTTGCAGATGAAGTGTAATTAATTAAATGAGACCTGCGGAATGGTATGACGATGCAACAGAAACCGATTTTAATAATGAGAAGCTGAGATTTGTATTCTATATTTTTAATTGCTAATTGTATTGTTTTATATGGTTGTTTATTAATTGTTTTAATGTGTTTTATCTTGTGGGCATGCGTTGCCATTGTACACCGCCTTGAGTCACCTTTGGGCTGAGAGGAGCAGTATAAAAGTATAGTAAATAATAAATAAATTTTTAAAAAATCAAATGTGGAAAGAAAGTGGAACTAACAGATTTGTCCATTTATCTAAGCACATACATGCATTTGTGTGCTCTTAATCTGCATTAATTTTGTATCCATTCTGGTATTGTTGAGCTACAACTCCCAGCAGCCTTTGTGGCATGGTTCCCTGTCCTGGACTATGGAGAGTTACAAGCTACCCCAAGAACACCATCCTACACATATCCCAATGGATTAGCCCTTTTCATTTATCCTGTCATGGACCGATCCAAGATTTATTGAGATGTGAAGAAGGTTTCTATGTGGCTGCTCCCACATCCTATGAGAAACATTTGCCCTCTTTGCATTTTATCTTCCACTACTGCCTAAATCTATCTTATTTAAGCAGGTTTTAAACCTAGGAAAACTTATGCCCTTCCAATGTAATAATCACAGATGATTGAGATGCAGTGAGTCTTATTATGTATTTTATTGATTTTGGTATAGAGTGCCCCATTTTTGAAATAGAGACATCATTCCTCCTATAGGATGTCCCATAGCCATCGGGATGTCAAACTTCTGACTGAACCTATTGGAGGGACATGAGGGGACTGACCCACTATGATGGGAGTTGTAGTTCACCCTGCACCCAGAAAGCCCCACTGATGTCAAATCTAGTGCAAAATTGCCACACATGCCCAACATGACCAACTTTAAGTACTGATGGAGTTTGAGGGCGTTAACCTGGCATGGTGTGAGTAGTAGTTCACCCACAACCTTATGCATTTTCTTCATGAGACCATTCATAATTTTAATGACTTTTCAAATAACCTGAGCATAACCAGGTACTCAAACTAGTATTAAATAAGCATAAGATACAACACCTTAGGAACTAATCCCATCAGAAAATATTTGCGAAGTAAGTTCTCAGCAAATCTACATAGAAAATTCATGATAATATTATCTTGAAACCTCTCAATGAGTGAATGCCTTTCCAGGAATAAAGTAAACTGATGTAACAGTAGGTGTTTATGAGTAGTGTTGTGCATGGATCCATTTTTAAAAATGGTATTTGGCTGGTTCAGCTGGTTCCGAAGCCTCTAATGGCATGGGCTCTGCAGCTACCCGTAACAGAACAGTGGCTGCCAAAAAACTGCTGCTTTCGGTTTCTGTTGGCTACATATGAGGTGTGGGGAGGGATAGATGCTAGAATGGAAAAGATCCCAGAAAGGCTGCTTTCTTAAGCCCTTGCCTTGACCCCTGGTCTCCTTGAAAGACAGAAAATAAAGGATCACAGAAAGGGTGGTTTCTTAAGTCTAATGCCAGAATGGGGAGTCTTGTAAGTTTCCCATTGCTGCCAATGGTCCAGATCTTCCCAGATCATTAAGTTGCTGAGCGAAAATGGCTTTTTTTCCATTAGCTGATTTCAGGAGCTCCAAAAAACAGATCCGGGTACCCACCAAAACTCAGATACCCAAAACAGATCACGGACCAGCCGAATTGCACAACCCTAGTTATGAAGTTTTGTCTAACACTCACTATAAACTTAAAGAAAAGTTAAAATAGTTCCCCTGAAACCATCTATAACAACTATTGTTTATAATAATGGATTTTATACAACATGTGACTATGCTGCATCAATTCTTTCATGTTTTGCTATACACCATAATAAACCACTACGTTTTAGTAATCAGTTTTGGGATGACAAAAGTGACATACTGTTATAGATATATGGAATGGTCTTATGACATCCTTTGTCACACAAAATTGCATTCCTACCAATTTCCTTCTGATAGCATACTGCAAAATAGCTTGTGAACTATTGCCCCTTTCCCCAGGGTAGAGAATATTAGGCAAAGCTGTGTTAAAAAAAAATAGTAAAAGAAGGTGATGAATAGTCTGTCTCTACCTATCATTTTGGGGTGGGGGGCAAAAAAGAAGGAATGTTTTATGCTGATTTAGTATTTAAAAGATGATTTCTTTTCTTCCTTAAACTATTAGCCAAGCTAAAGATAGATTGCAGCATCCAAATACTAATGATCTGATTATCTAAAATACTACTAATCAGATTTTGGTCCAAGGAACACAGCAGGTCCCCAAGTTCTTGTCTGCAAATTTCCCAGAAATAAATAATTGTAGTTCTCAGACAAAAATATGGTGTTTGTTCCTGAAATATTGCAAAAAAACACCCCAAAACACCCTTCCTCGTCTGCTATATCAGATATCTTATTAAGAAAATTGGATTAAGATATGGAGAGAGAGAGAGAGAGAGAGAGAGAGAGAGAGAGACACAAAAGATGAATGAAAGTATGGCTTAAATAAGTAAACAGAACAAAAGCATCATATTACTCTACTAGTGTTCCCAAAAGACCATGATGGTACCGTGTCCTTGTTAAAATTTATTTTGTTACTTTTGGTCCAGCTCTCTAATCTGTTAAGATCATTTTGAATTCTGATCATGTCTTATGGAGTCCTAGCTATTCCTTTTAATTTGATGTCATTTGCAAACTTGATAAGCAGGCCCTCTAAAACTTCATCCAAGTCATTAAAAAAGATGTTGATCAGTACTGGGCCCAGGATCAAAGGATGCGGCACTCCACTAGCTACTAGGCATGTTTTAGAATCCTAAAATGGCGATTCTTATATCAAATGGGGGGTTTGATTAGTATATCAAAGACTTACAAAAAAATTCCCAAAATTTTGGAAATGTAACTTAAGTACTAACGAAATTCGTTAGTAATTCGTATGCCAGAGCATGCGCATTCAGATGAGTTTGGCCTACAACTCCCAGAAATCCTAACAGCTGGTAAATTGGCTGGGATTTCTGGGAGTTGTAGGCCAAAACTTGAATAAACCACACTGAATTCTAGATGGGACTCTCCAAATAGGAAGGAGGGAGGGAAGGAGGGAGGGAGGGAGGGGGTTTTCTATTCTAGGAAGCAGCAAAAGAAAAGGAGGAGGAGCCCCCCCCCCCCTCGCTCCTCGCTGCCTCTCTCTCACCCCGATCCTGAGGGAGCGAGGGCCCAAGTTTGCCCAGGCTGAGAGGAAAAGGAAGAGGCCTGAGGCTGTGAGGAATGGTGGGAGTTGAAGTCCAAAACACGTACCTGGAGGGCTGAAGCTGGCCCCATCGCAGAGCAACGGGAAGCATGGCAGCAGAGCAACGGGGTGTGTGAGAAGGATGGGGGGAGCCTGGAGGACTACACTTTCCAGAATGCATTGCCTAGCCTACCTAGCAGCAGCGTCACTTCCAGTTCCTCATAGAAATGCGGGAAAAAGAAGAAGCTGAATGAAGGCGGGAAGGAAATGAGGGGGAGAAGACAGGGAGAAGTGAGTAGTACAATAATTAATTAATTAATACTTAAGAATTTCTTACGATCCTAACGCAAATTGTTGGCCTCAAGAACCGTAAAAAAACATACGGAAGTCTACTTCCGGGATCGCGGAATAAGGTTGTCAGCGATACGTAAAACCTCAAAAGTCCCATTACATACGAATCTCTTACGAATCCTTTTAATTTCCGTTTCATTTTTCTCATGCCTACTAGCTACTTCTTTCCAGTCTAAAAAGGAACCATTGAATTTGGTTGCTTAACCAATTATATCACCTAACAGTAGTATTATCTAGCCCACATTTTACTCATTTGTTTGAAGGAAGATCATGGGAGACCTTGTCAAAGGCCTTACTGAATTCATGGTATGCTACATCCACAGCATTGTCTGCATCTACCAAGAAAGTGGTAAGATTAGTCTGTCATGACTTGTTTTTGAGAAATCCATGTTGATTTTGAGTGATCACAGAATTTTTTCCTAAGTGATTACAGACTGCCTCCTTAATGATATGCTCCAGATATTTCCCGTTGTTAGGCTGATTGAATTGTAATTGTTTGGGTCCTCTTTTTTTCTCTTCTTGAAGACAGGGACAACATTTACCCTCTTCCAGTCTGCTGGGACTTCTGTTGTCCAAGAATTTTCAAAGATTTTTGCCAGTTGTTTTGAAATGACTTCTACTAGTTCCTTCTAGTTCCTAAGTTATAAACAAGACAGGTTCTGTTTTTAAGTTGAATTTTTATTTAAGTTGAAACAGGCACATTTTTAAAGCATAACTCCAGCCCAAAATATATGTATATTCGCTTTTTGTAGCAAGGGAAGGGTTAACAAACCTACAGTGTTTGTTCTGCCATCTATGCCCATGTTCAAAAGATTTCACCTCACTTTTTGTCCATGTGATAATTGCGGTTTGAAAAAAAAGCTTGTTGTGGAAACAAGGACTGGCGAGAAAGCTTCAGCGGAGACCTCTTTCCCCATGATAACTTTTTCAGGAATTAATTTCCCTTCCTAGGAGTAGATTACTCTCACTTCCTTTGTGTCACCTTCATTCTAAGGAGCCTGCAGTGGTGCAGTGGGTTAAACCCTTGTGCAGGCAGGACTGATGACTTAAAGGTTGGGTTGCTGACCTGAAGGTTGCCAGTTCAAATCCAACCCTGGGAGAGTGCGGATGAGCTCACTCTGTCAGCTCCAGCTCCCCATGCGAGGACATGAGAGAAGCCTCCCACAAGGATAGTAAAAACTAGGGCTGTTTCCAAATTTCGGATACTTCCAAATTTTGAAGTTTTTTTGCCTATTTACAACTTTTGAAGCAATTTTGAGAGCAGCCCTCTCAAAAGTAATTCCGAATTCTGAATTTTGGAATTCTGAATTTTGAATTTCGAATGTCATTTCTGAATTTTCTTGCTGATTGCTCATTGGCTGATGGCTAACAGCTGATTCTCCCCTCTGCTGATTTTTTGGGCCATGTTTGAAGGCGGACGACATTTTTGAAGACTTCCAAAGACTTCCGAATTTTGGAAATACTTCCGAATCAATTCCGAAAAATTTTACAAAAATTCTGAAGTCAATCACATCCGATTTTTGAACGAAATCAACATCCGATTCCAAAACTGAAGCATTTATTTGTCTTCGGAAACAGCCCTAGTAAAAACATTTAAAAAAACACCTGGGCATCCCCTGGGCAACTACCTTGCAGAGAGCCAGAAGTGACTTGCAGTTTCTCAAGTCGCTGCTGACATGGAAAAAAAGAAACTGATTCTTAACTATGAGTAATGTGCAAGACGGATGTTTGTAACTCGGGGACTGCCTGTACTACAAAAGTGTTTGAGGAGAACTGCAGAAAGTCACTTTGAAGGAGCAGGAAAATTTCATGACTATGACAGAATAAAAGACTACTGTTTTGTTCAGTTATCTGATATACACACATATATCCAACTGATTGCATCCACAATGTGAAATTTCACACAATTTAATGATATAACAAATACTTACATTGTAATATTCAAAAGCACACTGGGACAGGTAAATCAATCGCATCCTCACTCCAACTACAGAAAGATGTTGATGCATTCGACCAATGCTAGCTATCAATAAGATAGCACTTACTAACTACACTGACCTTATATTCAAGGCCCTAAACATTAACAACTTTGTTATGAAAAAACACACACAAACAGGTTCAGTTCAGCACAAAGCTAAGTTTACTTGATTATTGAGAATCTAGCTAGTCTGTATTGCAACAAAAAATAAATAAATCTGTGAACATTATCAGAGCAGCCAAGAAAATAACGTGAATATACAGTTGGGTCATCTATTTCCATGGAATCTGTATCCACAGATTGAATCATACACAGTGTTAAAACATTTAAAAAAACAAAAGCAAATCTTGATTGTGCCATTTTATGTAAAGGACATCATTGTCTGTTGTAGTTGAGCCTGAGTGCGAGGCTGAGAGAGTGCAGCCTTGGGGTCAGGAATGTGAAACGGGTTACTCATGAGCAGGAGTCTGATGAGGAACATGAGTGGATAAGGATAAGACAAATACTTAATGAATCCTCTGATGAAGATACCTTTCTGGGGTTTTCTGGGGATGATGGGTCTGGTGAGGAGCACTCCATGGGGGATGGCGATGGAGATTTGCAGAGCTTGGAAGAAATATCCCATGACTAAGGTTCAACAGATTCATGACATTTGTGAGGAGCCAACTAGTAGTGACTCGTTTGTGGGCTTTACTGGGGATGGGAACTGGAGCAGTCTTCAAGCTGGGGCGATCTAAGTCATAGCAGGAGAAGAAGGAATTGGCATGAGAGACAAAGGGCAGCACATGAAGCTGTGTTAGCAGCTGAAAGGATTGATGATGGGGCATTAGCTCAATCAAGTTCTGAGGAGGAATTGTGAATAAGAGGGACTGTTCCCTTGCAGCTGGCAAAGAGTCGCTTTGCTACCCATGTCCTGCCTTGTGTTGCTACCCATGTCCTGTGGATTGATTCTTGGACATGAGTTTAGACCCTGGACTTCCTTCTCTGATTTGGGTATTGTATTGGTTGGGGTCCGCATCTTGTTTCCTTTGTTTGGCTACACCGAGTTTACTTCCTGTGTGCTAATTGCTGCTGCCACTGCTTCTGCTTTCTAGTTGTGACACCGGACCCGTTTAAACTACTCTGTTTTGCTGCCTTCGCCATTGGATTGACCTCAGACCTTGTTGACGTTTCTTCACTGCCTGCTTTCTCCCCCTTTGGATGACGACATTGACCTGATTGACGATGCTTGCTTTTTCCCGTGTTTTGCGCTGTATCATGGGTTTTGTGGAGATATAATCCAGGCTTTTGGTTTGATACTCTTTTTTGCTCAGTAGGCTTGCCTTTTGTGTTACTTTTGTCCTCACACTGAAGTCCAAGTGTTTTTGGATCATTTTGATCCTTTTTTGAGTTTTTGTGATGCTGTTAATAAACTTTACTTTAAACTATATTGGGCTTGGCTCTCTGTCCCCGGTATTGTCTATAATAGGAATTGAGCATCCACAGATTTTGGTACCCATGGAACCAAACCAAGGCCCACTAAATTGAGCATAGCTTGTCATTGCCTAATTTGTCTCCAAAATGGTCAGTGACTTCTAATGATTTTATGTTAGCATCTTTGGCTTATCACATAAACACACACGAGTGTATATGCACACATATCAAAAAGCAATTCTAATACTTCCTCTGTCATAAAGAAAATACCTTGAATCAGCACCAGGCTTTGACTATAGTCTGTGTGTGTGTATGTGTGTCCTCTGCTTACTATGAGTCAACTCATCTATGTGCTGCAGCCTGCTGCTCATTTGAATTATAATCCATGGCCAATTTTTGGTACTTGTAAAGCTAGTTTATTACTTCTGCATCATAGAGGGATCAATAAAATTCCCAGAATACAAAATCCCTAAGAAAAACATAGCTGAAGAGTTTAGGGAAAGTAAATACTTAGAAATAAAAATTATCATGTGATGGATCTAAGCTGCATTGATTGTTGTATACAGGATCGTCATATTCCAGCCCTTAATGTTTGTGTAATTATGCATTTTAATAATTTGCATTTCAATTATGAAAAATCAACACATTAATCATTGCACTTTTCCTACTTCCATATTTTAGGTTTAGCACAGTTTTTTGAACTAACAACGTTTTCGGAAGGACTAGCATAGAGTAATGTTTAAAGTGATTAAAGTGATCCAAGTTCAATCTTCAGTATCTCCAGTCGGTATCAGGTATTTAGCAAGTTCATTACACTCTTGTACCCATCTTAACTTAATATCTTTTCATTTCAATCTCTTAATCTTGCACGGTAAGGCTAATGAAATCAAGCAACATTTACAATCATTTATTTAGTTGTCTATTTCTTTTTTACTTGACATACTTGATATGTTTGCAGCAAAGGTCCAGGAAGCAAGCCAAGTAACCCAGGAACTGGTGAACACAGTATTATTTAAGGTTGCCCAAAACATGTGTTCTGGCAACTTGGCCTTCCTAGCCCTTCCTAGTCAATCCTAAAACCATCTTTCCTGCCTCTTATTAGCAAGGAAATTTTGATTTCATGGAAATAGTTGCAGTAATCCTCTACCCACTTTTCTAGAAGTATGTCTGACTGAACTCAATGGAGTTAATTCAATGTGCATTATTTTAATAACTGTCATGGATCTGACATGACGAGGAAGTAGCTTTAGCTAACTGCTTCAATCTGCACTTTGTGAATGAGTGCAGTAAAGGAGAACAAAGTACATCACTGCAGGTCATCTCAAAGAATAATGGCTACATTCAAAAATAAAAAAAATAAAATGTAGACATGGAAAACTAAAGAGACCAGAAACTTCAGTCTCCACTTGTCTTACAGAAAGATTCAAATATTTATTCTGTCTTGTGTAAGTCGCCCAGAGCACTTCGGTGGAGGGCGACTCATGAAATAATAAAATGAAATGAAATGAAATGACATATCTGCATAGACAGTAATGAGAATGCGGACAGAAAGACACCATTCTTCAAACATAAAGAGATTGACATTCTAAAATAGTCCTGGCTTCCTGAGGCTCTCATGTCAAGCAAACAAGTGCACACTAAGATAAGTCTATCAGTTCCAGACACTGTTTCTATTCTCTCACTTCTATGCTTCTTCAGTTTGTTTGCTTTTGATCAAGTTTACTGCTCTTTCTCCTCCTTAAACTGTCCACAGGCAACAAACAATTGCTCCTCTAAGATATTGTGATAGCATATTAGTTGAAGTGCAGGAATAATCCTTGTGTTAATCATGCCTTCTATGGAGCTGAGCCTCAACACAATGGGGTTATGCAAAAATTGTTTGATAAATTTAACACAATTTACAATGTATCAGAGAAATATATTCAAGGAGGAGGAGGGAAGGAAAAAGGAATTTTACAGGTTACCCCACTCCCTAATAGACTGCTTTGTGACTTTGCGATGAATGTTGCTGTCCTTGAGCAAGCAGGGATCATCAGCATTAAGGCCATGCTATTGAGAACACAGCTGCGTGGGCAGGGCACATCTCTAGGATGGAGGACTACCGCTTCCCAAAGATACTACTCTACGCCATGGGTCAGTGCAAGAAAGGCACCCCAAAGAAGAGATATAAGGACTCCCTGAAACAACATCTCAGGCTTGGCCAGATTGATCACCAACTAGGGTCCACTCTGGCCTCACATCGGGAGGCCTGGAGACCACAATGCTGCGGAAACAACATCACCCAAGGAGACTTTCTGCAACCAGACTTGCCTATCTCGGATTGGCCTTCTTAGTCATCAACACACTTGTAGAAAGCATGGGATGAGTCCTTCCTGAATCTTCATTCGCGAAGAGAAGCCAAAAGAATAGATTGCAATTTTCAATACACAGAATGTTTCAAAAGGATGGACCCAATTTCAAGAAAATATATAACAACACGTTACAGAATTACACAAAAAGTTACAAACGGTTTAATGAGTTATTGAGTTATCAAGTTTTATTAAACATTTTGAGACAGAAACAAATTTAAAAACAACTGCCAATGGAGCATACCTCATTAGGCCTGATGTTGTGGGTGTGTGCGTGGGGGGGGGGGAGATTTTGCAAATGATGGTGGTTAAGGGCTGCTTGTGTGCTGAGAGAGGCATCTAGTGGTAATAATTTGAAACACTATGCCCCACCCTTTCAAGTAGTAAGAATGGTTCATGGCTGCAGAAATATATCAGTTTCACATCAAGACCATCTCTTTTTTGTGATATTCATTAGGTAACTTTGAAACATACTATATTTTACATTAAGTATTGGATATAACCCACCTTTATTTGAAGCAACTAAAGAAAGTAGAAATAGAAACACTCTACCAGAAAGTTTGAATATATCTGTTTTGTAATCACTCTTACGTTTGCAGGTATATACTTGGAAGAAGTTCTATGTAGTGTCTACTTCTTTGTTTTTCATGTTTTGCTATAATATCCAGACAAGCCTCTTTGTACATTTATGGTATGCTCCATTCTATACCCTCAAAAGGTCAACATAAATCCACAGAAGCCTGAGCATTGCTGTTGAAATAGATGCAATTCATTCCAGGTGTACTGTTCCAATCACCTGCTGAATAGTGATTCTATAGCAGGAAAATAATCCTCTTCTACGTTCCAGCAATACACAAGTGAAAACTAAGAACACTTCTGACCTCTATAAGAAACAAGCAGGTCAACAATGTCAATAAAACTAAGCAGAATGAAAAAAAGGTATTCTGAGACCCCCAGGAGCTAGGTTCTTAACATTGGACATGCCTGCTTTTATTCTACTCAATGAAATACATAATTTTTATGTATACATGCATATGGATGTGTACAGTATGCTTTGCTATATTGGTGAGAAATCTTCCAAAATACACATTGACAAGGTAATTGATTATGGGAAAGGAAGATCTTGGTTCAACAGATATTAATTTAATTGGCAATTAAACCTGCAGTGAAAGAGGAAGCTCATATGGTAAAGGGCAGAGAAATACCAAGAGAGGTATTACAATAGGGAGAGAATGCACCCTTGTACTTTTCTTGTCATACCTTACTGGAAAGGTAATGAAATTGATTTTTTTTCCAATCTAAAGAAAAACAAATAGCAAAAGTCTATTAAAATGTTTAAAATTAGTTACAGAGGAACATTTGATTAAGGATTGTATGGGCCAATGGTCAAACAATGTGGTTCATAATATTCATTTAGATAAATGGTAACAGATATGGAAAACAAAGATTAAATTCACAGGATGTTATGGACTAAGAGAAAACTTCTATAAATGATGTCCAGATGGTACACAACACAAGAAAGACTAGCAAAGATGGAAGGAAAATTACAAAAATGATCGATCTGGTGGAGATAGACAAATTGACTATGCTTATGAAATTGCCAGACCTGCCCAAATATGAAGAAGAGTGGCAGCCTTTTATTGACTTTGTAAAAGACAAGAAGAAAATTAAAACATTGCATTTATAAAAAGGAAGTCAGTATACAGAGATGTAAGAATAACAAGGAAAAAAAGGAGTTAGTGATAAGAATAACAGTATCCCCAAAGGTATTCAATGGATCCTAAAAATTAATCTATTATAAATAAGAAAATATATGACAAAAGTTAGATTTTTTATTATGAAGAAGACAGCAGTGAGAGGGTAGGAAATATTGATAAGACTTTCTCTTTTCTGTTTCTTAACTTTTCTATCTTCAATGCTTTAATTTTCCCTATAAGATAAGAAATGTTTTAAACATCATAAAAAAACTATTTTGCATACGATAACTATGGAAGTGGACGATAATATAAAATGTTAAAATACCATTATTTTATATCTACTCTTGTACCCTTCCCCTCTCCCCATACTTTACTAATAGAGTAGTACTACTGTAACGCTCTCTACATTGCCCTGCCTTTGACTGTGATCCAGAAACTCAAGCTAGTGCAGAACACTGCAGCCCGGCTACTCGCAGAGGAGCCCGTGAGTTGTCGCATCACC
This sequence comes from Anolis apletophallus, assembly GCA_030556195.1. Lineage (NCBI taxonomy): Eukaryota > Metazoa > Chordata > Lepidosauria > Squamata > Anolidae > Anolis > Anolis apletophallus. The sequence continues at coordinate 122,087,373 of JARBWK010000010.1, forward strand.
CCGGTCCTGCAGGGACTGCACTGGCTACCAGGGGCAGTCTATCCGTTATGCCAACTACGTGGCTGCGTAGAGCACCGGCACCTGGGAGGGGCGCTGCTGCGCCGGCCCCGCCCCACTGCCCGCCCCGCTCCGCTGCCACACCGGTCACGCCTCTGCAGTCGCCTGCACAGCCCACGCCCGCCCCACTGCCCGCCCCGCCCGCTGCCACGCCCGGCCGCGCCATGCCGGCTGCACCACGCCGCTGCGCTGGCCGCACCTCCGCATGCGTGGAGATTTTTGCGCATGCGCAGAGGCTCCTACAGGCACTACAGCGCCTGTAGGAGCTTCTGCACATGCGCAAAAATCTGTGCGCATGCGCACTGGCTCCAGAGCGTGCCTCCCAGATTTTCATGCATGCGGACTGGCTCCAGAGCGGGACTCGCACTTGGGAGCCACTGGGGGGGGGGGGCGCAAAAATAATTTTCGCTTCCCCCTTTCCGGGATAGGTAGGACCGCCCCTGCTGGCTACCAATTGAGTACCAGATTACATTCAAAGTATTAGTCTTAATTTTTAAGGCCTTACATGGTCTGGGGCCAGTGTACCTGAAGGATTGCCTGTTCCCATATAGTCCCTCAAGATCGCTACGGTCTGAAAATTAGAACCTTTTGGTCATTCCGAGTGTGAAATCTTATCATATAACAGCAACCCAACAGAGGGCTTTTTCTATTATTGCCCCAGTTTTTTGGAACAATCTACCATCTGAGACTCGAGCTATGCGAAATTTGGTTTCCTGTTGCAAAGCCTGTAAAACCTTATTATTCAAACAAGCCTACAAGTCGTTATGTGATGTTACTTTAACATGTATTGTTGTATTGTTTTACTGCTTTACTGATTGCTGTAAACCGCTCCGAACCGCTGGGAGTGGCGGTGTACAAGTCGAAATGAATGAATGAATGAATGAATGAATAAATAAATAAATGAAATGTCGGTCATGGGGAGAATATAACTGTACAATAGAAAGTAGTCTCAAACCCTTTGTCGACAAGCCAGATGACACCGGTGTGTTGCTACCACGAGCAACAACAAAAACATTTTCTGGCCACCATGATACACTGTAGGTAAAGGCAAAACGTACAACATATGAAATGCTAAAGAAATCCACTTTGGCGATGCATGCAGAAAACAGATTTAATTTCCATCAGATGCATTAATCTCATTCACAAACTATTCTAAAAATGAATGCTCCAGCTATGGCTTATTAATTAATAAAACTGCAAAGAAACACATATCATTTGTTGCAAGGACCTCATAGTGGAACAAAATAAAATTTACAGGTAATTACTTTACACTAATTTGCTTCCAATGAAGTACATTACTAGAGTCATTATTAATAAATACTGTAAAAAAGAGAGAAAGTGATTACTTTGAAAGTGAAAGAAACTCACTTTGAACGATAATTATTACTCCAAAATGGTATTTTAAACAGCAACCGTTTACATTTTTCCTGAATTTAGGTCACTCTTCTGGGGAAGGAATGAAACTAATCATGAGAAGTTATTTCTAAAGAGAGGTATATCTCATCAGAACTATAAAAAAGGGGGGGGGGATAATTCAAAAATAATGCTTCAAATGTGCTTCAAAACCAAGACCAAAAGCAATACATTTTAATAACTCTACCTACTGCATGAGAATAATTGAACCCTGAACTTGCAGCAAGAGTTAAACGCTATCGCAACAAAATGGTTTCAGTTAAATTTAGTGCCCTCCCTCAAATAGTTCTTATACTAAACATGCCATGGTCTGTTGAAGCTGGTGCTGAGACAAAATAAGAGTTATAACTGTACTGATCAGTAATGGATTCATTGACCTTCAGAGCTCTCTCATCATAATAAAATACTTAAAATGACAAAAGAACCAATGATCCAATGGACTATTTAAAGCATATAAATGTAAGCTATGGCTATCCAGTCTCACCTTAATCTTCTTTTCCCCTAAGCTAAACAAACCAAGTGCCTTGTCCTCATATGACATGCTTCTAAACTGTCTATTGCAGGTTGACCATCCCTCATCCAGAAATCCAAAATTCAAAGTGCTGCAAAATCTGAAATTATCCACATAGCTGGCTGACACACTGACACTTTTGCATTCTCATCATTCAATGAACACAAACTTTGTTTCATACAGAGTTATTAACATTTTATATAAAATTGCCTTCAGGCTATATGTATACAATGTATCTGAAATATAAAGCAATTTTGTGTTTAGACGTGGGTCACAACTTCAAGGTTATGTACAATCGGGGCCAGCGAGTGGAGGAGGGGGGCTGGTTTCCAAGAGGTCCCCCCTTATATGCGTGGTTCCTCAGGGGGCCATCCTTTCCCCTCTGCTATTTAATATCTACATGCAACCACTTGCTCAGCTGGTGCGAAGCTTTGGGCTTGAGTGCTATCAGTATGCTGATGTCACGTAGATCGTTCTGAGGATGGAGGGCTGACTGGACTCCGTACCCGATAATTTCCATCAGTGCCTCAAAGCCGTAACTGGATGTTTGCATGCCAGCAGGTTGAGGGTGAATCCAGCGAAGATTGAGATCCTATGGCTGGGTTATCCAGGCAGTAGGGATATCCAGTTGCCTACCCTCGATGGCGAGGCACTTTGCCCACAATCATTGGTAAAGAGCCTGGGGGTCCTTTTGGACCCTCTGCTGGCAATGGAGGCTCAGATCTCTGCTGTGAGCAGAACTGCATTTTTCCATCTGCATAAGGCTAGACGACTGACTCCCTATTTGTCTAGGAACGACTTGGCCACAGTGATCCAGGCTACGGTCATCTCAAGATTAGACTACTGTAACACCCTCTAAATTGGCCTACCTATGTTGGTGATCTGGAAGCTCAAGCTAGTGCAAAATGCTGCGGCTCGACTCCTCACCGAGGAGCCGTCGAAATGTCATATAATCCCAATTCTGCAGCAGCTGCACTGGCTGCTGATCGAGCACCGGATTACCTTCAAAGTGATGGTTCTTACCTTCCAGGCCTTACATGGTTCAGGGCTGGTGTACTTGAGGGACCGCCTTACCCCCTACCAACCCCAGAGATCACTCAGAAGACCAAGACTTGTTGGAAGTTCCCAGTTTTAAGACCTTTCGTCTGAAGGCGACTAGGCATAGAGACTTCTCGGTCATGGTGCCATCTTTATGGAATGCTTTGCCAGCAGAAACTTGAGCCCTACGAGATTTGTCAGCTTTCCATAGGACATGTTAAACACATTTGTTCCGGCAAGCATTTGAATTTTACTAATGTGATTTTAATCTAACTCTTAACCAAGTTTCATTGTTAATTGTTATATTTTATATTGTAAACCCCTACGAGCCTTCGGGGAGTGGTGGTATATAAGCTGAAATAATAAATAAATAAATATATAAATAATTTATATACAAGCCTTCCAAAATTGGAAAGGAAACTCTGAAATATGAAACACATCTGGACCCAAGTATTTTGGATAATGAGTATTCAACCTGTATTATATAGCAAATTATATATAACCCAGTTGTGATCAAAGAAATTTAGTTTGAGTTGTCTTTTAACAAGATAATTCTCAAAGTGTGGAGATTAATACATCACTGTCACAGTGTGCCACCTTCCCTGTAATTTCTCCTTTCAACCATTACATGATGATGCACTGTCTTACAATTCAACATATCCACTGTCCTTGACATGATTCAGTCATCATTCGTTCAGCTTCCTCTATGGAATAAATAATTTTTTGAAAACAACATCAATTATATACAAGTATACAGTGATATCCAGTATAACACATGCTATATCTACTCAGGAAATGAATTGCCCTGACCTTTTCTCCCTTCTGTAGCGTCAGAAAGCCTCAGATAATTTAGGATATTACCTTAAGGGCTGCTACTGAAGAATGACTCAGAAAGTGAGGTAGAACTAGGTTGTGTGAAAAGCATTCTGTTAAGAATATTCTAACCTTTAAGAATTTCATCGATAATTCCCTACCAAATCAGTTCCTATTTCCTTTAACCTAATGTAGAAGTTGCTTCTTGGGGCCCATCTGTGGAGCACCTAAAAAGTGCGTCCTCCCAAATTTTTATGTAAGGCGTCCAAATGACGCCTCAAGTAAAAATGAATTAACTTGGGACAAAGCAGAAAAACTCATGTGCCAACTGCACTTGTTCCTTGAGATGTCAGATCTCTCCATGGTGGTACATACCTTGGTTACATCCCATTTGGAATACTGAAATGTGCTCTATGTGCAGCTGCCTTTGAAAAGTGCTCAGAAACTTCAGTTGCTCCAGAGCAGCAGCCAAACTATTAATTGTGGCTGGCTATGGGGAATGCACAACACCACATGTGATAGCGCTGCAAGCGCCCCTGCGTAAAGGATCTTGAGTTTGTAAAGTTTTGCTTTGTTAAGATGTGTTTTGCAGTTTGTACAGTTTGTTAAAAGTGAGGTTGCATTGATTGGTCCCTAGTACCTGTCAATCATCGTTCAAAGATCCCAGTTGAGTTTGTTCCACCCCCTTTCCCAGAGATCTGAAAAAGAATGCCATTTTTTACATTCATTACACCACCAGGTTTTCTCCAGAGAGGATGTGACTAAAGGTTTGCTAGACCGGGCCTTGGTCAGGCTGTCTTCCAACATCAGAATGACTTTCCTTGAGACTTTAAACAGAAAGCCCAGCATACCAGAAGGTTGGGTAGCTCTGAGGAGTCTCAAGCGCCTTCAAACCAGTCAGTTGGCATCCAGATGAAGGTTTCATGCCTTCAATATAGGCCATCAGACTGGGGCTTCGAGTGTCCTTACCTCAAGGCCATAGAGAAGGAGAGGACTTGGAGAGCCATCGGCTAAAGTTTCCTGGACTAAAGCTACAAAAAGACTGTAAAGTAAGATCTTTATCTTTTCAGGGAACTAAGTGAAGTGCCTGAGTGGAGTTAACTCATGTTATGAACAAATAAAACCTGTTTGAGTTAACCAAAGAGTCCAGCTTGGTCCTTGGGAGCCCCAAGCCTCTAAAAGAAGGCAAGAAGCAATCCCCCGGTATAGAGTGACCACGTCCTTGCCCATCACTGGGTATTTACAGCCTGGGTGTGACGGCATACCACAGCTCCACTGGCTGCTAGTTTGTTTCCAGGCACAATTCAAAGTGCTGGAGTGGGGAGAGTTAAGTAGCAAAATCCACTCTGTTACCTGGTGTCAGTGATCTTTGGGGTGTACAAAATCAGTAGTGTGGTAGAGATGTCTCAAATCATGCACACTTTCATTAAGGGGCAATGCCCCTACCATTTAATCATTACTGGCATAAACATATTTTGACTCTACCACATCAGATGCAACTGGGCTGGCATTCTCGAAAGCTCATCTCAAATAAAATCCATTAGCCTTTAAAGTACCACAAGGTTCTTTGTCTATTTGTTGCAACCGACTAACAAGGTTAACTCTCACCTCACACACACACATTCACTGCAATGTTTAACAAGAAATATACCAAAAGTTACAAAGTTCAGAGAAATGAAATTTTTACAGAATTGTTGATCTGTTCTACTTACATTTTGGGTTGGTTATTACTGCTTTATGAGTTGCTTCAACAACATGAAAAGTACTCCAATCAACCACATATAAACATCTATGCAGTACAAATACTGACGTCAGCAGCAAATAAACCTGTATCCCAAAGGAAAGATTCTGCATATTTATAACATAGCATTTTTGTGTAGTATGCTTTTTATGAACCAACAAAAATGAAAATCTATGTTTCTCTTTTACATATTTTGACCAACCACTTTGCAGAATAAGGCTATGTTTTCTTTTCTGTATATGTGACTGGGAAATGCTAAACGAAACCTATCAAATATAGTATGGCCTTAATAGCTGCACTTACTATATGTAGTCATGTATAAATCTAGACATTTCAGTCAAAAAGAAACTCAAAAAAGCTGGGTTGATTAATTCACAGATCAATGTGACTACTGTGGCTTAACTCTTATCATAAAAGGAATCATTTCCACTTCTGAGTAGAGTAGAAAAAGTCAAGAGCATAGCCCATTAGTTTCTTCTTTGAACCCCACCTCCAACAATTTTGCATATACACTGTATCTCCACATGACAACCACAGTTTTATGCAAAAACCCCTGACATTTCAGGTATGAAAAGGCCTTACAATTGTTTATGCACAGAATAATTTCATGAAATAGTTTCAGATGAGTGAATCCAGAGAGAAAACCACACCAAATTCTCATGATGATATTCTTCCCAAGTATACTTTCTCACATTTGCTTTCCGCTGCCAACAAGCCTGGGAGGGGAGGGTATTTGCCTCCTCAATGAATTGGAGTAAGCACCATAAAGGAGGTTTGGGGTAGAGCCTGCTCAGGCAGGTTGGTGCTCCCCATTTTACCTCTTCACTTCAGCTTGGATGTTGGCCCACCTATTCCACTCTATAAAAGTGTACCATGATAGTAGGAGCATAATAGTGAATATTCAACCCATTTCTATTGCTGCTTCTAGTTTTTGACTACCTTTAAAATTTGATTTAAAAAGCAAGGGAGACAAATGCCATATAGCCCATGTGTAAGGACTCACCCAGTTGGCTAGGCCGAAGCCTGTGAGGTCGGCCTATGTAAATAGTTTGGCATCCATGTTGAGAGGGAGTTTCCACAGGGCAGCCATTATGGGAAGGAATTGTTAGAGAAGGGGGAGTGATTTAGAACTCCTCTGGTTGGAAACAGTATGGCCCTGGGGATTGGCCAGAGAGCTGAGGGGAGGTGTCGCACACCGGCCGTGAACCAGGGCCCTTTAAATATTTACACAACCATGGCTGGAAATAACAGTCTATTTATTGAAGTAAACAATGTCCCAAAAAATAACAGTAAACATGAAAATAGCCAAGACAAAAAGCATTCAAGAAAATCCCAGGAATTGTTCCCAAGGCCTCAGGCTAATTAAGTTGTAAGGTCTCTGAATATAAATCCACTAAGAAGCAACAGAACTTAAAACTAGGTTAGTCCCAAAAAAAAAGCAAGCTCAAAGTTCTGTCATGAATGACCAGAAAATCATGAAATCAGGAGTTCATGGAACTGCTTGCAGTAGAATCAAAAGTTGACCAAGAACTGAATTTCAAACCTTTACAGGGCTAATAACAAGATCTCGACATTCTCACATTTCCCTCCCTTTTCCCTGGGAAAGTAACAGCTGCGGCTAGAATCAGCAAGCCAGGTGTCTCCATTCCTGCCCACTGGACTCTCAGAAAAACAAAATTCCCTTAACAGCTTTTCCAGAGTTTCATCATCTTGGCCCTGCACTGAAAATCACACAGATCCCTGCACACCACCACAACCCACAACCCCTGAAGCCAAAGAAGCCACAGGCCCAACAGGAGGAGCCAAACTGGTTATGAGGGGAAATGTTGTCTGAGAGTCAGTCAGTTAGGGTTTGGCTTTTGATAAAGCAACATCAGAGACAGAATCTCTCTGGGAGAGAGAGTGAGTGAGATCTTTCCACACTGTTTCAGAGACAGGGGAGAGACTCTTAGCTAATCTTCTGCTTTAGGGGAAGATTAGTGTGTTCAGAGAGGAATTCTCTGGGACCAGTATTCTAGTGGAATAGCTCAGGTTAAGGGCTGCTAGACTGGTCAAAAGGATTATTCAGGGACTGAGAAGTTAGTGTTTGTTCTCAAAACTAATTGCTATTATTGGTGTGAGGGAAAGGACAGAGCCAGTTTGAGAAATAACTATTCTGTGCCTGAAGTTCTAGGAACCTATTTAAAGAAACATCTAAGATTTTAGTACTTTGTTTATAGTAAGCATTAAGAATCCTCCTTTTGAAAGTAACTGTTATGCTTCTGTACCTTTTTAAAGAAACCAGTTGAAACAATACACATTTTCTCTGTTCAATTTAAAACACAAGGCTCATATTGTGCCATCTTTCATGTGAAGCCTCTACCTGGTGCCAGCTTTTTAAAAGCCATTTGTGTTACCTCAGCACTCACCACGCTGAGGGTAGCCATTGAGCCATAAGGGGGTTGGTTGTCAGTAATTATATAATCTATAATAAATCCTTGCGTTTTACCCAAGGTTGGTGGCAGCGTTATCTTAACAACACGTGATCAAGGGCCAAGTCATGACACCATGCTATTCAGAAAACAACACAAATGAATCCATACTTTATTTGGCTTCTCTTTTTGGTAGAACTAACAACAATTTACAAATTTTCTTATAAATGGTCTAAAAACAATCTCACTTTAAAAAGAAAAACCTGTAAATGTAGGGTAAATGGAAGAGATTCATCAATCTTTCTTTCAAGACCTCTAGGAATTTCTAAAATGCATTGAGCAAGTATTAAGATTTCTTCTCTCTCTCTCTCTCTCTCTCTCTCTCTATATATATATATATATATATATACACACACACACAACTATGCTATGGGCAAGGGAAAATTAGCTGTATATAATTTGAAAGTTTGACTATTGATGATAGTCAAAAACATGACTATCATCCATTTTTCCAACTATTTATTTATTTTTATTTATTTATTTATTAATCAAATTTGTATACCGCCACTCCCCGAAGGCTCGGAACAGTTTACAATATGCATAAACAGTACATTACATTTAAAAATGAAGAGAGTTTCCAATCCACCAATCCACAGGATTCAAATGGCAAAAGATAAGTTTTACAAGCTCTACAAAAGTAAAATAAATCTCGGAGGGCTTGTATTTCTGCTGGCAAGGCATTCCAGAGGCAAGGTGCCACCACCGTGAATGCTCTACGCCTAGTAGCCATCAAATGAAAAGTCTTAAAGTTGGCTACTTCAAGTAGATTCTGATCTTCTGAATGGAGTGATCTCTGGGGTTGGTAGGGAGTGAGGCGGTCCCTCACTATCCTACCAACTCATCACAATACTGATTATCATTTTATATAATTTCAAAGTCTTCCTTGAAAAAACAGTTAAATCCATTCAATCAACAGAATTTTTTAAAAAAAGATTTATACTGAACTCGTTTATAATGCCTATGATCAAAAAGAGATTATATCCTTAATGGAAGATACATAAAGATAAATGAGAATGAGTATAAAGTATAACTTTTTTCAACTGCATGGAGAAACAATAACAGAATAATTTCTAGTTGATATGCTTTGTACTTATGCCATAAAAGAGAGCCTGAAGTATTCTTCCAACAAAATATGCAGATAGGAGCAGCAGTAGATTAAATTCCCCATATTGCCAGTTTAAGAAAACTAGGTGAATCAGTTCTATGAACAACACCAATGGCAACCTTTCTTGCCACATGAATATATCAGTCAATAGATATAATCAACTTGCTCCTTGTAAGGCCGCCCAACTTTGATCATAACTGCTAGCTTTAGCAGCAGATTTAAACATTCTTTTCTCCCTGTTTGCCCATCTTCAATATTTTTCACTTCTGCAGAACTGGAACATTTTCACAAACAAGAAATTGGAACAAGTTCAGAGAATACACCAAAAATGGCCAGGGTATATTAAAAAAGTCATTGAAGAAATTTTGAAGAAAGTGCATTTTTTTCAACCTGGAGTAGGAAAATGGAAAAGCATATGAAAGTGCTACTATCAAAAGGCTGAGCCTCGAGAAGGGCCGTTTAGCAAATTGAAATAATAAATAAATACATATAAGAAAAAGAAAATGGATTCTATTCAGCCCCAAGGAATGTGATAAGATATAGATATTAGTTGAACATTAAAATAGTAACATAAGTTCAAGAAATGCCTTGCCTGACTTACCAGGCGAGGTACATTGCGGCGGGGGGCGCTCTCCCGCCGGCCATGCTAGGTGCAGGGAGCTTCTTCTTCCCAGAAGCCCCCTGCACAGCACGAAGTTTTCCATCATCCAGTTGGCTAGCCTGGATTGGTTGGGTCCTATTGTCCCAAGCAGCCTTATTAGGCTATCCTGGGGCACTCTCAGGCATTAGGGCCTAAACAGCTTGGCCTCCCACCCACCCTGCATTATGTTTAAGTTTTTGTTGGGGTTATTGAGTTTGCTTTTGCTTGTTCATCAAAACTCCAGTTGGCATGTGGCATATGCCCTGGATCTGGTCCCCCCCCCCCCTTTACCAGAAGGGGGAGGAATGTACGGTATTTAGGGGTGCCAGGAAGTTAGCCTGGTATTGTGCCAGTGGTACCCCTTGTGTGTTTTGGTATTGGTTAACAACAGGCTGACCAAACCTGATCCAGATCCCATGCATGGCAGCCAACCCGTGTTCCTGTAACCAATAAACAGTTGTGGCCATTTTCTTCCCAACTTGGTGTTGTGTCTTCTGTGGGCTGCTGGCGGGTCGCCCATCCTCATGCAATGTAGATAATGAGGGCAATGAGCTCTACTTCACTGTAGGTTTTCAAGGAAAAGTTCAATTGCCATGCTTTTGAAACTCTGAAGATTTAGATTTTGTGTACTGAACTGGAAAGCCTGGCCCATGTGGTGTCTCTTATTATATGACACAAGTAGTCATGTATAAGGAGCTAGAAAAACTGTTCAGGCCACACTCTGCCATTCACAGATGGGGTCCATGCAGCCTCAGTGCTAAACAAGTTACATCTCCTTTCTATAATATGTAAAGTGTTGTGAATTTTTTATAAGATTCTTCTTGGCCAAAATGCAAGGATTTAAAAAACTGATTTTCCCTTACATATTGTGACCGGACAGGAGGGAACCCCCCCCCCCCAAACCTTTTGGTTGGGGGTAGCCAGATAGTATCATCCATGTTGATTCACAATCAGCACAGAGGGGCATGGCCATCATTCCTCTTCCCTCCCTGACCCCCCGCCCTCGTTTAGCCCTTAAAAATAAAGGAAAAGCTTCTGTACACAGGTAGGAGGCTTACCTTCGTTTTCTGGCACTTGAAAATGCTGCTATGGCACTTTGGAGGAGAAATTCCCCCTTGCCTCTCCAAAGCTCCCTGGAGTAATTTTCAGGCACCAGGAAGCTAAAGCAGCTTCATGCCTCCATACGGAGGCTTTTGCTTTATGTTTAAAGGCTAAACAAAGGGTAGGGAGAAGAGGTTGCAATTGCTATCACTCCTCACCAGGCTGTCTGAGTCTGGGGAGAAGGGATGTCTGTGGGGTTACCTTGTGGGATCATGAATGGCAGGAAACAGTCCCCACTGCCCCCATGCCTGCAAAGGTCTGGATCTTCCAATAGGATCTGAACCTTAGCAGTTATTTTAAAACTTGAAATAAACCTGGAAAATCACCTGATTTTTCCAGGTTTAAATGGATTAGCCTGGAGTGTCATTTGGATGCCCCAGGCTAATTCATTTCCTATGCCACATTATGTGGCAGTGTAGATTGGGTCTTAGATTGGAAGGGAGCACAAGAGCCAACTAGCTCCTAACTATACAGTATACTGAAGCACACTTGAAAATGCCTATCTAATTTCTGCTCAATGACTTCCAAAGATGAAGAGTTAACTACACGCTGAGACAATATATTCCACTGTCGAACAGATCTTCCAGGAGAAAAGTTCTTTCTAATGTTTAGGAAGATTTTGTTTTCTTGTAATTTTAATTCACTGCTTCATGTTCTAATCTCTGGAGCAGAAGAAAATCATCTGGCTCCTTCTACATGACAGCCCTTAGGATAGTTAAAGAGAGTGATCATGTCACCTTTTACTGTTCTCTTCTACAAGGTAAACACATCTATTTCCCTAAGATGTTTCTCATAAAGTTTGGTTTTTAGACATTTCATCATCTTGGTCACCTTTTTCTTGGCACATTCCAGCTTGTCAATGTCCTTCTTGAATTATGATGCCCAGAACTAGACGTACTAAAGTCCTAGCGAAGCAGGATGATTATACATGAATGATTCCGTCAGCTGGAATACCCCCTTTCAATGCAACCCAGAGCTACACTTACATCTAGTAGAGTGGTATTTTCAAATGATTTAGCTGTTAATTACTATGTTCAATTGAACAAGCCTATGAACATACATTATCATCAATATCCTCTTGATATCATGGTTGTTGCCTGCTTATGCTGTTTATTGTGACAATAATATCAAGATGGTTTACAAGAAACTAACATACAATAAAAAACATGATGGGTAAAATAAAATACAATGAGGAAACAATAGAAGAACCTTTCCCAACCTGGTACAGCCAGGTTGAGAGATACATTTGCCCTGGAGAGAGAACATTTAAATTCTGTTTGGAACTATTGCAAGGGGGCATCCTGCCCCCTTTCTCCATTCTGAAGTCGAGCGTCGACCCACCACTCCTGCCCATTAAAACAGTATATTAGGGTTCCCGTTAAGGGGCTGGGTAGGAATTTTTCCACCTCTTATGCTCTAGGAGAGTTTTTTTGCCTACCCTTTACTGTTACAGGGCAAATTGTAATGGTGTGCCATTAAATAGGTGATCATGGTAAACGGTTAGGAAAAGCTAAAATTTGGTATACACCCAAGGCACCCTTTCAGGGGTGAAGGCCATTGACTAAAACACTCACCTAAGGTTCAATTTGATGAGGTGAGGGGAATTCTAATAGACTAGAAATAGAGAGAGTCGGGTCTCAGCTACCCCAAGAGGGACTTCTCCAACACATTTCTCTTAGAGATTGCCCAGATTAGGTTCCCTGGGGACCCAGATATTTGCACTAACTAACCGAGGATAGACCGGCCGGGGATGCTACCTCGGTTTTGCCACGAAGTTCAGGATTCATAGATTTAGACCCAGACAAAATTTAATCGGTAACAATTAATAAAAGTTACCCATATTTAAACGCAAATACTGGTGTGTGGTCTCGTTATTTCGGGGGTTGGCAGGCAATTGTTGTTTTTTTTTAAAGGAATCAAACATTGTTAAGGTCCAGACAGAAGGGACTTTACCTATTGTATGAAAGTATCTGTCCAACTTGTCTGGCATACAGCCCCATTATATGATGATAAATATGCAGGAAAGGCACTCTCGCCAGTAACAACTTTGTAAACATTCAGAGTTGGAGTATGTGCTAAATAAAAACCCTTGGAAAGAACTCTTTAATGTGTGGCAATTCTCACACTTGGAAAAAAAAGGGAGAATAGCAGTTTGATAAGAACATAACAGCACATAAAAAAGTAACTGCTCATCATGCTTAATGTGAATTTTAAGTAATGTTAGGGCATTGTTTGTAGCATCACACAAATTGGACCATTTTGAATTCGAAATCAACAATCTCTGTAAACAAAACACAGCGAATACATGCTATAATTGTTTGCACTTAATAAATTCAATTATAGGAGAAAGACAGAATTTAGTTGTTTGCATTTTAATCCCCCTGCAAAGGGACTTAAAGCAGAGCAAACTGTATTTACAGCCAAAACATTAACAAATACAACATAATACAATTATAAAGCTTCAAGACACAAAATAACCCTCTAATGTTTTCATTATAAAGAACTCTGGAACAGCAGAAAGATGCTGGCAACCATTTGTGCCACTTAATAGAAGTTAAACCAATGCAACTGAACAATAATAGGAAATGTTTTAAAATAATGGTTCTTAATGCCACATAGTATTTAAAAAGTGTTGTGAAGTGTTTTCAATTTAGACCTGGAAGTGCAGAATAAAATTCCCCTCAGAAGACCAAGGAAGTAACATGTCAGACAGTAGCGGAAATAAATTACTAGGACACTATGAGGCAAGCAAGTGGGGGGGGCTTGAGGCTCCCCCCAAATTCTCAGGGTGGTCCACAAGAAGGCCTTACTGGTACATTATTTAAACTGTTATGTTTATTAATATCATGATCTGATCACCATGCTCAATATATCCCATATGCATGGGGGTATTGAAATAACGATACAAAAGGTTTGCTAGGGTAGTTCCTCCTTCCCTCAGACCCCCCCCCCCCGAATCAATCTCTGCCAGCCCCCCCTCGCCCAAAATCAAAATCCTGGCTACGGTACTGCCATGAGGAAAATATTCAGTTCCTGTTTAGAGGCCGAGTAAATGGAGAAATTCAGAATTTGACATAAAATCAACAAGTTGTGAAATGCTATGCTGGGGAACGCCTGCTATATGAAAACAGCGCATTTTTAAAAAGTCAAACATTTAATGCATGACAATTTACAGAGTAATAAAAGAAGCATATCAGAGCTAAAATAGATAATTCATCTTCTCTATCCTGTTGCTATGACACTGGTAGAAGAACAACCATATTCCATGCAGGAAAGCAAACTTGCCAGGAAGGGAGATAGAGATGGGCTAGGGAAATGTGCTATTCTCCTCCTCCAAACACACACTTTCCCATTGAGGATAGATTACCAAAGAATGGTCAGGTCTCATAATATCTGAGAGCCTATCCTTTCAGCAGAAGAATGGGAAAGGCTCAGATGTTCCCAACTACCTTGAGAGGAGAAACCAAGATCTGAAAATGACTAAAAGCTTTTGTTACACAATGTAGCCGGTGAGAGTTGGGTAAGATCTATGACCTCATAAGATAGGTCAAATTGCCCATCATATGCTGGTTCCTCTCCACTTTTGCCATGGAGCCTGCTGGCTCCCATCCCAAGATGTATATCTACTTCTAGCGAGGCACTGTGGAAAAAGTGTGGAGGAACTGGTCTACACTGCTGCAGCGGCAAATAAGGACCTACCTATGTTGCATTGACAACAATGTAGGGAAGCTAGGCAGTGGATGCTTCCCTCATGAGATAGGGCAGGGGTGCTCACACTTTTTCAGCATGCGAGCTACTTATAAAACAACCAAATCAAAATGATCTACCTACCCACTACTAAGAGAGCCATAAAAGCAAAATATTTAGAAATTTATTTCAGTGAGAGCCATATAATATATTTTAAGACTGAATTCAAGCGGGAGAAGAGACGGCTAGAGCGTATGTGGAGGAAGCTCCGTGACGGAACTTCGGAATCAGCTTATAAGCTCTTCATGGAAGCTTATGAGCATGCTGTCAAGGAGGTGAAAAATTCTCACTATACCTCCTTGATAGCGTCTGCAGATTCACGCCCGGCTCAATTGTTCAGGATAATTCGGCAGTTGACGATGGTCCCTACCATCCCAAATAATGATGATCGGGCCCTCTCAGCCAAGGCTTTTCAGAATCACTTTGCAGACAAGATTGCGACGCTCCGCCGGGACCTCCCTGCCACGGTTGATACAGTACAGGAGCTTGAGACTCCGTGGCCCTCCGCCGGATCCACCTTCGACCGGTTTCGGCCACTGGACGCAGAGGATGTTGACAAGATTGTCGCAGCCCTTCGACCGACCACCTGCTCCCTCGATCCGTGCCCCTCCACGCTGATTCGAGCTTGCGTGGAGGGGTTACGAGACCCTCTGTTGAATATAGTCAACTGCTCCCTTGAGCAAGGAGCTTTTCCAGAGGAGTTAAAAGAGGCAGTGGTCAGTCCATTGCTGAAGAAGCCCGGGTTAGATCCCGCGGCTCCCTCCAATTACCGCCCAATGTCCAATCTTCCGTACATGGGCAAGGTAATTAAGAGGGCAGCAATGGACCAGCTGCAGGCATTCTTGGATGACACAACCTGGCTAGACCCCTTCCAGTCCGGCTTTTGTTCAGGCCATGGGACGGAGACTGTCCTGGTCTCCATCACAGACCTACTCCGCTGCCATTTGGACTGAGGCGGATCGGCGCTGCTCATGTTATTGGACCTCACGGCAGCGTTTGATACTGTCGATTACCAACTTTTGACACACCGCCTGGCGGTGGCGGGGGTGAGGGGGACAGCCCTCAACTGGCTGTCCTCCTTCCTCCAAAACCGCCGGCAGCGAGTGAAGTGGGGAGGGGTGGCCTCCGAGGGCTCCCCCTTATGCTTTGGGGTCCCTCAGGGGGCCATTCTCTCCCCGCTGTTATTTAACATCTATATGCGACCACTCGCCCAACTGGTGCGGAGTTTTGGGCTGGAGTGCCATCAGTACGCTGATGACACCCAGCTCATTCTGAGATGGACCCCGGTGGTCTCTGTACCCAATAATTTCCATCTTTGCCTGGAGGCCGTTACTGGATGGCTGCGAGCCAGTAAGTTGAAGGTGAACCCGGCGAAGACGGAGATCTTGTGGCTGGGCCGCCCGGAGGGGTAGAGACCCAGTTGCCGATGTTTGACGGTGCGGCCCTTCGCCCGCAACCGTCTGTAAAAAAAGTTTGGGGTTCGGCTGGGCGCCCAGTTGTCTATGGAGGAGCAGATTGCCTGCGCCTGCAAGACAGCCTTCTTTCATCTACGTCAGGCAAAACGTCTGGCTCCTTACCTCTCCCATTGCGACCTGGCCACGGTGATCCAAGCCACAGTCATCTCGAGGCTCGATTACTGTAATGCGCTGTACATTGGCCTACCCTTGTCGGCAATCCGGAAACTTAAGCTGGTGCAGAACGCTGCAGCGCGTCTGCTCTCGGGAGCCTTAAGATCCGACCATGTGACTCCACTGCTGCGCGAACTGCACTGGCTTCCAGTTGAATTCCGGGTAATCTTCAAGGTGTTAGTTCTAACTTTTAAGGCCTTATATGGTTTGGGGCCAGTGTACCTGAAGGAGCGGCTTACCCCTTATGTGCCCAGGAGATCACTGCGCTCAGAAGGGCTCAACCTTTTGGATGTGCCTAATATCAGGGTTTGCAGACTGGCTACTACACGCCAGAGGGCGTTTACCGTAGCCGCGCCAGCTCTGTGGAACAGCCTCCCCGAAGAGATCCGGGCCATCCGGGTTCTTCTGTACCTGCGGGTTCGCTGCTAGCATGCCACTGCTAATTACTGCTATTGGCTGGCAATATGTTTTAATTCGGATGTTTTAACTGTTTTACTGTATTTTATGTATTTTACTTGTTTTTACTTGCACTAATCTTGTGAACCGCTCTGGGCGCCAGAGAGAGCGGTATATTAAGTTGAACTTAATAATCTAAAATAAAAATAACTACTAATAATAGTAACAACAACAACAACAGGTTCCTAGAGTAGAAGGAGACCTCCAAGGTCCATCCAGTCCAACCTCCTTCTGCCATAGGGAAAAACACAATCAAAGCATTCCTCACAGATGGCCATTCAGCCTCTGCTAATAATAATAATAATAATAATAATAATAACAACAACAACAACAACAATGGGTTCCTAGAATAGAAGGAAACCTCAAAGGGCCATCCAGTCCAACCTCCTTCTGCAGCTGGGCGGGGTCGGGAGCCTGCGGAGCAGGACTGAGCCTTCCTCCTGCCCTGCCTGCGATCTACCAGATGCTCTATCAGTAGATCACGATCTACCTAATGAGCACCCCTGAGATAGGGTAAGGGGAAAGCCAGGTGATGTGGCATATGGGGCGATGTGTTCCCCACATCCCATGCCAGGCCCTGCTGGATTTGCCACAATTTGTGGAGAATACTTTACTTAATGTAATAATGTCCCTATATAGCATTCTGGCTGTTCTCATTGTCATGTATAAGTGGTCCTATGACCCCCTCCCCCAAAAATGAATAGTTGTTCTTCTAGGATTCTAACAGTCTTTTTTCTTTATGCTGCCACATTGGCCAGGGTGGACATGAATAGAGGAATTAACCTATATCTATAGATCGTAACAGTTCCATTTCCTGTCACAATTTGACACATGGTATTGCAGGGGAAAGGGGAGAGTAAGGACCTGTTGCTGGAGGGTTAAGCCCAACTCGGATATCTATCTACACTATAGAATTAGTGCAGTTTGGCACCATTTTAATGACTATTGTCTAATGCTGTGGAAATCTGGGCTTGTAGTTTAGTCAGGCACCAGCACTCTTTGGCAGAGAAGTCCAAAAACTTTGGAAAACTACAACTCCCATGGCAGTTAATGTGGTGTCAAACTGCATTAATTTCTATAGTGTAGATGCATCCCCAGAGTCTTTAGCCTATGAACGGAGGACTTCCCAGAGTTAGACCAATTTCTGAATTGAGTAGTCATGTGGGATGATGAGTTTTGGAACACCTATAGATGGGATCTGATCTTCTGGTCCCAAGCAGGAATGCGCAACCTGAAAAAACTTTTTGGCTAAATATAAACTCAAAAGTCAATATCCATTTCTTTCTCCCCAAGTGCAAATGGAAAGGATGAAACTAGTTAATATAGAATAGAACTAAATTATTGGTAAATTAAAGGAATACCCCCAGCCAATGGAACTCTTTTTGCAAAACTTATTGCAATGAAGAATGATTTTGTTAAAAAAAATCCAGACCAATAAAGTTTGTTGCTGAGTCAATCCTTCAAAATTTCTAAATTAATTAATTTCTATTAATAATTCATTCACATACTATTTTCTTCATTCTGTGATATAATGGAAGCTTCACAGTTATATTCTTCTGGGTTCTTTTTGCTCTATTATTGCATATTCTTATGGTGGTATGTATGTGCATCTCTTTTACTGTCTCACATCGCTCCAGCTTCTGTGTGTAATATAGGTCTCATTGTGCTAGGTTTGTTTAATTAAAATTGTAGTTTTCCTTAAGCGATTCAGCTTGTGGCAAAATGTTTTACAAACACAGTGAAAGTTCAACATCATCTGTAGCCCTCTTCTCCCTCTCTCCTCCCAAAGAAAGAAATCTTAAGTGCATTAGTAATGCACTAGTGAGAAAGGAAGAAAGACATTGTATGCTAATAGAGAACGAGCATTCAGAAGTGTGGTGATGTAAATACTAGCAGCAACAACAGCAAAACTAAAACTGACCTCATTGACTGCAACATAGTACCGCTGCTGCTGAAACTGGGGGGAGTTATCATTTCTATCCCGAACCACAATCCGAACTTCATGGTAAATAATAGTTCCTACTTTCCGATTAATGCACTGGACTTGGACCACGATGGATTGTATAGACATTGGTGGCTGTAAAAAAGGAGAAAAATACAAGACTAATTATATTTAATAAGTACTTGGTTATACACTTTTGGTCATCAAACATTAGAATGACTGCCTAGAAAATAAGCTAAATGGTCATTCAATGGAACTTAGTCCTGAATAGATGCATACAAAATTGGAAATAAAGGCAGAAATCCTATGAATATATTTAGGTCTAAATGCTAAACAACTATATGGCAGTTACTTCTGAGTAGATATTTATTTATTTATTTATTCGGTTTGTACACTGCCACTCCCAGAGGCTCGGGCGGTTTACAGAATTTCAGCACAACAATAAAACAATAAAACCATACACATTAAAATATCATTAAGACTCGAAGGCTTGTCTAAACAAGAAGGTCTTACAAGCTTTGCGAAAAGTTACCAAATTTCGCAAAGCCTGAGTCTCAGGGGGCAGATCATTACACAAAACTGGGGCGATGATAGAGACGGCCCTTCATCGGGTTGTCGTCAGGTGCTAAGCCTTCACACCAGGAACATCTAAGAGATTCTGATCTTCAGAACGCAATGATCTCAAGCGATTATATGGGGACAGGCGATCCCTCAAGTACACTGGCCTCAGACCATATAAGGCCTTAAAAGTTAAGACTAATACTTTGAAAGTGATCCGGTACTCAATTGGTAGCCTGCAGGACCAAGGTGATACGACAACTCACGGGCTCCCCCGCGAGTAGCCGGGCTGCAGCATTCTGCACTAGCTTGAGTTTCCAGATCACCGTCAAAGGCAGGCCAATGTAGAGAGCGTTACAGTAGTCAAGTCCTGAGATGACCATAGCCTGGGTCACCATGGCCAGGTCGTTCTGGGACAAATAGGGGGCCAGCCGCCTAACCTGTTGCAGATGGAAAAATGCTGTTCTGCTGACAGCGGAGATTTGGGCCTCCATTGACAGCAGTGGGTCCAAAAGAACTCCCAGGCTTTTTACTGATGATGACGGGCATACTGCCACACCATCCAGGGTCGGCAGCTGGACATCCCTATCACCTGGACGACCTAACCAAAGGATTTCTGTCTTCGCTGAATTCACCTTCAACCTACTGGCTTGCAGCCATCGAGAAATGGCTTCAAGGCACAGATGGAAATTATTGGATACGGAGTCCGGCCGGCCCTCCACCCTCAGCGTACTGATGACAATCAAGCCCAAAGCTATGCATCAGCTGAGCAAGTGGCCGCATTTAGATGTTAAATAACAGCGGGGAGAGTATGGCCCCCTGAGGAACCCCACAAACCAGGGGGGATCCCCCAGAGGTCAGCTCACCCCACCTCACTCGCTGTTTCCGATTGTGGAGGAAGGAGGACAGCCAGTTCAAAGCTGTCCCCCTCACTCCAACCACGGCAAGGCAGTGAGTCAAAAGATCGTAATCGACAGTATCAAACGCTGCTGTGAGGTCCAATAACACAAACAGTGCCGATCCGCCTTGATCAAGCTGGCAGAGGAGCTGATCTGTGATGGAAACCAAAACCGTCTCTGTCCCGTGCCCCGAGTGGAAGCTGGACTGGAAGGGATCTAATCCGGATGTGTCAGTTAGGAAGGATTGCAACTGCTCCAGTGCTGCCCTCTCAATCACCTTGCCCAGAAATGACAAATTCGATACCGGGCCATAACTAGAAGAGACCGATGGATCTAACCATGGAAACCACAGCCTCTTTTAAACCCTCCATAAAGACTCCTTGCTCAAGGGAGCTATTAACTATGTTCAACAGAGGGCCACGCAACCCCTCCAGATTTCACTAGCCAGGAGGGGCACGGATAGAGGGAGCATGTGGTTGATCTAGTTGCAGTTACAATCCTATCAACAGCCTCTGCGTCCAGTGGTTGGAACTGGTTGAAGGTGGGCCCAGCGAGTGGCCACGGAGTCTCAAGTTTGCTTACTGTTATCAATTGTGGCTGGGAGGTCCCGGTGGAGGGTCAAGATCTTGTCTGCAAAATAGCTCTGAAAAGCCTCGGCAGTAAGGGCCCGATCATCATTTTTTTTTGGATGGTAGGGACCATCGTCCGATATGATTGCACTAGAAGTTATCTGATTACATCTCTGGACTTAAAATATCTCTAAAGTAGGCTTGTTTTTTTAGCTGTTTTCCTTTAGCCAATCTGGCTTCATTGGTTTGGTCGGATGGCCATAACAGCAAGGGCCCAGCTATCACATTTTTCCATCTGTAATGAGACCATGTGGCGTCCAATCATGGCTCTTCCTCTCCTGTTGAACATCACAGTTGCATCCTGGCTTCAGTGTATTTTTAGCTTGGCTTCTGGCTTGGCCTCTCTCTTAAATCTACGATTTTCCTTAATTTTCTTGATTATTTTTATTTAGTTGGACTGACTGGGAGTTGGGAACATGCAGGACGAGTGGGTGGGGTGCATGGGGACTTGGAGAGTTACTCTTTTCACTTCTTTTTCTCCTCCTGTCCTCTTCTTCAGAAAATACTTTAAAATGTTATTATTATTATTATTCTCTGGCATTACTTCGCGAACCAAGATTCTTAGGAAGGACTCATCCCATGCTTTCTACAAGTGTGTTGATGACGGAGGTTAGATGTGTCCTTCGAGCCTGTCCAATGGATTTTTCTGGTGGAATGCTGCGTGCACAGAACTGACCTCACCCTTTAAACCAAAGGTTCATCTGCCGGGGCCTAGCAAGCTTGGATGGTGGCAGCGAGGTCCTCAGGTAGTAGGTTTGATTTGAGTTTCCTTGTCTAGAAGGTTGATCTTACAGGGTTAGGCGAGCACCATTTGCCTGGGTTTGAAATCAGAGTTTTCCTTCTCTTAGAATGGTTGTCAAAAGGCTAGAGAGCCCATCCTACCCATTGACGCTATTTGTCAGACCCTTCAGTTGTGACCTGTCTGGCATGGGAGGCCCTACCAGTGGCTATTATGCCACCGTCAGCATAGCTCACAACTTCATTAGGATACGCAAGCCTCTCCTCCATGACAAGGGGGTGGCAATGTAGAGGTATTATTATTAGTAGTAATAGTAGTAGTAATCACAGCAAACAAAAAGTAAAGCCTCATTATCAGAAAACTACTACCATTTCCTCTCCACTAGAGTAGAAAATAGAAACAGCTTTAAGGAATCATTACACCCCAAACAGAAAGGCATAGGGGGTGGCGGTGGGGAAGGCAGGGTCTACAGTGCCAATCAAGAGAAAAACGAAGGCTTTTAAAACAAAGCCCAGGGTTGGATAGCTGCAGTTCGATTGCTCTTTTTCCCCTGGGAAGTAGGAAGCCTCCTTAAATTTCCTTTAAAATCTGTGTGCAGGGAGAGAGAGAATGTGTTTGCAGTACCTGTAGCATCTGTTTCCTATAGAGTAGAAAGAAAGAGCTTTAACGCAGCATTAAACCTAGTCTCCTCTACAGACAGAATGGAAAGTGTTGTAGTTTAGTCCAGGGTTGTGGCTGTAAATGGGGAAGTGGTTCATGGGAACTCTAGGTATGTGAGCCAACATGAGATTTTAAATCCTGAAAATGATCATTCTGCGTCCCCAGCAGTTGGTGAAGATCACTTTCCAGAGAGGTGCTGACATTGCGCAGAAGAGTCATTCTCTAGGGAAACAAGTTCAGAGGATGAAATCCCATGTGGAGAAAATAATGAGTTGCAAGATAATGAGTTGGTTGATAGGAGACTCAGTTTTCATAAACTTTGTGATGCTCAACAGAATTTCTGAAGGTCGCAGAGAAGAAGAGACCCATATCAGGAAGTCATGGGAGAAGGCATGATTTCATGTGTCTATTAGAGAGGCCGGGGGATTTTCCAGCCAAGGTGGTAAATGTTGGTAATCGATACAACATCTCTTGCCAAGTCCTAGTCAAGCCTTCTGAGGGAATTCTAGTTCTATATCTTTGCTTCTGTTCTATGCTTCCAAATTTGAAGGATTGTTCCTGGATTTTTGTATTGGATTCTATGTTGTCTTGTACTTCCTGGTTTTCTTGTATTCCTGTGCTTGATGTTCTGTTGCTTTGGGATTTTGGATTACTCTTGTACCTTGAACTTTGTGGTCTGTTTTATATGTATAAACTTTGAAGTTTTTAGTATTTTTATACAATACTTTTTATATAATCTTTAATAAACTGCTTTGCTGATTTAACTTGGACTGGAGTGTGGTGGTTAGGTACAGACTCAGAGATGTTTCCTGGCCTGGAGTGCAACAGAAGGGATCACAGGAAGAGTGATATTTTCACTCTGATGCTTTTAATCCAGGTGTTAATGAAGGATATAAGGACAAAGAATGCCTAAAATGACAGGAAGGGGAGCCTGGGAACTGCCTCCCCATAGTGGGCCAGATAAGGTGCTTCTTTAACCCCATTACTGAAACCCAGGTTCCATTGAAGGGAACAAAGGAAATGGTCCCAGTAAGGGGTGCTTCCTTAATCTTGCTGCTGAAACCCAGGCTCCCTTGAAACGAATAAATGAAAGGCTCCCATGAACAGAAAGGGGAGCCTTGTAAGTTCCCCATTGCCACCAATGGGCCAGATCTAGCCGTATTTTTCAGGCGAGGACTGAATAAGGCGATCCGGCTACCTGCTCATTTTTGGGAGGCATATAAAAATGATACAGGTGTCTTTCAGAATCTGGCCAGCAGAAACGGATTGAGGTTCAGCTGAACTGCACAAGCCTACTCTCAAGTGCAATTTCCAAAGTGAAGCAACTATTACCTACCTAATGTTGCAAGACTTAAGAAACTGTAGAACAGCTCAGACAAAAGTGTTTGCCCTCTGTTGGGATCATGTCCTTCTTTCAGTTGACTGCTGTAAAAATCAATAACTAAGGATGTATCCAAATTGTGGCATTAATGCAGTTTTACACTACTTCAGGCCATTCTACACGGTCATCCCAGGACTGATCCAGAGTGTTGAATTCTGGATCTGTTCTGGAATGGTGCTTACTCAGGCTGCTCTGGAGATAGGGCAAAATCCTTACTGCTAGTCCTAAGGCCTCAGTACAAGTGGGAAAAGTGTCATGGAGAGGAAGCTATTAGGCCTGTTTTATCATGGAAAAACGGCTTCAAAACTCGCTTCAGATGTAGGGAACGCTGGCGCCTCGTATCTGATAGACTTCCAAAGTTTTCAGCAGGTTTTTTTGGAATTAATTTGGATGTTCTTCTGAAATTCTGAATGGCTTCGTTAATGGCGTCCACGATTGCGCAGTGCACGGAAACCTGCAGAAGGGACACTCAAAACTTGGGGGATTCCCTTTCCCTCCATTTTTGACAGCTACTACTGACAAAACTAGCCACACTGGTACAAAATATTGAACACATTTAACACATTAATAAAAATGTAAAACATTTTGAACGCAATGGGACGGGCGGAAATGACATACGAGCCCTATCCGAATATATTCCGAATATATGGCGACGGAGACTTTGGAATGACGAATCCACTGTTTCCTTAACTCTCTTCGGAATCACTTCGAAAGTCTAAAACATCCAAATTTCATCCAAATTTCGGATGTATCCGAAGTTCAAAAACAGGCCCAGGAACTATCTGTGGGGTGACAGATTTGCCTGGCCTTTATACTTGGGTCCCTGGAGTGACCCTGGCAAGATGCCATAGTAATTTGAGGTGATGGGGGGTTTAGGAAAAATTAAATCACCCCCTTATATCCCCTTCACTTCTCCAATTGGTCTTGCACTCCAGAAAACGTATTTCCATTTTCTTGGCTGTATATGTATCAACATTTGTTTTATAATATATTATTTGCTTTTTCACAGCCTCCCTTACAGTGGCACAGGCAATTCAGAGCTCTGTATTTAACCTGCCCCACCTCTACCTTTCCTCAGAACTGGTCATTCTTCACTTTAGAACATTTATGAAAGATAATAGCACTGTTCAAATCAGATGAGTGGGCAACCTTTCTTATTATTTCTTTCCATTATGATGACATCAATTTATTTCTATTACCTGCTCCCTATCCCTTCAGCCATTTATTAGCCTGTAGAAGGAACCATCCTCTTAAGCTGAATGCTTTTGGAGGGCATGAAATTACATGTTGACCAAAGAGTTCCTTCTTGTATGATTACCTAATTCAACTTTAGTTAATCCTTCCCAAATGCTTTTTTAAATTTACAGAGGATGTTTGCTCTCTTTTCTTTGTCTCAGTATAAGTAGCTCAATCTGTTGAAATCAAACAGAAAGGAACTGATTCTCTCTTGAAATAAAAATGAGCAGTGAGTAGCTTATGAATCTGTCTTTTAAAAGCCTTCAATAAAGTTCTTTTCAATAATAAGTTAATAAAAAAGAGGATTGTGTATCTGGCTGTTCAGTTCAAAAAGTTAGGTGCTTCAGGGCTTCACCAGATCAGATGCACCCAAGAATACAGCGTATGCCCTGGAGCCCCAAAAACCGAAGAAAAGGTAAAGCAATGAAGGAAGTGACTGGCAACAGAAAGAAGCTTCAGGCTTGGCCAGAGGGAAGAAACCCTTTTGGTTTACACAATAGGCATTCTTCTGGTTGTACATTCAAATTATAGGCACCTTTATGGAGAAGGAAACTGTGCTGGCTAGTCTGTCAGATGATGACTTCACCTGAATACACCTCTTCACTGGCTAGAACATAGGAAGTACCTTTTGAATTTCAATAGTTTGTTTTCCAGTGGAAGAGGGAGCTCAGAAATATTCCCAGTTGAATCACTCACCAAAGTGTTATACAACTGAAGGCAATCTTTCATGAACTGTGCAGGGGAGATAAGGAATTAAAATGCACATCCTTGTATGTCTGAATGAAGGGGACAATGACTATTGTGTGTACAGAGATTTGTTGCTATAAAGAGCTGGAAGTAATCTGTGCCATAGACAGCAATGAACAAGGACAGTGCTTGCAGGAGTGTGGTGGTGGTGGTGGGTCACTCCAAATTCCAAATGGCTGCCTTTTTTCAAATAAGACAGAATGGTGAAAATGACCCCATTGCTGCATTTATCTTTGTATTGTTAAGGGAACCTTTGGTTGAAAAGGACATATTTAAAAATCCCAGCATTGCTGTAGAACAGTGTTTCTCAACCTGGGGGTTGGGACCCCTGGAGGGGTTGCAAGGAGGTGTCAGAGGGGCCACCAAAGACCATCGGAAAACACAGTATTGTCTGTTGGTCATGTGGGGTTATATGTGGGAAGTTTGGACCAATTCTATCTGTGGGGTTCAGAATGCTCTTTGATTGTAAGTGAACCATAAATCCCATCAACTACAACTCCCAAATGCCAAGTTCTATTTTCTCCAAACTCCACCAGTGTTCACCATCCATTGTTCACTATGCATTGTAACACTGAGTCCTTTGATGGAGTACTTCCTCATTAAAGTTTGGTCCAGATCCATCATTGTTTGAGTCCACAGGGCTCTCCGGATGTAGGTGAACTACAACTCCAAACTCAAGGTCAATGCCCACCAAACCCTTCCAGTATTTTCTGTTGGTCATGGGAGTTCGGTGTGCCAAGTTTGGTTCAATTCCATCGTTGGTGGAGTTTAGAATGCTCTTCGATTGTAGGTGAACTATAAATCCCAGCAACTGCAACTCCCAAATGACAAAATCAATCCCCCTCAACCCCACCAGTATTCTGATTTGGGTGTATCCGGTATTTGTGCCAAATTTGGTCCAGTGAATGAAAATACATCCTGCATATCAGATCTTTACATTACGATTCATAACAGTAGCAAACTTGGGGGTCACCACAACATGAGGAACTGTATTAAGGGGTCAAGGCAATAGGAAGGTTGAGAACCACTGCTGTAGAATAAATAATCCCAACACATATTTCTTTTTAAAAGGCTGTATAACATTGTGCAGCCAAGCTGGTACAAACATATCACTCCCTATATTCAATAATACATAAAACAGCAAAGGGGAAAAAAGAAAGAAATCATAACAAAATATGTAAAATGACAAATAAGATAAACAATATAGCAACACATAGTATAGTCAACACAGCAGGCAGGCCAGATGTCTGGGATAAAATGTTAGAAGGTTAAAACCCTGGGTGTGATAGGAACACAGAATGTATTTGTAGAAAAGGAGGCCAAAAAGGAGGAGCAGTGGGGTTTAACCTTTATAGAAGTGGAGCTGCTTTCTCATGAAGGTGAGTTGGAGGTAAGAACAAATGATGGGTTCAATGGTCTCTCTCCGAAAGCACATCGGAAGAGCCAGGTTTTTAGCTCTTTCTTGAAGACTGCTAGGGTAGGGGCTTGTCTGATCTCCCCAGTTAGTGAATTCCAAAGGCGGGGGCCACAGCGGAGAAGGCCCTCTCCCTCGTACCCACAAGTCGAGCCTGTGATAGAGGAAGGGGCAAAAGAAAGGCCTCTCCGGAAGATCAAAGAGATTCTGCAGGTTTGCGGTAGGAGAGGCAGTCACAAAGGTAGGAGGGTCCCAAACTGTTTTGGGCTTTATAAGTGATGACCCGAACCTTGAATTGGGACCGTAAAATGAATGGCAGCCAATGGAATTCCTTGAACAGAGGGGTTGACCGCTCCCTGTAATTCGCCCCAGTTAGAAGTCTGGCTGCCGAGTGTTGGACCAATTGGAGTTTCTGGGCCATCTTCAAGGGAAGCCCCGTGTAAAGTGCATTGCAATAGTCCAATCTAGACGTAACTAAGGCGTGGACTACCATGGTCAGGTCAGGCTTCGCAAGATATGGTCACAGCTGGCGCACGAGTTTTAATTGTGCAAAGGCCCTCCTGGCCACCGCCGACACATGCGCATCAAGCATCAGTACTGAGTCCAGGAGGACCCCCAAGCTTCAGGGGGAGTGCAAATATTCAAGAAGATGCATGAATTTAATGCAAAGGATTTTGTGTGTGTTTATTTCCGCAAATGGACTGAGCTATTTTTCAGAGCTTAAGTTTTGTGTTTTTTGAAGCTGCTTATTTGACTCTGTTACCTAAGAGTAAATTTTGGTTTTCCCATTTACCTCACTCATATTTATTCATTGTGGGTGCACAAAAAGCTGGGAAGTCCGGACAGGACTGCACGCTTTCTGGGTTAGCTTTTGTATAAACCACAACACACTCTACAATCAGCTGTAGACTGTCTGGCCTCCACTGTCTGGCCCCCTTAAGGGCCCATGCCTTCTCACCACCTGGAACCAGCTACATCTGAGCAGGGAGCCCCCATGGCCCCCACTGCCTCGCCCCTTTAAGAGCCCACACCTCCTCACCACCTGGCAGCAGCCACATCTGAGCAGGGAGACACCCAGCCCCAGCAACATTTGTGCAGGGAGCCCCCATGGACCCCACTTCCTCACCTCCTTGCTGCCCGGCACCTGTAACATCTGTTGATGTGTGAGGACTACTTACCTGGATTAGCTAAATTGCTCTCTGAAGCTTTTCCATCAGTTCCTTACTGATTGTGTCAGTTGGTGGCTCCTGGTCCTCATCACAAACTTTAAGGACTGTCTACTGTCTACACAAACTGGCAAACGATTCTGGATTTTTATTTACAGTTATATGTTATTGTTTTAAGTATGTAAAGTATTGTTTTTATTCAGTGGCGTTCTGAATCGAGCAGTTAAGCTAAATAAAATAGCGGATCATGTTTCTTTCAGACAAGGGCAGGCCAATGTAAAGGGTGTTACAGTAGACAAGTCTTGAGATGACCGTGGCTTGGACCTTGCTTGCACTCTACTCCTTTATGCTGACCACACAAGCAGCCCCTTTTGATATTAACAGAGATGACTATTGTGATTTGTATAGAATTCCCTTGCCAGTCAGGAGTGGACTCCATGGTGACAGATGCAACCATACAAGGGAAGATAACAAAGTGATTCTGCCCAGTGAAGCTGCTGGGTGGATGCATTCATGGGCTATCTAGATAATAAACATGTGTGAAATGGCAGAAGTCTGTTCTGTTATATTCTGCTTTCATTTCCAATTTCATGTGCCCCCCCCCCTGTTTTCAGGGAGATTAGGCAGGGTTCTGTTATATTCCCATTCAGATTCATGTGCCCCGTAATTTAGGATTGAAGTTCAGTTTCCATTTCTGGAAGAATATTCCCAAAAACAGAATTGGCAGGGGGGGAGGGGGAGACGCCTGAACTTCAACACAAAAACAGAACGAAAACAGAACAGATTTCTGCTTTTTTGCACACCCCTACTCGATTTAAAAACTCAGATTTTGCACGAATTACGTTAAAAGCATTTCAATGCAATTTAAAATGTACAAATATACAAACATTAAAACAGAATTAAATATCAATGTTATTTTACAAATTCAGTTAAAATCCTTGAAAACTTATTAAAAACATATTCAGAGCTAAAACCACAACACCCCCTGACTTGAACTAAAAACATTCTTCTTTAAAAGCCTGTCTGAATAAAAATGTTTTAGCCTGCTGCTGGAAGGACAACAGGGAAGAGGACATTCTGGCTTCCCTAGAAAGAAGGGAATTCCAGAATTGAGGGGTGGCCGCTAAGGCGGCCCGCTCTCTTGTTCCCACCAGATAATATGATTGGAAGTGAAGATTCGTACCACAGGCAATGCTGTTATCTTACCACAACACCTCCAGCATGTGCAAAAGCTTTATTTTACTCTATACACAGCATGAATTTCTGATTTGTATGTATATGCTTTGCACAAAGGTTGACTAATTGGCAGTCTATGAGGAATGCACTGCTTTCTTCCAGCTTTTTGTTTGAATGCACAATGTCCTCCAAGGTCCTGTCTTGAATATTGCAACTCTGCCTACTATATCTGTCATGTTTTTCTGTAAACATTATGTTTACTCTTTCAAGTGACACAGAAATAATGTCCTTTCACATTACAACTCAATGTTTTCCTGGATTTCTGTTAGTTATTCAAAGGAGGAAAAACAACATATGGCAAATTCTGGATGGTCAACTCTTAGGTTTTGGTATATATACATGGATTAGGACACCAATTTCACCCATTAATAGATGATTCACAGAAACATGATTCACATGTACCTGAAAATTATGTGGTCATGGGGGATGGAAAATGAAAAAAAATGAATGTGTCTCCTTAAAAATTAACCGAGGAATAGGCTGGTGCTGTGTTTTGTACTTTTGCATAATGCAAAGAAAAAGTCCAGTGAACTATAAAACTAATTTATAAAATTTTGAGCTATTAGTTACTATCCAGTGTTTGAAAACTATTCTTAGTTTGTAGATCTGAACAACTGTAGTTGTTTACTAGGCTTGGTTGATACAAAAATCAATGGTACAAAACTTGTTTCGGATGTAGGGGGCACTGGCGCTTCAAATCTGAATGCCTTCTGAAACTTTCCCCCCAAAAATAGAAATTAGTTCGGAAAAATTCTGAAATTTCGGAATTAATTTGTGAATGGTGGGTACGGGTATTTTACCCAGTTTGGACACTGATTGCTTCTCTGAGTCTGAGATCTGGGGTGAAAGCCAGCTTTCCTCCCAGATCCCAGGCCCAGACATGCAATCTGTGTTCAAACTAATGCAGATTTCTTCTCCGGGCCTGAGATCTAGGGCCAAAGCCAGCATTCCCCCCAGATCTCAGGCCCAGACAAGCAATCTGCATTCAAACGAGCAAGGATTGCTTGTCTGGGCCTGAGATCTGGGGTGAAAGCCTGCTTTCCCCCAGATCTCAGGCCAAGACACGCAATCCACGTTCAAACTAACGATTTCTTTACGAAAATGGTGGCCACGGCTTTGAATTTGCAACTTCACTTCTGAGTTGCTTAAAACACTTCAAAACAGTTTCAAAAGTGATTTGTATCTGAATTTAATCCGATTTTAGAGGGATTCTGAAAAACCTAACCAGGCCTACTGTTTACCTCTCAGTAAACAAATTTGAAAAGATTACATGGTACATTCTCTGGTTTCATTGATCACAAAGACCTCAGTTATCTATCTGAAAATGGCATTTCAGTATGGAAGCACTGAGATGAGGGGTGGGAAGAGAGAAACCGACTTACATCTCTATCCAGAATTCGTCCAGTACTGTTGAGATACAGCCTCTGATTGATAGGATCTAAGATAACCCAGTAGTCTACATTATCCTTTAACGTCAGTTCAATGGTGGGATCAGGTCCTCCTGCTGTACCTTTGATCAACATGCTGTCTACCAGGATAGTCCCTGAAAGAAAAATACAGAAGACAGTTTTAATGATACACTTCAGCTTTTAAAAAACAATTTTAATGTCATAAATATAATCAACAAATTATACATTATATTTTTACTAATCACATCCCAACCAAAAAAATCTTGGTGCCTTGGTTGTTATGTCTGTTCATGTGGTGATAGTGGGCACTGATTCAGAAAACCGCATTACAAAGACTGGATCAGTGCTAGTTTCCTGGATATGATTATGATGATTTTCTATGAGCAGATGAACATATTATCCTTATCTCAAAAACTAGAAGTGATAGAGGAATACGGGTACCAAATTATGGAATAAGCAGGTCAAATATACCTAGAAATAGGGCTAATATTTGAGGCACCAACGTGTGTGTTGTCCAGTGTACAGCTGGTCCAAATACTGAACATAGAAGTCTATTTTCTAAAATTAGTAAAGAACAAAAAAGAATTGCCACAATAAAATTATATACAAGTGGTCCTGGTGCTGCTTGTGGCTCCCAAGGATATTTTTCTGTCCCTCAGAACCTCCTCAGACTGATTTTGGTCTTAGGACCTCATCACAGTTATGAGGTTCAGCATTGTGATTCCTCAACCTCCATGGTGAAGCGGGACAGCAGCGGGGCTATGCCGGTGCCCTGGCTGCCACCTGATGCTTTCCTATCCCACAGGGAAACATAAAGTGGCTTCCATGTTGGCACAGATATCGTTCCACCATGCTGCAGCCCCAGTTCACCCAAAGAGCCCCATCAGAAGTCACCCTATATCACATGACAAGCAACATGGAGCTCCATGGGTGAACTGGGACAGATGCTTCTTCCACCTCGTGTGATAAGGCTGTAAGTCTATGCAGCCCTAGACTGTTGCTGTAATCCAGTTTGGGTCCAGACTATATCTTCCGATAGACCCATATTCTACCCAGGTTTACAGTTCTCAAGAGGATAGTTCTGCCATCTTCATATGAATCCCATTTTGGAAGAAAGACAGGATATAAATCCAATAAAGAAATATGTATATCATGTGGGGAAGCAAGAGAGCGCCTTCCTGGTTTTGGAGCTTTTTTGTCATTGAGGTTTCAAGTATTTATAAGTCACCATTCAACCACAATGTTACCAGTTTACAGTTAACTTGACAGTTCCCTGTCCCAATCTTACAAACTTAAGGGGAAAAGATTCAAGAAAAAGGGGTAGTGGGATGGGAATGTAGAGTTTCGATTTCCTGATTTTTAATTAAAACATTATAAATTTCTTTTAATGCTATAGATGGCTTAATTACATTTTACTATAAATTTTGGGTGTTTTTGCCTATATGTGTGTTTATTTGGATCTTTATTCTTCTCTTTGATTTATCTTAATTGTTGTAAGTTGCCTTAAACCTCATTTTTGAATGAAAGCTGGGACATAAATACACATAGCAATGACAACCAATGAAATTAATCCACAAGAACTTTCTGATGTGGATAAAAATAAGACAATAAAGGAGGAAGGTAGATAATTTGGTACATAGGATTGCTTACAGACAAAAGAAATGTTGAGATACAAGCTCATCAGTCTCTGTCACCAGACATATGAAACAGAGTTCCCAGTAAACCGATTGCCTGGCTCATTTTTTTCTTTGCTGGATGATGATAAAAATATTTAAACATGTCTGTTATTTCTGACCACTTAGTAGGCCCGGTTAGCTTCATCGTAAGGCAACGAATTCCATTTTAATTTTGTTATAAACTTACATTAGAAACATTTTCGATGCGCGACAAGCAACCTGGAAGTGACGTTTTAGTTTTGAAGCTGCGGGTGCCATTTTTGTCCAGGTTTCGTTAGTTTTTTCGTATGATTTCTCTCTCAAGCTGAGATTTGCAGGAGATTTCCTCCCGATCGCCCAGGCTTTCCTTCCCAAGCAGCATTCTTTCCACTCCTCAGCCCCTGGGAAAGCACCAATGATTTTTCGTATGATTTCTCTCTCAAGCTGAGATTTGCAGGAGATTTCCTCCCGATCGCCCAGGCTTTCCTTCCCAAGCAGCATCCTTTCCACTCCTCAGCCCCTGGGAAAAGCACCAATGTGCATTAAAGCTAATGTGCGTTGGTATCTTTCCAGGGGCCGAGGAGTGGAGGGCATCCTTTCCACTCCTCGGCCCATGGAAAGGCACCAACATGCATTAGCTTTAATGTGCATTTGTGCCTTTCCAGAGGCTGAGGAGTGGAGGGCATCCTTTCCACTCCTCGGCCTGTGGGAAGGCACCAACGCGCATTAAAGCTAAAGCCGCCGAGGAGGTGGTGGTGGCCGGGGGCGGGGGCTCTCTACTCTCAGTCTGGCCAGCAGGCGAGGGCCATGAAGTGGAAGCTGAGGGAAGACCTGGGCTGTCAAATCCAGTTTTGGCAGGTTTTCGCGCATTGTGCATGCGTGTCCGCCATTAACAAATTACTAAGAAATTTCGTTAGTTTATACGAAATATTTTGAAATTTCAATGGAAAATTTCGGGACTCCACCAGATACGAAACGCCAGCACCCTTCTACATCCGAAATGAATTTAGAAACATTTTTAATGAATTAACCAGGCCTACCACTTAGGCCACACATGATTATATTCTGCAGAGTAGTTTGTGTTAATTTCAAACTGAACACACACACACACAAGTACCAATACAGCTTTGATGTGGATCTCATTAAGTTTCTCTGCCTTTCCCCACATATAATTCAAGCATTTAATATTTTAGTTTCTTAACCTGCAAAAGGATAAACTGGAAATATAAAACTTTATTTTAACACTGAGAGTTCAAACATACATGGCACTAAGTACATCTCCTTCACCACCCCAACAAAATAGCATACAATTTTCTACTCGTAATGCAATGAAGTAATCTTTCAGGAATATTTTAAGCCTTCTTTCTGTTTAAATATAGCTTTGACTCTTATGAAGGTTTTTTTGGGGGGTGGGGTTCTATTGATACCACTTGCCAAGATGAGGTACATTTTTATTAAGATTATGACTGAGGAGAAAAGGGTTTATCCTTTCCTCCTTATGCAATGTGATCTCAAGAGTGTGCATGTTCTAATTTGTTTGTAATCACAATTTTAGTCTGGCCCTGTCTTCTGATGGTCTCCTGTTATGACCTTTAGTGTGTTCTGCTATAGTAATTTTCATTTTCATTTTTTTCATTTTCCAAAGGAATTAATTACAGGGTCAGACATTAAAATAATCTCACTTAATTATACATTTCTGAAGCAACAAATTAAACTGTTCTAATGATACTTTTATTACATTTATGAACTTAAATTCTATAAGTCAATTTTTTTGTAAAAATCCTTATTTCAAGATTCCATTTATATTTTGAGCTTTTTTCTAGGTGCTTCCAGACTGCCTTTGTCCTTAGGCTAAAATATCAACTTGATAACCTATTCATAAAACATCTGAAAGGATCAGATAAGATTTCGATGTTGTGTGGAATGACATTTTCCACACGAATATCTGCCTATGTTCTCTTTTCAAAATTATGTATTTCAAAAGACATCTAAACCTGTGCATAGAAACTAAATCTTAACAGGAGACCTAATTTGAGTAGGACAAGAGGCAAGAGTCCAACTCTGGCTTTACCTATGAACCCACTTCCACACGGGACAAGAAGCAAGCACTGGATTCTCTAATTTCTTCACAGATAGATACAGAAGGTTTGATAGCTCATTCTTGTGAAAGAGCATTCAGGCAAAGACAGACAAGATGCTTAGACACACAGTGGTGCCACACAAATAGATAAACCAAATATTGTAACAGTGTTTTCTGTTATTCTCCTTTTCTACAGTTAGGGTGCATCTGCACTGTTGATTGAATGCTCTCTGGCATTACTTTGTGAATGAAGATACTTAGGAAGGACTCATCCCACGCTTTCTACAAGCGCGTTGATGACGGAGGTTGGATGTGTCTTTCAAGGCTGTGCAATGGATTTTTCTGGTGGAGCAGAGCGTGCACAGAACTGGCCTCACCCTTTAAACCAAAGGTTCATCTGCCGGGGCCTAGCAAGCTTGGACGGTGGCAGTGAGGCCCTTAGGTCGTAGGTTTGATTAGAGTTTCCTTCTCTTAGATCAGTGGTTCCCAAAGTGGGCGGTACCACCCCCTGGTGGGCGATAGGGCGTTCTAGGGAGGTGCTGGAAGACCCAGGAGAACTTGGGGGGCGCTGAACCCCTGTAAGGGGGCGGTGGGGGCGGTGGCGTGAGCCAGGCGACAGGCTACCATCAATCTGTGTATGTGTGTGTGTCTCTCTTCTTCCCTCCTCCTCCTCCCTCCTCCTCATCCTCCTCTTGCCAAGCAAGAGATAATAATAATATAATAACAATAACAATAATAATACCTTTGGGGTTCCCTTCCAACTGGTTGAGTCTTATAACAATAATAATAATGTCCTTCAACGTATTTAGTGGAACGTGGATTCAGTGCGGTAACAAAAAAAGAAACCGATTGCAAAATAGTCAATCACGATGATTTGAGATTACTGCTGACGAAAATAGAGCTGAGGATTACTAGATTGGTAGCAGCATACCAGGTTCATCCTTCTCATTAAGATGATTTCGAATGTTTTAACTTTTTTTGTATTACCTTTCTATTCTAAGTTCAATAAATAGTTTCATAATTTCAAACTTCAATGTTTCTAATTTACAACTTTATTATATTTTATGAAAAGGTAGAAATACGAATACATATATCTTTCTGTTTAATTGCTATTAAACATTTTTAAAAAATAAGTTCTAGGGGGGGGTGAGTAAATTTTTTTCTGGAAAGGGGGTGGTAGGCCAAAAATGTTTGGGAACCACTGTCTCAGATGGTTGACCTTACAGGGTTAGACGAGCACCACCTGCCCAGGTTTGAATTTAGAGTTTTCCTTCTCTTAGGATGGTTGCCAAAAGGCTAGAGAGCCCATCTTGCCCATTGACGCTCTTTGTCAGACCCTTCGGTTGTGACCTGTCTGGCATGGGAGGCCGTGACTATTATTCCACTGCCAGAATAGCTCACAACTTCATTAGGGTACGCAAGCCTCTTCCCCACGACAAGGGGGCACCAGTGCAATTCCACTGTAACTACTAGGCATGAGAAAAAAGTTATGAAAATGAAATGATTTGGAAGAAATTCGTAAGAAATGCTACTTTTGAGTATTTCTGCATCTGGAACGCCAACCAGGAAGTGGACTTTCTTTATAGAACTTCGGGGGCCAGGATTTTCTTAAGTATCATTATTAGGTCATAAGGGGGCACCCTCCTTTTCTCTCACCACCCTCCCACCTCCCTTGCCAATAAGTATTATGGCAAGGCAAGCCCTAAACTCGCTCCTTCTTTCGGCTGGAAGCCTGGAAAAATGTAAACAGAGAGGTTTACTCAGAAGTAAATCTGCAAAGGAAGTAAACAGAGAGGTTTACTCATGAGTAAATCCGCAAAAGGAGGGCACTTTGGATGAAGTGCCCTCCTTTGTGGATTTACTCTGAGTAAACCTCTCTGTTTACATTTTTCCAGGCTTCCTGCCCCTCCTGCCTGCCAGGATCTAAAGCATCAAAGAGTATTGGGGTAGTTGCACAACATGTATAAGTAATCAACTGGTCATATACCTACATTCCATGCACATGCAATAATACAGCAGTAATAACAATGGGTATAAGAAGAGGTAAAATTCAAACCCGAAGTATTCTGACTGTGGTCCCTCCTCAAGCGGTGCAAACGGCTCTTCTCTATGAGCCCGGGAGGCAGCCTTTCCCGGAAAAGCCAAAAGCCCGGGCACAGTGTTTGCTTGCTGCAGAATCCGGGCTCATAGAGAAGAGCCCGTTTGCACCGCTGAGGAGGGACCAGTCAGAATACTTTGGTTTGAATTTTACCTCTTCTTATACCCATTGTTATTACTGCTGTGCTGTATTATTGCATGTGCATGGAATGTAGGTATATGACCAGTTGGATTACTTATAATATTTAGGCACTTACTCTATAAGTTAGCATTCATTCTATTATACATTAGGTTGGTTTCTCACAGGATCTAAAGCGTGCCAAGCCTTGATGCGCTTTTGATCCTGGCAGGGAGGAGGAGGAGGACGGGCCCTCCCTGCCCCTTCTGCCTGCCAGGATCTAAAGCCTTGAAGAGGCTTCATGACGGGCCAACTTCAGCCCTCCAGGTGTTTTGGACTTCAACTCCCACCATTCCTCACAGCCTCAGGCCTCTTCCTTTCCTCTCAGCCTGGGCAAACTTGGGCCCTCGCTCCCTCAGGATCGGGGTGAGAGAGGCAGCGAGGAGCGAGGGGGGCCCCTCCTCCCTTTCTTTTGCTGCTTCCAAGAATAGAATACCCCCTCCCTCCCTCCTTCCCTCCCTCCTTCCTATTTGGAGAGTCCCATCTAGAATTCAGTGTGATTTATTCAAGTTTTGGCCTACAACTCCCAGAAATCCCAGCCAATTTACCAGCTGTTAGGATTTCTGGGAGTTGTAGGCCAAAACCATCTGGAATGCGCATGCGCTGGCATACGAACTACTAACGAATGTTGTTAGTAATTACGTTACATTTTAGAAATTTTTGGAAATTTTTTTGTAAGTCTTTCTATTACTAATCAACCCCCCCCCCCCCAAATTAGATTTTCGATTCCCTATTTTTGGGTTCTAAACCATGCCTATTGTCTACTATGAGTCCATGCTTTGAAAGCATGGACTTTTTTCCCCAAGATATTAAAATGTGAACAGCTATTAAAAGTGTACAAACGTTATTTTACTCTTTTGAGACATGATGGACTCACCCCCTCTTTTTTGTCGATAACAAAAGCTTAGATTAATATTGGTACACTGCTGAGCCCCGGTGGTGCAGTGGGTTAAACCATAGAGCTGCTGAGCTTGCTGACTGAAAGTGGTACTGAATCCAGGGAGCAGGGTGAGCTCCCACAGTTAGCCCCAGCTTCTGCCAACCTAGCAGTTCAAAAACATGCAAATGTGAGTAGATCAAAAGGGTGGTAAGGTAATAGCACAGTCATGCTGACCACATGACTTTAGAGGTGTCTACGGCCAACACCAGCTCTTCGGTTTAGAAATGGAGATGAGCACAACCCCCCAGAGTCATACTCGACTCAACTTAATGTAAAAGGAAACCTTTACCTTTTATTACAAGTGACAGCTCCAGTAGTTTGCTGCAGTGGGAAATATTTCTACATAAGCATGCCAGCCAGAAAGTAATGTTGCAAAACTCAATACCTATTATTGTGGTTTACCCTTATATGCTTATGCATCTTGACTTGTGAATCAAATAGGGCTTCTCTGCTATCTCCATGGATCTGTTACTTTTGACCATCAATGAAAACCAGATTTGGAAAAAATGATGTAATAAGAATGGAGGTAAAAATGTCTGTGCATTACAAAATTTTGTTTTCGTTATTGTTCTCCTCTTCATCTTTCCTTTTGTGCACATGTTACATTATGCACTTCTTTTTATGGTCTGCATAAAAACCCCTGTAAGGCAGGTTTGCTGAGAAGTAATGCTTACTCATGGTCACATGATAAATTCCATGACCAAGAAGAGATTTGAACCTATTTAAAATTGGCTACTGTAAACATAATTCACGTCCTTGGCTTAAAGGCTTTTAAAGAAAGGATTTCGATAACAGAAGCAATATAGACTGTCAAAGGCATCCTGCATAAGCGTTCTGGTCATGAGAATAAGAGAAAGAGAACAAGAGAAACAAGGGAAAGGGAGCAGGATATAGGGATGGTGGGCGGAGAGTGGGTGGCAGCAATGCTATGTATTGTTTTGAAAGTAAGGACAAGTACCATATTTTCCGGCGTAGAAGATGACTGGGCATACAAGACAACCCCCAACTTTTTCAGTTAAAATATAGAGTTTGGGATATACTCGCCATATAAGACTACCCCTCTTCCAACACACATCAAATAAACATTTGAAAAGCATCAGATTTGATTTCAATATGGTAATTTTCCTATTATTGTACCTCCTTCTCTACCTCTCGCACATGCACACCTCCACCGCTTCACTGCAGTCTTCAGAAGCGAGATCTGAGAGGCAGAGGAGGAGGTATGGTAATAGGATACAAGGGCGGGCCAGACAGATAAAAGAGGTGTGTTTTTCTGGGCCCAGAGCCACTTTATCTCTTTTTTCCATAACCTGGGGCACCTCGGACGCCTGCAACTTGCTCCGCCCTTCACTTACACCTTCTCGGTGAGGCGCCCCTTCACCTCACCATCGGGACCGCATTAAGTCTACGAATCCTGATGAATGGATTTTCTTCTACTGTACTTGTACAGCGTCACCCTTCATGTTTTCATACAGTTGCTGCATTCGGTAGGGACGCAGCCACTGCCATTTTTGAGCTCTCCCCACCATATGCGGCAACCACAGATTCTCCAATCCGGATTGGAAGTTTCAGCACCTGTTCTATAAAACGACTCCCGGTATATAAAATGACTCCTGGTGTATAAGTCGACCCCCACGTATAAGTCGACTCCCGCATATAAGACAACCCCTGACTTTTAAGAAGATTTTCTTGGGTTAAAAAGTAGTCTTATATGCCAAAAAATATGGCAGTTTTGTTTCACAGACTTATGGAATAAAAAGAGGCACTAAAGAATGGTTCTGCTGGTCAAAGCTCTCATTTCTATTTGCACCGAGAAAGAGTATATCAGATAAAAACACACAAGTGATATTATAAAATAATATGGCACCTAACACTGTCACAGGGGACGGTTCTGTACCGCAATTCTTTGCATAACTAAAGCTATACATATTTTAGAATGAGTAGCATTTTCAGATTTGAGCTCTGGCTAGGTCAGATAGAAAGTCAGCTGCTACAAATATTGGCAAGAGGAGAAAACTACCAGTGAGCCATTGAAATATCAACAGACTAAAGTAGTTTACGGTACAAAACAAGACCTGGAGTCATACTAATTTAAAGAAATTAGAATTTTTGTCAGATAGCTCCTTAGGGTTTTCCAGTTTTTGTCACTTCTGTCCCCATTCGTTCTGTTATTTTACGGCGCTATTAATATCAATTTCTTTGGCTCTTCCAAAAGTTTTTAAAAACTGGGACATGCTTTCCTGAGGTGACACAAGTTTTGCAGAGCAAATTTCCTCTTGGTTTTTTTAAAAAAAAAATTATAATCATCATTGTGGAAAGGTGTCATTTAATGTATACACTAGGCCTGTTTCTGATAATCGGATACTTCTGGTTGTCGGACTTTTTTCCGGACTTCTGATAATTGAAGCAATATCGAGAACAGCGCCCCAAACAGGAAGTGGATTTGCCCTTCCGAGAGCTCCGCCGCCATTCTCGGAAAGGGCTTGGATGTCATTTTAATTTTATGTCCCATTTTTTAAATTGTTTCTTAATGTGTTAACAGTGCTTAATATTTTGTACCAGTGGCTAATTTTGCCATTACTGGCGGTCAAAAACGGATGGAAACGAGATGCCACATAGTTTTGACTCTCACCGGCCAGCAAGGGCGCATCCCAGTCGAGGCCTCCTCTGTACAAGGGCTCTCCTCCCAGTGCCCTCGCCCTGCTTCCCTCTCCACTCCCAGACTTTGGCCATCTTCCCTCAGCTTCCTTCCAGCCACTTTGCCTCGCCGAGGTTGGGCTTCTTTAGCAAGCAGTTTCCAGGAGCCCTGCTCTTGCCTTGAAAGCCTTGGCTTTTCCCAGCCACTGATTTGTTTGAGTTTCCTTCCCACTCCTTCCCAAATTCTCCTCTTCCTCCCCAGTCCTCTTTTCTCCCTCCCCCTCCCTCTCGCTCTCCTTCCTTCTTCCCTTTCTTTTTTTCTTTCCTTCCCTCCCTCTACACTTCCCTTTCTTCCTTCCCTCCTTCCCTATTTCCTTCCTTTCCTTCTTCCCTTCCTTTCTTCCTTCTCTCCCTCCCTTCCTTCTGTCCTTCCTTCCTCTCTCCCTCCCTCCTTCCCTTCCTTCCTCATCTCCTTCCTTCCTTTCCTTTCTTTCTCCCCTCCTTCCTTCCTTCTTGCCTTGCCTTCTTTCCTTCCTTCCTTCTTTCTTTCCTTCTTTTTTTCCTTCCTCCCCTTCCCTTCCTTCTGTTCTTCCTTCATTTTTTCTCCCTCCCTCTTTCCTTCCTTCCTTTCCTTCTTCCTCTCCTCCATCCTTCCTTCCTTTTTTTCCTCCCTCCCTCCCTCTTTCCTTCCTTGCTTCCCTTCTTCCTCTCCCCCTTCCTTCCTTCCTCCCCTCCTTCCTGCCTGCCTGCCTGCCTGCCTTGCTTTCCTCCCTCCCTCAGTCCTTCCCTACTTCCTTTCTTTCCTTCCTGCCTGCCTTCCTGGCTTTCCTCCCTCCCTCCTTCCTTTCCTTCCTCTCCACCTTCCTT
Organism: Anolis apletophallus; assembly: GCA_030556195.1. NCBI lineage: Eukaryota > Metazoa > Chordata > Lepidosauria > Squamata > Anolidae > Anolis > Anolis apletophallus. The sequence goes on from JARBWK010000010.1 coordinate 122,128,564, forward strand.
CCTTTCTTCCCTTCCTTTCTCATCTGCCTGCCTGGTTTGCTTTCCTTCCTCCCTCCCTCATTTCTTCCTCCCTCCCTTCCTTCCTGCCTGGCTTTCCTTCCTCCCTTTCCTTCTTCCTCTCCTCCTTGCTCCCCCCACCACCACCTTACAGTACAATCCAACAACAATATGGTTGGGGGTCACCACAACATGAGGAACTATATTTAGGGGTCACGGCATTAGAAAGATTGAGAACCACTGCTCTAGAGGACTTGGAAAAGGTATAGAGTAGTTTTCTATCTAGGCTTCCAGAACAATTCTATGGTCAACATTTGCTGGAAGTTGACTTTGGATGGAATCACCCTGGAGGACTAGAGAAAAGACCTGCCTACTCATTTTCTAGGTCAGTGCTGTCCAACTTCTAACCGGCCAAGGGCCGGACTTGAGGTCACTGATGACCTGGGGGGCCGTTCGGCCCCGCCCCCAGCCCCCTCCCAAGCCCCGCCCCCCAGCCCCTCCCCAGACCCCCCCGCCCCACCCCTGGGCGCGCGGGAAGGAGAGAGAGATGCCAGTCAGCTGACTGGCTTCTCTCTCTCCCTCCCTCCCCGCCGACGCCTGGGCGCGCAGGAGAGGAGAGAGAGAGAGAGAGAGATGCCAGTCAGCTGACTGGCTTCTCTCTCTCTCTCTCTCCCTCCCGCGCCCGACGCCTGGGCGCAGGGGGAGAGAGAGAGAGAGATGCCAGTCAGCTGGCTGGCTTCTCTCTCTCTCTCTCTCCACAGCGGCGCCCGGCGCGCAGGGAGAGAGAGAGAGAGAGAGAGATGCCAGTCAGCTGACTGGCTTCTCTCTCTCTCTCTCCCGCCGACGACGCCTGGCCTGGGCAGGGAGAGAGAGAGAGAGATGCCAGTCAGCTGACTGGCTTCTCTCTCTCTCTCTCCCCTCCCGCGCGCCGACGCCTGGGCGCAGGGAGACAGAGAGAGAGAGATGCCAGTCAGCTGACTGGCTTCTCTCTCTCTCTCTCCCTCCCCGCGCGCGCCGACGCCTGGGCGCGCAGGGAGAGAGAGAGAGAGAGAGAGAGAGAGAGAGATGACAGACAGCTGACTGGCTTCTCTCTCTCTCCCTCCTCCCGCGCCGACGCCTGGGCGCCAAGCAGGGGAGACAGAGAGAGAGATGCCAGTCAGCTTACTGGCTTCTCTCTCTCTCTCTCTCCCGAGCGCGCCGACGCCTGGCATCCCTGCGCACGTGGGGAAAGAGAGAGAGGAGAAGCCAGTCAGCTGACTGGCTTCTCCTTTTATCCCTCTTTCCCCGCGCGCCTTGCCCCGATCCCGAGCGCCGGCGCGGGAGGGGGAAGGAGGAGGCGAAGGAGGAAGAAAGCAGCCAGCTGACTTCCTCCTCCTTCGCCCCTCCTCCTCCCAGCGACGCGCCGCGGCTCCAATCGTGAGCCACGGTGCAGGGAGGGGAAGGAGGAAGGGCGAAGGAGGAGGAGCCAGCTCTCTTCCTCCTCCCTGCCCCGCCTCCCCCTCCTCCCCCGGCCGCCATTTTTTTAAAAAAAATTGATTTTTTTTTAAAAAATTCAAAATGGCGGCTGAGGACATAGGTGGGGCCGTGTCCAACAGGCTACGGGGCCGGATCCGGCCCCGGGGCCGCCAGTTGGACAGCCCTGTTCTAGGTCCTCTAAGGCAATTCTATGATATTCAAAGTTCAATACATCAAAATGAAACCACACTCAAATGAATTCATATAATGAGCAGGTCTACTGTAATTCAGAAACTCTTGTTCTTTCCATAAAAGGACTCTACACAGATTCATCCATAGCAACCTATTTAACTAGAGTCCATACTAGTGAGGCTGAGGATATTACGTTATAAAGAGGTTGTGTCAAATAGCCAAGTGCTTCTTCTATAAATTAAAAAAATACCCTGAAATCCAGTAATGACATGAAAAATATAGTATCAGTCAGTGCTGAACAGAAAAAAACAGACTCCTTTTTGGAGAGAAAGAGTTAGCATAATGACAAAAGGAAAGTAGATTTGTAAATCTGTTTCAATAAAAATGAACAAATATTAAGCCTCCTGGAATGAGGAGAAGAAAAGAGCAAAGGTACAAAATAATAAGGCCATCTTCACTAATCATCTTAAGGATCATAAAGGAAGCGATAAGCACTTGAGTTACTTTGCTATCTTCTGTAAGATATTATTCCTATGGGAGGGTGGTGGGATTTGGGAGGGGTTTTTTTTGTGAAGAACTACTTTCCTGATGGAAGGTACAGATGGAAATGAAATCCAACAACACCTGCGGGTACATAGGTTCACTAGCTCTGAATTAATACATACATTTCCCCACTTATCAGCAGATATACAGGAAAGCCTGTAACTTTCTGCTTTACACAGTAAGACTAGATATCAAGAAGTTCAGATACTAATCTGTCAAGCATTGAATCAACTAGCCTCAATAGGATTTTTTTCCTTTTTGCGCATAGAAAAGAACAAATTATTTGTCCATGTAATAGTGCAACTCTGAACAGCAGGATCTTCAGATCCAACTGAAAATCTTTCAAAATCTCTCTCTATATGATTTATCTTGAATAGCACATCAATTTTTAGAAAACATTTACTCAAGCTTCTATAGAAGGAAATGGAGCCCCGCATGGCGCAGTGGGTTAAACCACTGAGCTGCTGAACTTGTTGACCGAAAGGTCATGGGTTCAAATCCAGGAGCAGGGTGAGCTCCCGCTGTTAGCCCCAGCTTCTGCCAACCTAGCAGGTTGAAAACATGCAAATGTGAGTAGATCAATAGGTACTGCTCCAGGGGGAAGGTAACGGTGCTCCATACAGTCATGTCGGCCACATGACCTTGGAGGTATCTTTGGACAATGCTTGCTCTTTGGATTGAATAATAATAATAACAACTTTATTTGGGGTTACACTCCCCCTGAAGACCCATCCTGGACCCGATGAGCCTGGAACCCCAGGTCTCAGCGGTGGCCAGGGAGCTTTTGCACAGTTGAGACTCGTGCGCCAGCTGCGCCCGACCTTGGGAAGTCTGATCTGGCTACGGTCAACGCCTGGTCACATCCCGAATAGATTACTGCAACGCACAAGACAGTTCGAAATTGCAATTAGTCCAGCGGGCGGCAGCCAGATTACTAACGGGAGCTACATACAGGGAGCATACCACCCCCCTGTTGTGTCAGCTCCACTGGCTGCCTGTCCAATTCCGGGCTCAATTCAAAGTGCTGGTTTTGACCTTTAAAGATCTATACAATAAAAAGATATACATATAAATAAAAACAATATACAACTAGATATCTAAAATCACAAAGGCAGGGCGAGCTGCAAGCACATATATAAAATGTTAAATGTTAACATCTACATGCAGCTGCTTGCACAGCTGGTGCGGAGTTATGGGCTGGATATTCTGAAGGGCAAGCCGGGTTCTGTCCCCGATAAAAACATGGCTATAGGTTGAAGGTGAATCACAAGCTAGATGCCCATTGCCTTCTGTAAAGATCTAAATTGCTTTTTTCATCTGCGACAGGCAAGGAGGCTGGCATCTCTCCCGGAACGATCTGGCCACGGTGATCCAAGCCACAGGCATCTCATGGCTGGATTACTGCACCGCGCTCGACGGTGGCCTTCCGCTGTCGGGGACCCGGGAGCACAGGCTAGGGCAGAACACTGCCGCCCGGCTCCTGTCTGGCACGCCAGCTGGCGCCACATAACACCTGTTTTGCAGGATCTGCACTGGCTGCCAATTGAGCACCGGATCACCTTCAAAGTGTTGGTCCTCACCTTTAAGGCCTTACACGGCCTGGGGCCAGCGTAGAGGACCGTCTCACCCCATATTGCCCTCCGAGATCACTTCGGTCTGAGGACTCCAATCTCCTGGAGATACCTTCAGCTAAACTCGCAAGGCTGACTGCTACCCGCCGGAGGGCGTTCTCTCTGTCATAGCACCTACGCTGCAGCAGGCCTTTGGTGAGTAAGTCCTGCCCATGCCCCGCCATCTATTCGTTCTTCTGAGTATGATGTGCTGTTCATTGTTTTAACTGTGTTATTAATTACTATACTGCTGTTGTTTTTAATTGTTTTTAACTGCTTATTTTATAAAATGGGAGTCGGCGGCATAGAAGCCCGAATAAAAAATAAAATAAATAAATAAAAAACTGAGGGTACGATACTCGAAAAAGCATCCTTTAGAAATGGAGATGAGCACCAACCGCCAGAATTGGACTCGACTGGACTTAATGTCAGGGGAAAACCTTTACCTTTATGGAAGGAAACAATCACACTTTTTAAAAATTGAGTGGGACATTGTTTGTGAAGTTACAATTCCTTGGTTCTAGGGTATTTTAGCATGTTAGTGTCATATGCCAATCTTCTAGGCATTCAACACTAGGACAGGCTATATGTATAGATATAGATGTGTACAAATATTCTAGAAGCAAAAAATGTAAAATGTTTAATTGTAATGGCTGTTTAAAGGAGGACCAATGCAGTAAGATTGTTTAAGTGCTGGACTAGGATTTTGGGAGGCGAGAGTTGGAATCCACAATCAACCATGGAAACCTGTCTATACCCTTGGACAAGTTTATGATAAAATTTGTCTGGACAAATTGTGACGGCGCAGCGAGTGCCACTTGCATAGAAAACCTTGAGTTCTAAAGGGATTGCATTGTTAAAGTGTGTTTTTACAGCCTGCACAGAATTTCAGTTGCATTGATTGGTCCTTAGCATTTGCCAATCATCATTTGCAGAGCCCAGTTGTGTTTGTTCCGCCCCTTTTCCAAGGGATCTGGAGTTCAACCATTTTACATTCATTAGGTTACCAGGACTTCTCCTGAAAGGACGTGTTTAGAGGGTTTGCCAGACCAGGCCCTTGCTCAGACCATCTTTCAATACAAGTTTGGAATTCAAGCGGAAGGCTCAACGTATCATGAAGTTGAGTAGCTCTGAGGAGTCCCAAGTGCCTCCAAATCAGTCTTTTTGACATTGAGAGGAAGACTTCGTGACTTCAAGAGGGCCATCTGATTGGGGCTGACAGTGTTCTTACCTCAAAGCCATTGAGAAAGAAAGACTCAGAGGGCTTTTCAGCTACATCTTCAAGGACCAAAACAGTAAAGGAACTTTAAAGTTAGCCTGTTATTATTTTTGGGGGAAACTAAGCTATGTGCCTGAGTGGAGTTAACTCATGTTATGGACAATAAAGTGTTTGAGTTAACTAAAGTGTCGCGCAGTGAAATATGTTATTCCACCCTGCTGCTTTCGGGCTCTAACACTGCAATGACTTACAGTGTTGCTAAGTTCTGTGCTGCTGCCCTTAATATCAGACGGGTGATGATTGACATCGTAAGGCAACAATATCCTGTCTTTTAAAATATATTTTTATACTGATTTCTAGTCTGATTTTAAATAACTGTTTACTAGGGAGTTGTCCTTCTCCTCTTAGGGCGCTTGTGCCCGCTTTGTGCTGGTCTGTGACCGTATTAAAGTTTTGATTTGAACTAAAGTGTCCAGTTTGGTCCTTGAAGCCTTGAGCCTTTGGAGGGAGGCAAGAAAGCAAACCCTCGAGATAGAGAGATCATGTCCTTGCCTTCTTACAAGGTGTCCATAGCCCGGGTGCAATGGCACACAAATCTTGCCAAGAAAACCCTAATAGTGTCATTGTGAACAGGTGTTGATGTAAAGACATGTATCAATAAAAACAATAATTTAGAATGGTATATAAATGTATAATTCAAAACCTTCCCCTGTGTCATGGGAAGAGCTCTGTCATAAATCATGCACTCAATGGATTAGAAATGTTTTAAAATGGGGGTGGGGGTGTGTGATAAGGTTCAAGCTGAGGTATGTTTGTGTTACCAGTTTATTCACTTTTTTCCTTTTGGGTAAACAAACCAGGAATTATTTATTTATTTATTTAAAATTTTTGTACCGCGACCTTCTCGTCTCTATAGAGGGACTCAGACCGGCTTACAGCAATAATTCAATGCTATACAAATTAAAACCTCTTACAACAACATTATTAAAAACTTACACCCCAAATTACATACATACAAATACATGGCTATTTAAAACAATTCAATTCAATCTAAAACTTGGCACTCAATTCATACTATAATCAATCACAGCCTAATCTGGGAAAGCTCCAAGTCTTCACCCGCCTCCTGAAGGACAGCATGGAGGGGGCAGATCTAACATCATTTGGGAGGAAATTCCACAGCTGAGGGGCCACCTCAGAGAAGGCCCTGTCCCTCGTCCCCACCAGCCACGCTTGCGAAGAAGGTGGGACTGAGAGCAGGGTCTCTCCGGAGGATATTAATGTCCTTGATGGTTCATAGGGGAGAATCCGTTCGGACAGGTAAAAAGGGACGGAACCGTATAGAGTTTTGTAGGTTAAAACCAGCACTTTGAATTTTGCCTGGAAGCTAATTGGCAGCCAGTGGAGCTGGCACAACAAGGGAGTTGTATGCTCCCTGTATCCCGCTCCTGTTAGTAATCTGGCTGCCAAGCGTTGGACTAGTTGCAGCTTCTGAGCAGTCGTCAGAGGCAACCCCATGTAGAGAGTGTTACAGTAGACCATTGGAGATGTAACCAGAGCATGGACTACCGTGGCCAAGTCAGAATTGGCCACGGTAGTCAATTATAGAATTGACAATGATGATCTGGGAGTATACTTTATTTTGTCCAAAGAAGTATAGATTTTGAACCAGAGTTCAATCATGTTTTGTTTTTGGTCAGGGAGCCTTTTTTGTTTCAGTGCAATAAACCATTACTGTAGGATTTGATATAACGTGTAACTCAATTTCTGAGCCAACTTACTAACTTGTGCAAGAGGAGGAATAAAATGGAAGTGAACCACCTGCATGTATGAATGTATAGTTTATTTGAACTGTAGATTAATAGACAGGATTCTTATTTATTGTAAGTCTTTGAGTCTATGGGTGTTCAAAGGATTCAGTTATCCTGAGGGATTCATATTAGGATGCAAAGCCAGGTCAGTCTTGAGTCAGTCTGTTTGCAGCATTTCTTAGATGCTGAAAAAGAAATCAAAGATGCTGGACTGTTTGGATCCCTAGAGCTTATCCTTCAATCTCTTATGGTTGATATGGAAACAAAAACGCTGTCCTAAACCGTTACTGCAAATGCAGGGGGGAAAGGGAGCCTGGCCTATTTCAACACTTGCTCCGTTCCTAGATTGACTGCCGAAATTTAAAAAGAGGCTAAAGCAGGATTTTTTTTAAAAAAAATGTAGTTCAGCACTATAAAAGCACGGAAAAAATGTTGTTTCCTCTGTTTCCTTTTATCCCCTCCATTCAAAATTTTCTAAGATTAAGGAAAATATCACAATGCACAGTAAATAAAGATACTTTCTGGCATAATGTAAATGAATATCCTTCCAAAATTTCTTACAGAACTCAAATATGAAATTGCTGGTTTTCTAATAAAATTATACAGCTAGATTTCAAGATCAAATGTACCAATCATATTTTTTTAAAGGGGGGGGGAATCTGGGGGCTGGAATAGAGAAAAATTACAGAGCAGTTAAGTGTTCTGGGTAAGTTTTTGGAAAGCATTCTCAAAGATTTTCAAGTGGGTATAAGGACGAGACTTGTTCAAAAGAGTCAACATACCCTCATCAACATCATGTGTCTCATGAGTTCTTTGAGAATGTCAATAACGTGGAACTTGAGTGATATGGCAGGCATTCAGTACCTGGACTTGCAAAAAAAGCTTTTGATAATATCCATCACCAAATACTCCTAAAGAAATTTAGTAGTCATGGAATAAAAAAATGGATACTTGTTTTCTGATAAAATGCACCAAAGGCCTCAGAACTCTTGAGTTAACCAACAAGAAATGGAGGACAACATAGGAATAGATGAGTCAATCTCAAGCAGTAAGCAGTAGCTTCATTTCTTCTGGTTCTTATTGGGGAAGATGCATTTAGGCTTTTTTAAAAAATGAGTTAAGGGGATCAATGAGGAGAGCAAATTTATAAATGGCATCAAAATATTAAGGGTGGTAAAGGCAAAATGAGTCTTTGTCTCAACAAGACAAAGACTTTCCTTGGGTCTCATACAGAAAGCCCAACATACCGGATGGTTGGGTAGCTCTGAGAAGACCCAGGTGCCTTCAAACTAGTCAGCTGGCATCCAGAGGAAGGTACCATACTTTCAGTATAGGCCAGCTGGCTGGGGTTTCGAGTGTCCTTACCTCGAGAACATAAAGACAGAGAGGACTTGAAGAGCCATCCAGCTGAAGCTTCCAGGACCCAAGCAACTAAAGTATTTTTCTTTATTCATTTGGGGGAAGAAAGTAAAGTGCCTGAGTGCAGATAACTCGTGTTTTAAGCAATAAATCCTGTTTTAAGTTATCTATAGTGTCCAGCTTGGTCCTTGGGAGCCCCAAGCCTTGAAAGGAAGGCAAGAAGCAATCCCCCGGTAGAGAGAGTCTATGTCCTTGCCCTTCCCGAGTATATACAGACCGGGTGCGACGGCACACCAGTGGTTCCATTAACTTGTTCATTGCCTGCAGTAGAGACAAGCGTTTTTCTATTCATTTCTGTTTTACATTGTAAACATATCCCTTTTTGATACCCCCCCCCCCCTTCTTACTTTACATGTGTAGAGCTTATATGTGAAGACAAAATGAGATATGGCTATTCGTACACCTGAAAAACCATCATAAGAATGAGAACGTAACAATTCAATATAACAACAACAACAGTAACACTCCTTGTAATGAAATCTGATCTTTGCATATGTTTTTCATTTCACACTGGAAGGAACACCACACACCTGTGCAAGAGATCCAGTCACTATCTACCTCATTACAAAGGGCATTTTTGGCAGCATTTATTTTATTTATTTTATTTATTTGCTCCATCTTGTATTCCGCCCCTCCCTGCAGGCTCGGGGCGGATAACATCATAAAATTCGGCAGGCATGTACATCCATGTCGCCATACAATAAAATGCAACATAAAACATACAATAAAACAAAATACAATAGATCCCGAGATTAAAATTATGTGCATGCCATGGCATTCCCTGAACCAGGGTGCTGATTAGGAAGATGAGTACATTCGCTTACTCGCCTGGCCGAAGGCCAGTCTGAACAGGGCGGTCTTACAAGCCCTGCGGAACGGGATGAGCTCCGGGCAGCTCGGACGTCGTCCGGGAGAGAGTTCCAGAGTACCGGAGCCGCCACAGAGAAAGCCCTTTGCCTGGTAGCAGACAGGTGACAGGCGCGGACCGATGGAATCAGGAGCAAATTCGACTCCTCAGAACGTAGTGATCTCGGGGAATGTATGGGGCAAGGCGGTCCTCAGGTACGCAGGCCCTAGGCCGTGTAGAGCCTTAAAGGTTAACACCAACACCTTGAAGGCAATTCGGTACTCAATAGGCAGCCAGTGCAGCTGCCGAAGGATGGGCGTGATGTGCTCCCTTACCGACGTTCCCGTCAGCAAGCGAGCAGCGGCATTCTGCACTAGCTTGAGTTTCCGAACTGTCGCCAAGGGAAGGCCAACGTAGAGGGCGTTACAGTAGTCTAATCTCGAGATGACCGTCGCTTGATCACCGTGGCCAGGTCGTCCCTGGAAAGGTAGGGTGCCAGTCGCCTAGCCTGTCATAGGTGGAAAAATGACGCCTGCTGGCCGCGGAGACCTGGGTCTCCATGGTCAGCAGGGGGTCCAGGTGGACACCTAGGCTCTTAACAACAGGCGACGGGCTGCAATCCGCCGTCCAGGTAGGCAACCGGCACTCATCCCGCCAGGTCGACCAGGCCACAAGATCTCCGTCTTGTTCATTGCCTCACCTTCAGCCGGCTAGCCCGCAGCCAACCAGTCACGGCCTCTAGGCACTGATGGAAACAAATGAGATACGGTGTCCGGCCTGCCGTCCATTCTCAGCAGAAGCTGGGTGTCATCAGCGTACTGATAACACTCCAGACCAAAGTCGCGGGCCAGCTGGGCCAGGGGGCGCATGTACACGTTAAATAATACACCTGTTCTGCCATACTACACCCATGGAGCTCGGCAGCTCCCACCAAACGATGCTGGTGGAGCTCTGTGGGTGAAGTAGGGCAGAGCCAGCACATGTCTCCGGGAGGCTTCCTGTGTTGTCATAGAATCAATTGGGGAGGGGGGAGCCACATGCTCCATGCTTCCCCTCTGGGATTGCTCTCACTTGGAGCAGGGCAATGCAAGGCATGCCGTCTTATCCACACTCGACATAAGATGACTCTGACAGTTGTGTGACAAGGTCATTAGTTTCTTTTCCCACACAGCTTGGGAAAAACCCCTACAAGGACTGAAATGATAGAAGACTTTTTCTTTTTGTCACAAACTAAAATTCAAATGTTCTTTGTCAGTGCAACACTTGAGGGGGAGAGAAACATTTTTCACATTAATGCCATGCACTTCTTGGTGGTGAAGTGGCATCAGAAGTGTCAACAATGAGTCAAAGTCATCACCAGCCCTTGACCCCAAGCTCTGGTACTCAGTCTTGTGCCTGTAGGCAGGTCTTGGCATTTGTGATGTCAAGCAACTTTATAAAAACAAGGCACAACATTTTTGTTCTTTCTTGCCAAGCAACAATTACTCATTTTATTTATTGCAGAACAAGTCTCCAAAACAGCACCAAGGACAAGGCTTGCAATGAGTCCCTTCTTGTAACATCAGGGCAAATCACATTTCTCATATCCCTGAATCAAAGATAGGAATCATGCAGTTATTTGAGTGCAACTGCCAGCAGCTCTAGTCACCTAGGCAATAGGAGGAGCCTCCATCACACTTTGAAGCAGTGAGTTCCACTGCTGAACAGCTCTTACAGTCAGGAAATTCCTCCTAATGTTCAGGAGGAATCTCCTTTCCTGTGATTTGAACCCATTGCTCTGAGGCCTAGTTTCCAGGGGACACCTAGCTTGTCCACATCCTTCTTGAATTGTGGTGCCCAGAATTTGATACAGAATTCCAGGTGAGGTCTAACCTAAGCAAAATAGAGGGGCACCATGACTTCCCTTGATCTAGACCAGACCTGCACAACATGTGCCCCCCAGGCCACATTTGGCCTTCACAAGCTGTTGGTGCGGTTCTGAACCACAGGATGACTTTTGCCTGCCCATCCCTGAAATAATGACACAACACACAAATAAATTTGGGTTCAAATTTTGGGCACCTTTTAATTAATGTTACCTATTTAATGTATGCCTTAACCTAAACTAATAGGTGTCAAGAGCCTGGTGAACAGAGCCGAGGAGGTATCCTAGTCGGGTATACCTCTCGGCTAACTGGGGCGAGAACCTAGTTTCCCTGGTAACCAAAACCGGGCAACTGCTAAGGGAAATGGACAGACGTCTTTTCGAACATGTTGATATCAGACTCGCCCATTCCTGGGCCATCAAATCTTACCTCACCAATTATCTAACTTTCCGGTAAGTATTTTTGCAAATGACCCACCCCCTAAAAGGGGGGGGGGGGGCTTGTGTGAACACAAACTTTGTATTTTCTTAGCTATTTTTCCACTAAGGCCTATTTATATAAACCCACCATACTATCTAGCCCCTAAACAGTGTAGGGTTAGGCAAAAAACCCTCCCAGAACATGAGAGGGGGAAAATTCCTAACTGGCTCCGACCGGCAACCATACTATACTGTTAATGGGTGGGTGTGGCAGGCTGAAGATCAGGTCCAAATGAGGACCCAAGGGGCTAGCCAGCCTCTACGCTGGCCATGCCCCCTTCTCTGGATGGTTCCATTTGGAACCATCAATTCTCTCCTTCAGGGGGGGGGGGGCAAACTGCTCTCTTCACCCAACCATGTTGGGAGAAGAAAGTCCCATTCCTTACTTGGTTATACCTTACATTAGTTATATTTTACTTGGAAAGTAACGTGCTAAAAACCTATTTGCAGTCCCAAGAGGCTTAGCCTATTTAATCTTGGCCCCTTACTACTGTGAAGTTAATAACTTTGGGTATACGTCTTTTATCTGTTTATTGATGTTTTATTGATTTTATGCTGTAAACCGCTCTGGGCTCCAGAGAGAGCGATCTACCAAATCGAATTTATAAATAAATAAATAAATAATAATAATAATAATAATAATAATCTTTATTTATACCCCGCCACCATCTCCCCAAAGGGGACTCGGGGCAGCTTACATGAGGCCAAGCCCAGTAGTGCATAACAATAAAATAACATGAAAAGCATAAAACAAACATTATAATAAAATAAATAAAGCATAGAAACACAATAAACAATACAAAATAATACAGTGAAAAATCAAACACAATCGCAATGGGCGGGCCACATATGCAAGATGCAATGATAAAAACTCAGTTTGAGATAGAAATAGAACAGATTATTTGTACGGGAGAAACTGACAAACAACGGAGTAGTGGAGACAGGCTTTCATACAGGCAAGAGGCAATATGGGGACAAACATTATGAGGGGAGCGACAAAGGGAGATGAAGATCACTCTTCAATGGCGTAATGAAAAAGCCACATTTTGAGGTTCTTCTTGAAAGTTTCTAGGGTAGGGACTTGCTTAATTTCACCGGGCAATGTGTTCCAGAGTCAGGGGGCCACAGAGGAGAAGGCTCTCTCCCTCGTTCCCATCAATCAGGCCTGTGATAATGGAGGGGCGAAAGGAGGGCCTCCACCGAAGAACAGAGAGATTGGGCAGGTTTGTAGGAGGAGATATGGCCACGAAGAAAGGCCTGATGACACATTCTTTTTGATCCAGCGCAAAATCTCTTTGACTTTTTAAGCTGCTGAATCACATTGTTGGCTCAAAGAAAACGCTGAATGGTATGAGCCTGCCCAACACAGATGCCCTAATACCCCATATTAGAAAAGCTGGAATGTTCAATTGCCTCTGTGTCTGTCTTATATGTTGTATGTCAAATGGCATTGAATGTTTCCCTGTATATGTGCATTGTGATCCACCCTGGGTCCCCTGCGGGGTGAAAGGGGCGGAATATAAATGATGATGTAAATAAATATTGCCTTCACTCAGTATCAGCTAAGATGGGTTTCTTTTAGCAGTTTCCTTCCTCCTGGCATCTCTCCCTCATACAACAACAGTTCTGGATCTCCCTGCCTGCACAGCCCCAGATGAAATGTTGCTGTCCTTATCCACACACATGCCCATCCATGTGGCAGCACAATGCCTGTTGTGTGATCTCTATTTGCCCAGCCTCTATTCATCAGCAGGTGGTCAGGAAGAAGATTGAGCCATACTCCTGAGAGGCCTCTGGCTGAGTTTGAGAATTTCAGTGCTGCTTTCTGGCAGCCAATATGTTTAACAATCGCAGCAGCAGCAAAATGAAGTCCGACCTACTTACAAAAGTAGTCTGATGCAAGGAAGAATAAGGAATGGATGTACAGTGATCTGAGCTTTGAAAAGGATTATTTTAGACTATGCTAAGTATTTCCTGGGAGGTGCCTTGCCTCTCCCCTGTCATCCAGAAATTTTTTTGTTCTTTGTTTCCTCAGGTGGATCTGTGGTTCTAAAAAAATGCATGCATGCATATATACATAACATTCCATAAGCCTCAAATTTATGTGGAACCTTACTCTTCGTTGAGTATTAACCTTGCTAGAACCTTTAGGGAGTATCTGTTCAGAGGGGGGTGCTGATCTGGTATTTGCTGTTTCCGGCACAAAAAAATTATTGGTTTCTGCACAAAAAATAATGTCATTGGGGATTTATTCTGTAAAATAATCACACATGGTTGATTTGCAACCCCCCCTCCAAAAAAACAAAAAAAACCTCAAAGCAAAACAAAACAAAACCCCAACATTTTTTTCATGAAATGAAATTTGCCATGCACTAATTAATATTTATAGAGTGTCATGTGGATTCTGGGCTGTATGGCTGTGTTCTAGCAGCATTTTCTTCTGATGTTTCACCTGAAACTGTGGCTGGCATCTTCAGATGATCTGATGGTTGTAAAGAAAGTGGAGTTTATATACCTGTAGAATGTCCAGAGTGGGGGAGAGAGCCAATGTCTATTAACCAAGTGTGAAGGGTGCAATTAGCAAGCCTGATTTGCAAGTGTTTGAGTGTGATCCATCCATTAGCATGTGTGCAACTGAGAAGATTGTATAGTCAATAGTGCGGGCATCTGCTTGGAAGTAGCTAGGCCAGGGATCAGGAACCTATGGCTCGAGAGCCAGGTGCGGCTCTTGATGATTGCATCTGGCTCTACCCAGTGGCAGCCCCTCAGCCTCCATTCCTGGCACAACCAGCCCTGTCCCTACTGTGCCCAGCAGCACATGTCAGGCTCCTCGGCTCAGCTTATGCCTGGCTCCTCTTCTCGGCTGGAAAATCCCGGAAAGGAAGCAGCAGCACCCTCAGCAGGTCTGCCATCCTGCTTTGCTTTCCATTCTTGGAGGAATTGTCCTTTAAAAAAAAAAAAATCAGAAGCTGCCATCTTGGAAAACGTGCCTCTTCCAGTTCCACAGAAAAGGGAAAAGGGACTTCCTCTCCCGTCACGTCTTGCACGAGGGATTCCGGCCAGTCTGAAGGTTGGGAGCATTGCGGGCATCGCTGGGAAATGTAGTTTAAGGCTCTTTAGGGGCCTTCCTGAGGCAGATGGAGCCTCAGGAGTGGGTGAACGGCAGTCGCAGGGCTTCTCGGAGATGGGATGCTATCTTTGGGGCTGCTGTGGAGGGTGTTGGCGGGCGGAGGCCATGAGGAGGAAGGGGAAGGAGGACAAGGAGAAGCCACCACACAGCTGGGCCCGAGCCATGGAGCAAGAGTGGGCACTTGAAGTCTACGGTCAGTGGCTCTATCACAGGAATAAGCAAACTAAGGCCATCCAAACTCTGCCTTCCCACAGAGCCTGGAAGCATCTTCAAATATATATAATATGGCTCTCACTGAAATAAATTTCCAAATATTTTGCTTTCATGGCTCTCTGAGTCAAAAAGGTTCCCGACCCCTGAGCTAGGCCTTTATTCCCTTGAAGTATTTATTGCCTGGGGGCATCCTTTGTCTGGGTGGTGTTCTTGGGCCTTGACTGCTTGCTGTCTGGGGGATTCTTGTGTCTGGGTGGTGTTCATTAGTTACTGTCTTGATTCTGGTGTTTCTCAATATAGGTATAAAAAAATTAAAATCCTGGCTTTGGAATGAAGCACTCCCAGAATAAGAACCGAGATTGTTTTTGGATAAAAGTTAATGACCACATATATTGGATTGAGTGGAAGCTGATTTTATCTGGAGATTTGGCTTTAATGTATTTTAATGTATTTTATCTATATGTATTTTATTTATATGTATTTTAACTTTTTATGGTTATACGATGTTTTAATTTGTATCAACTGCATTGAATTCTTGCTGTAAGGCCGGTCTGAATCCCTCTTCAGAGGTGAGATCAAGATATAAAAGTTTAAAATAAAAAAATAAAAGATTTTGTTCACTTTCTTGGTTTCATCCTTTGTTTTAAAATATTATCTTACAAGCAGAAAAGTTTGTTTATTGTACAACAATGACTGATTTTTACACAAAATAATGACATATGAATTTTGTGCAGAATAAGCCCTAAACAGTGAAGATGTTCATCAGTCTGAACTTTTTCACAGTTTCTTATCATTCCCTCATATAGGTGCAAGCTAGGGAATAATGGATGCCCTCAAGTCACCAAATCAGCTTGATGGCTGGATAGAAATTTGACTGTAATTCCAACTCACTGAGGGTCCATCTACACAGGACCAAGGTTAACCTGAGGTGTCTAAACAATGCCTCACATTAATCCGGATTAAAATCCCAGTTTACTCTGGATTAATAAAACACCTGAAAGATCTGGACCTTACTCTAAAAGTCCGAAGGAGCAGGATGGCACTTCTACTCTTCCCTCCCAGCTCCTGTTTTTCCCACTAAACTTACTTCCCTCAGAGAAAGATCCTGATGCATCAAAATGACACGTTGGGAGCATTGGAGATGCATTGGGAGCTTTGGAGATAGCTGGAAGCTTTGGAGAGAGATGAAGGATTTCGGTTAACACATTAGGACATTTTTCTGCTGGATCTGAAGATGCAGCTAGGCAGTGAGTCAAGTGTGAAACAAGGGGCTGAAGACTTGCTAGATTGATTGATTGATTGATTGATTTTTATTATTTATGAGCCGCCCTCCACGTCAGTGCTCCGGGCGACTTACACATAAAACACATACAAGAGTTCAATAGTTAAAAGCTAAAAGAATAGGAAAATTAATTAAAATAGTTCCAGTAACTCAGGCTAAGTCTGGAGGGTGTCCTTAGCCGTAAGCCTTTCGGAAGAGCCAGGTCTTCAGTGCGGTCAGGAACTGGGGCATGTCCCGGATAGCTCTCTGATCCGCCGGCATCAAGTTCCAAAGAACAGGGGCCGCGATGGAAAAGGCTCTCCGTCTCGTGGTGTCAAGGCGGGCCTCACTCACACCTGGGATGTGGAGAAGGTCCCTGTTTCCTGAACGCGGCGACCTTAAATGAGCTAGTTCGGACAAGCGGTCTTTTAAATAAGCTGGGCCGGCGCCATGGAGGGCCTTAAAGGTAAGCGACAAGATCTTGTGGATGGCTCTGAGCTCGACTGGCAGCCAGTGCAGGCGCTGTAAAGATGGCGCGATATGGCATCTCAGTGGTGTCCCGGTGAGGAGTCTCCTAAGTCAACCACTGATTGACCCAGACGGGCATGTAACCACCACCCCAGCAAAATCCTGAGGTCTGGGGCTGGTGTGGGACCTCAATCATGAGAGGAATTCCTCTCAGGATTTTGACCTGTGTGGAAGGGACCTGAATCAGAGGTGGAAAACACCTCCAAACAGTGTTGAACTGAAAGTTCCTAAAAGTGGGTGGTGTGATCCAGCATCACCAGGAGGATAGTATGTATCCTACCCCTGCTTATAAATTCTAAACTACAATTTGAATATTCCTTATCTAAATGGTTGGAAGAAGAAATGTTGTACATACAAATGAGAGAACTAGGTGGTAGTTATGTTTCATATATACCTTGCACATATAACCTAAAGCTAATTTTAAACACAACATTTAATGATTTGGGAGATCAAACAAAGTTTGTGTACACTGAACCATCAAAAAGGAAAGGTGTCAATTTTGGATTTTGGAATATTTTGGATTTTGACATTCTAGACCAGTGGTTCCCAAACATTTTTGGCCTACTGCCCCCTTTCCAGAAAAAAATTTACTCACCGCCTCCCTAGAAATCACTTTTTAAATTTTTAATAGCAATTAAACAGAAAGATATATGTATTAATATTTCTACCTTTTTTGTAAAATATAATCAAGTTGTAAATTAGAAACATTGAAGTTGTATATTATGAAACTATTTATTGAACTTAGAATAGAAAGATAATACAAAAAAAGTTAAAATATTCGAAATCATCTTGAGAAGGATGAACCTGGTATGCTACCAATCCAGTAATCCTCGGCTCTATTTTCATCAGCAGTCATCTCAAACCATCGTGATTGACTATTTTGCAATCGGTTTCTTTTTTGGTTAATAAATTGGGTTCCACACTGAATCCATGTTCCACTAAATATGTTAAAGGACATTATTATTATTGCTATAAGACTCAACCAGTTGGAAGGGAACCCCAAAGGTATTATTATTATTATTAACCCTTGCTTGGCGAGAGGAGGAGGAGGGAGCAGGAGGAGAGAAGAAGAGAGAGAGACACACAGAGATGGATGGTAGCCTGTCACCTGGCTCATGCCACCGCCCCACTGCCCCCTTACAGGGGTTCAGCGCCCCCCAAATTCTCCTGGGCCACCCCCCCCAGATCGCCCCACCACCCACCAGGGGGTGGTACCGTCCACTTTGGGAACCACTGTTCTAGACAAAGAGATATTCAATTTGTACTTTGAAACTTTAACCTTCAGAACATCCTACCTATAGTTATAGTTCATTTTACTGATTAGCCCATTGGCCATATCAAAACACTCCTACCTTTTTTTCTCAGTAAGATTGCTAAATGTACATATACATTATTTTTTTTAAATTACAGAATAACTATTTATTATTTTTAACCTATCTTCACTCCAAGGATAATGGTGATTTCCATCCCTCTTTCTCTCTCTCTTTCTCTCTCTCTCCATCTTTAAAAAATCCAAACAAGCCAACACTAAAACATTAGGATGACAGGCCCAGAAATTACCAATTTTATATTGACATGATCTTTATGAAGTGTATTAGAGTGGTAACCTCATGAACCTACATAATAATATTTAAATCTTGATTTCTCTACAAGTTATAACAATTGGCCTGTATCTGATAATTTTACAGATTATAATGGATTATTCTTTTTCCCTCATCTCACAGAACAAAGACACCCTGTTTTCAAGAGTCCAATGTGGCAATCCTAACTCTATGTAAATGTCTAAGACATTTTTCCTAATAAAATAAAGTGAGAAACGCACATACATCTGACTAATTCTGATACTTCTTTTTAAAAAATCAAGGTAAGAGAAAACAATAGGAAGACACCAAATGCAGAAAAAGGAGAAAACCACTGAAGCATGTGTGTGAAAAATGTCAAGTTTTACATGTGTGTGTGCCTGCTTCCTATGGGATGAGCACACTCAGGAACAACTGAGTCATTAATCTCCATTCTGTGGTTGAACTTCAAAAAGAAAGTTGGAGATTAGGGAGCCAAGTCAATTGCTCCTAACACCTCCTAGACCAGGGGTGGGCAATTATTTTTCCCAAGGGGCCACACAAGAGCCAAAAATATGATGGAGGGCCGCACCTAAAGGCTGAACTACATTCTACATAATATCAATTGAATGTCTTTAATAATATTAAAAATAAGGCACTACATTCGCTTTTTGATATATCAATAAGACTGATAAGAGTATATGTTATGAGCAATGAAAAAGAGAGGTTGTCATAGGAAAAATGGCATTTATTCACTAAAATTTTACAAAACAATGGTTAACACAATGTGAACATTTGCATCATTTGTGATTCATTATATCAGGGGTCAGGAATCTTTTTGACTCAGAAAGTCAAATTTGGAAATTTATTTCAGGGCCCTTCCACACAGTCATATAACCCAGAATATCAAGGCAGGAAATCCCACAATATCTGCTTTGAAGTGGGTTATCTGGGATATTAATATTAATAATAACAATGGGTTCCTCGAGCAGAAGGAGATCTCAGAGGGCCATCCAGTCCAACTCCCTTCTGCCATAAGGGAAAAACACAATCAAAGCATTCCCTGCAGATGGCCATTCAGCCTCTGCTACTAATAATAATAATATTAATAATAACAATGGGTTCCTAGAGCAGAAGGAGACCTCAAAGGCAATGCAGTCCAACCTCATTCTGCCATAAGGGAAAAACACAATCAAAGCATTCCTTGCAGATGGCCATTCAGCCATCTTGAACCAAACTTGGCACACTGAACTTTCATGAGACCAACACAAAGTACTGAAAGAGTTTGCTCTGCATTTACCTTGAGTTTTATTTATTTATTTATTTATTTCTTCAATATTCCGCTCCTCCCTACAAGTGACAATAAAATACACATGAGTTTGTCTCAGGCATGCTGCCCTACCATTAAAACAGAAGACAGTTAAAAACACGAGTTTAACAGATCACGAGGTACAGGAGATATACAGAAAGTATACAAGGGTATACGACATCATCCAATCAGGCTTAGGTAAATCAGGAAAAGAGCAGTCTTACAAGCCCTTCTAAAGGGGGTCAATTCCGAGATGGATCGGACACTATCAGGCAGAGAGTTTGGGAGTTGTAGTTCACCTACTTCCAGGGAGCACTGTGGGTCAGGCCCAAACTTGGCACAAATATTGAATATGCCCAAAGAGGCAGGAAGAAGGGGGGGGGAGAGAGAGCGAAGCAGAAGAGAAGGCTTGGAAGCCATGGAGTAGGAAGCAGGCCACGCCCCCTCTCCCTAGCTGTGTTCCCTGTGGAAGGGAGAAGGAAGGAAAGGGGGGGAGAGAGAGGGAGGGAGGGAAAGAAACAGGAAGACAGGAAAGAGCGCCGAGGCAAGAGGGAGGGGGAAGCGCGCAAGGAGGAAGTGAAAGGAGGAGGCGGGCGAACACACACACACACACACACTTTATTTGCTGCCTCCCCTTCTTCCCCCTCCCTTTCCTTCCCTTCCGCTTGCCTGCCTGAATGAGGGAGGGAAAGAAGGAAGGAAAGAAGGAAGCCCTTCCACCTCGGCTCTGCTGCCGGCAGCTGCTTCTCTCCGACCCCTGCCGTCTCCCTCCTCACTGCTGCGAGGCCCACGGCAGCGGCGCTGAGGGTGCAGGTGAGGAGGAGGCAGCTGGAGAGCACGGTGCAGGCTCCCCGGACTCCCCACCTCATCCGCCGCTGCCCGCTCCTCTCCGACGCCTCCTCCTCCTCGCCGCTGCCTCCCTCCTCGACTCGTCCTTGTCCTCCTTATCCTGTGTACTCCTCCGAGCTGGCTGCCATGCACCTCGGGGACATGGCAGACAGGCCGTAGGAGCGGCGGCCATTCCTGAAGCACTCAGCGATCTGAGGCAGCTGTTCGCCCTGGAGATTGCCAGGGCGATCGGCCCCCGCAGGTCTTAGAGTGCGCCTGCTGCAGGCTGGGATCGCCTTCAAGGATGGCACTGTTCCTCCAGCCTGTCTGCCATGTTCCTGCCGCACGCGGCAGACGGCTCAGAGGAAAATGAGGAGGAGCCGGCGGCAAGGAGGGAGGCAAGCGGTGGGGAGGAGGACACGTGGGAGCGGTGGGGAGGAGGACGCGTGGGAGAGGAGCGGGCGGTGGCGGCAGATGAAGTGTGGTGTCCCGGGAGCCTGTGCCGTGCTCGCCTGCGCCCTCGGCGCCCTCGGCGCCCTCGGCGCCGCCGCCACGGGCCTCGTGGCGGCAAGGAGGGAGGCAGCGGGGGCCGGAGAGAAGCAGCTGCCCCGGCCGGATCCGGGCCGTGGGCCGTAGTTTTCCCACCCCTGTCCTATACTCATTCAAGGTAGCTGTTACGCAAACTACCATCTTGCAATCTTTATTTGGGCTCCATGCATGCAGATATAAGCCTTTTGTGTTGATATGAACAATGTCCGAACAAATTCTCCCCTATGAACAATCAAGGACATTAAGATCCTCCGGAGAGGCCGTGCTCTCGATCCCGCCACCTTCGCAAGCGCGTCTGGTGGGGACGAGAGACAGGGCATTCTCTGTTGTGGCCCCTCGGCTGTGGAACTACCTTCCAAGCAAT
The DNA here is from genome assembly GCA_030556195.1 of Anolis apletophallus. Taxonomy (NCBI): domain Eukaryota; kingdom Metazoa; phylum Chordata; class Lepidosauria; order Squamata; family Anolidae; genus Anolis; species Anolis apletophallus. The sequence continues at coordinate 122,149,742 of JARBWK010000010.1, forward strand.
GTTAGATCTGCCCCCTCCCTGTTGTCCTTCAGGAGGCGGGTGAAGACTTGGATGTGGAATGAAGCTGAGATTGATTTCAATCTGAAATGAGTGACCACTTTTATAGACCGAGTTGAATGTGGTTTTAATGGCAATGTGGTTTTTATGTATTTCTGTTTTTATGTATTTTAATATGCTGTTTGAAGATGTTTTAAATTTGTATAGCATTGAATTTTGCTGTATGCTGGTCTGAGTCCCTCCATAGAGGTGAGAAGGTCGGGGTACAAAAATTTTAAATAAATAAATGTGCACCTAAGCACTGAAATCATGTTGATTTTCCTCTAAATTATGTGGTTATGTCTAAAATTGTCCACTTTTTCGTAATACTGCTTTCTCTATGAAAAAAATTCAGCTAATAAGGATTTTATTTTTTTAAAACATGTAATGGTTAAAACAGAGATGGACGTTCTCTTTTCCCCATGGATTTGCAGTTGCACTGTATGTAAGCACAACCAATTGAGTCCCTTGCTAATTGTGGCAACAATAATCAAATTAACAATAATTGTAAATAGAAATTATCAACCAATAAAATAAGGGATGCCACAACTAAACCTAAATGCAGATCACAGGACATCAATCACAACACAGCAAGCTTTCAAACTGTAATTAATATAATCACTTTCATTATGAGTAACTCAATTTTAAAAATTATGGCACATTAATGCATTACCTATTTAGCTCTAATATGGCCTATACTTTCATTTATACACTGTAATATTAATTAGGGAATTTAACTTTAATTCTGATTTGCCTTTTAATCTACCTCATTAGTGTGGCACTCTCCCCAAGGAATTAATTTAACATCTAATGGCACAGCAATGTGTGATGCATCATTTCATAAGCCTGAATTCTTCAACATTAAGTCTACAATCCTCCACACATTTATATAGGAATAAGGCATTTATTTATAAGTAGGCAAGTAGATGGTTACACAGGGTGAACCTCTTTGGGCACAACCTAGAGTTAGGTACTTGTGATTTCATATTTATGATCCCTACATAGCGCCTTACTTTATAGGCTACATAGGAAGGTAAAGTCCTTCAAAATCAAATTACTGGAAAGCTGCTGTGATTGATGAAGCTCTCTTTCACTTGAATGAGAGACTACTATAGAGTAATGGCAGTGTTAAAGTATTGACTAAAAATTCTAGACTTATACATAAGTATATAGGTTAAGGAACAACAAAGGGACACTGGAAAACGCTGAGAGATGAGAAGTACGTCAACTCCCCTGGTTTGCCTCTCTTAGTCTATGTGTCATATGTTTGTGTATATGTTATATGTTGAACTGCAGGGATTGTCTGCAAGTATGTGTACTGTAATCTGCTCTGAGCTCCCTTTGGGGTGAGAAGAGCAGAATATAAAGTAAATAAATAAATAAGTAAATAAATAAATAAATAAGTAGGGATTGGGCAAGATTCTCCAGAGAAGCTATTCGAAAATTACAGTGCTTTACTTCACAATATTAAAAGAGGATCTTACAGCTGCAGTGTGAAGTATTTTCAGGTTCAGGTAAGCTAGTTCAAGGCCATGCACAGTCAAGACTGCATGGTTGACAGCTTTGAAATCTTGTATTAATTTGGGGGATAATAAAACCTTCAGGTTTTCACACTACACACATGCGCCCCCTGGCCCAGCTGGCCCGCGACTTTGGTCTGGAGTGTTATTAGTACGCTGATGACACCCAGCTTCTGCTGAGAATGGACGGCAGGCCGGACACCGTACCTGATTGTTTCCATCGATGCCTTGAAGCCGTGACTGGTTGGCTGCGTACCAGCCGGCTGAAGGTGAACCCGTCAAAGACGGAGATCTTGTGGCCTGGTCGCCCTGGGCTGGATGAGTGCCGGTTGCCTACCCTGGATGGTGAGCAACTTAGCCCATCATCCCTTGTTAAGAGCTTGGGCGTCCAATTGGACCCTTTGCTGTCCATGGAGACTCAGGTCTCTATGGTCAGCAAAATTGCGTTCTACCATCTGCGACAGGCTAGGCGACTGGCACCCTACCTGTCCAGGGACGACCTGGCCACGGTGATCCAAGCGACGGTCATCTCGAGGCTGGACTACTGTAACGCCCTCTACGTTGGCCTTCCTTTGTCGACAATTCGGAAACTCAAGCTGGTGCAGAATGCTGCTGCTCGCCTGCTGGTGGGAGCACCAGTGAGGGAGCACATCACCCCCATCCTTCGGCAACTGCACTGGCTTCCCATAGAGTACCGAATTGCCTTCAAGGTGTTGGTTCTAACCTTTAAGGCCTTACACGGTCTAGGGCCTGTGTACTTGAGGGACCGCCTTACCCCGTACATTCCCCCGAGATCACTACGTTCCGAAGAACAGAATCTGTTACTTGTCCCATCGATCCGCTCCTGCCATCTATCCACAACCAGGCAGGGAACATTCTCTGTGGTGGCCCCGGTGTGGTGGAACTCCCTTACAGAGGACACTCGAGCGATCCCAGAGCTTGCCCTGTTCCGAAGGCCCTGTAAAACTGCCCTCTTCAGACTGGCTTTTAATTAAATTGGTCTGTACTGGGATGTCTTGTGCCTGAGTTTCAAGAAAACTGAAACTTCCCGGACTTTTAGTGTACATGTTCTGTTTTTATGTTTTTATTGTATTGTATGGCTAGCTGCTCTGTTGCATGCAGCACATTTTTATGGTATGTTGTAATCTGCCCCGAGCCTGCAGGGAGGAGCGGAATATAAGATTGAATAATAAATAAATAAATAAATAGCCCCCAGTTCCATTTTAATTGCTACAATAACATAATGGAGAAGTCTTTCCCAAGATTTGAACTTCTGAATGTTTCAGACTTTAGTCCCAGAATTTCTGATCATTGACCAAAGCAGCTAAGGTTTCCAGAAGTTATGTCCAAAACATCTGGAAGACAAGAGTTTGAGAATCATTGTCCTAAAGAGTTTTGTACTTTGGTAAGACACTAGAGCTCTGTAGCTGAGAATTTTAAATCCCTCCCTAAATTGCAAATCCCAGAACCTCGTTGGATGAAACCAGAACAGTTAAATAAAAATCATAATACTAGAATTGTTCTGTGTTAAAGGGTCCCTGATCTCTTTAATACCTGACCAATATTGAAAGTTGTTTATATGCTGCCTGAATTTGTTGTCGAAGGATATTAGCTGTCAGGATGTCTGTACCAGCTTGGACCTAGCGGCTCCATTCCCCCGTAACATGATGTGAAGAGGGGGAGGTTGGGAAGATGTATACTATAGTTAAGGCCACCTGGTCTTATGAAAAAACAAAACTGTAGTATAGCAACTTTGGGAATAGAATGTAGCCAGTAGAGGGGGAATGATATACACGAGTGGGGGGTGGGGTGGGGGGAAACTTTTAGAACTGTCTTTCCTACTGCTGTGGTAAGACGGAAGGTCATCCTAAGTCTAAAATGACTCCAAGGCACACAACAACAATCCTAATTAACTTGACTATCTCATCAGTCAAAGGCAGGCCCACATTTCCCATTGAAATACTGTTAACTTTATGTTGGTTAAAATTGTTCTTCATTTTAAATATTGTATTGTTCTTTAACTTTTTTGATACCACAGATAAATATATATGCAGTGGGCATAGGATTTTTTAACATCTTTTTTCCAAACTATAATCCCCGTTCCGCCCGACAGTCTGAAGAATATAAACCAGCCCTCAGCTTAAAAAGTTTGAGGACCCCTTGCCTTAAATGATAATTCTCGCAGGCCAATTGCTTTTTTAAAACCTTCCTGTATAATTGTTAAATGATATTATTATTCTGAAGATTTGACCATATTCAAAATGTCATATTACTGTTGTGTGTTTTTAAAAAAATTCGCCTCAGTTTTTGCATTTGTTAAATTTGTTTTGTACAAAACAATTCTATTGAGACATGTATGGTTTTTGATGTTTTATAGTAAAGAAAATGTACTATCTCTTACAATTTAATTAAAATGATTTTTGGGGGGAGAAAAAGGAAGCTGTTCAAAAGTAATTGTCTTTCCCTTGGAGTTAACATTCCTTTCCCTTTCTTTTGCAGTGGCTGAACCATCAGAGTTGCCACAAACCTGAATTTCTCTTTGGTGCCTACATTTGCAATCTCTTTGATCTTACTAGTATATTTTAACATATAATATATTACATGCCAGATGGAAATAACACTCTTTGCTTTCTTGCTCATGCATAATGTATATGGCAGTCATAAAAGCATAATTCCATAGTTGCTTACCTGTTCTCATAGGGTTCTATGAATGAACTGCACTATGGAAACAAGTGTGTAATGTGTTGGCACCTTTTTTGGGGACAAAAATCTAGGTAGGATTATGAGATGAAATTGTTTGATTTTTTTGCAGATGAAAGGTTAAATATTCTGGCTGGAATCTGGTGTACTATGCTAGTGCAGTGGTACATTATGCTGGCAGATGTATTTTCCTCTAATTTTGTGCAAGAGGAGCATAGGAGTCATGTTAGGATGAGATATCTGTTGGATGCCTATTTCAAAAAGGCTGCCCATTGGGAAGCGGGCAGTCTTTGAGCCAAAAACACTCTGGTGGGGTGGCTTACCCTATCAACTGTACCATAGCATAGCAAGTTGTCCAAGCCACCTATATGATCTCAGTTATAAATTCCATCAGGACCAAAGTTTAGTGTAAGGACATACAATCTCTAAAAGTTCTGAATCTGGTTTTACCTTCCTCTAGTCCAGGAATGGCAAGCCTTTGCCAGAAGAGAGGGCACTGTATATGCCTTTTCTAGCATGCATGTCATAGGTTTGCCACCACTGCCCTAGTCTTTGATGGTTGCATCCATGATGGTTGCATGCAGTCTCCCATCCTTTCTGTAAGATTTCTCTCCCACAATTCACCACTTATATGTCAGATTGTGTTCCGAGAGTATTACTTTCAATAGTGAACTTCTCACTCACAATTATCACTATTCTACCATTTGATCAGTCATAAGTCATTTGGCTTTCCCTTTGATTCCACCTTCTCTTTTTCTCCTCAGTCTCCACAGTCACCTTGTACTTCGGTAAAACTATATTTAGAAATGTATGCCTCCCATGGTTATTTTTACTTCTACTTTTCTTTAAAAAAAACCCCCCCATATGCTCTTACTCCTCATCCCCATCTGAATTGTAGTTTTTCTCTCTCTTCCATTCCTCAGCTTTCATTGGCCCTGTTAAAATGATGAAGATAGAGAGAGGAGCGGTGGGATTATGGTAGGACGCTAGATCTTCTACACAATTTACATGGACACAATCTCTAAATAGAAAGTTTTTCTCTTTACCATCTTAATTTTTTCCCTCTGTCTCTGTAGAATTTAAACTCTTTTTTATGTATATGGTCTGTATTATGTCTGTTTTCTTCAACAAAACTCAGAAAAACAAACAAGAGCATATTCTCAGTATATTGGTTAGGCTCTTGTACATTTGCTATTTGTTTCAATTTCTCATTCTTTAAGAGGATAATGATCTTCAAAGGTTTTTCAAGTGGTTAGTTTTGAGTATGTATAGTGGTTATCTATAGTTTCAAATGGCAGCGAAACATCCTGGTTAAACCAAGTGATGACTCTGGTTGCAAGCTGTTAATTTATCTTTTTTTAAAAAAAGAAAGATGGTTACTAGGCATGAGAAAAATGTTATGAAAATTAAAAGAAATCGGAAGGGATTCGTATGTAATGGGACTTTCAAGTTTATACGCATCACAGGGGCAATCCCGGAAGTGGACTTTCTTTTCCGCACTCCCTGGGCCCAAATTTTCATTAGATTAGTAAATATTTCAGATGCCCCCCCCCACAGGAAAATTTCCCCCTCCAGAATAGCTTTGCAGACATAACTCACAGTCAAATCGGGGCCTTTCCATGCTTGGAGCCTAATTAGAGTGAAAGGCCTATCTCCAGAAAGTGAAAAAGGAGCTGGAAATGATAGAGAGATCCAGATCGGGACTCCTAGAGGGGCTGGAGGACTGAGGAAAAAAGCGGTTTAAACACCCAGGAAGGGGGTTTAGATAGAAGGACAGAGCAGAAGGACATAAGAACTGCTGAGAGAAGGGCAGCAGGAGCGAAAAGAGCACGGAGAGGAGAAGGAAGAGTTCAGAATCAAGAAAAGCCATAGAGTTCAAACGGAGATTCCTAAAGTGCTATGGTAAAACTGAATGGGGAAAAGCTGGAGTGAGGAGAACTCTACAGATTAGCAAGGCCTGCACCAGAGGTGGGCAACTATTTTATTTAATAATATTAATAATAATATAATAATGCATTATATGTCCCTGCAAAGAAACCCTGTCCTTTTATAATATTAATAATAATATATTAATGCATTATATGTCCCTGCAAAGAAACCCTGTACTTTTATAATATTAATAATAACAATAATAATATATTAATGCATTATATCTCCCTGCAAGGAAACCAAGGGAAATGTTGCCCCTTGATTTGCCTGTGCTTAAAACAGTGTCAGTCCTGTTTCCCTGCTTTGCCTACTTTAGAACTTACGTTACTTTTTAGAAATTTTTGGAATTTTCTTTGTAAGTCTTTCTATTAGTAATAAAAAATCCCCCAATTAGATTTTTGATTCCCTATTTTTGGGTTCTAAACCATGTCTAATGGTTACCTATTGTATTTATGCTCACCCAAGGTCTTTCTATTTTCATGAAACTCTGTTTTGGCAGAAAAACTTGATTCTCAACTTCAAATATATATATGTTCCCATACTAGTTCATTAAGTATTGCTCATATAACAATATGGTCAACCACCAACGGCCGCTCTGGGGACACAGTGAAGAAGGGAGCAGAGAAGACAGTTCTATCTTGCCTCCTGCAACATCAAAGCTCGTCCCCCAGTAACAATATATTATATAATACTAATATTATTAATGATGTATTAGTATTATTCTAATAATATAGTATGTTTTAATGTAGATATGACTTGTAAGCTGCTCTGAGTCCCCTTGGGATGAGAAGGGCGGCATATAAATGTAGTAAATAAATAAATAGTCTGGTAATGCGGCTGAAAACACACTAGCAGTTCACAAATTGATTGACAAACACCAATTACATTGCAAATATGATCAACTACCTCAAGTTAATGAAATGAACTCTGAAAGGCTTAAACATGAAAGCCTGAAAACAAAATATTATCCAGAGAAGCAAGAAATTCCTTGAATCTTCTTGATGGAGCTGGGCAAAACTCAGTCTTGCAACTTTTGTTGGGCAGGAAAATATTGATAAGTGCTCAAATGAGATTTGCACAACCACAATGAAAATACTATCAATATTGGCAGATATTCTGTTTTGCCTCCTTAGCTTACTGATATACAGGGTGTCTATAAATGATAAGGATGTTTAAATGAGAGCCCTTCCAGACAGGCCCAAAAATGTTGGGCTTTCACTAAGGCATTTAAATGATGCTTCAGGTAAAAGCAAATTAATTTGGGACAAAGCAGGTAAGCCCTTATTTGTCCTGAATAATTAAATACCTAAATAGACCCAGGCCTTCCTGAAAGGCCCAAGTCTAATGGGACATTGGGCGTGTGGAGTCTTACTACCAGGTAGTCCTGTGACTACCGCAGGGGTCAGTCCCCACAGCCATCTTGCTTGTTTGGGCTTCCAAAAGCCTGGAGGCATGAGATGGCACCGACCCTCTCCACATAAAACCTCCCAAAACTTCCCGAAAAACTTGTAAAAACTTACCATGCTTCTTGTTCCATTCCCCCCAATCTTCTGGCATGTTATTTCTATGCACCAGGAGGACTCAAGGAGTGCTATAATGGCAGTCTTATAAGTTTTTACAAGTTTTAGGGCAGTTTTGGGGGATTTTGGGATGGCATGGGACACCTCACCAGGAAAACCCAATTTGGGGGGGGGGGGGATTTAAACCCACCAGCACAGGTGTGAACCATGTCTGGAAGCACCTGCAGAAGCATCTCCTGACCACGCCCCCCCCCCTAAACCTACTTTACCAGGCAAATGCGCAAAAGGAGGTCTGTCTATCTAGCAGCCAGGGTGCAAGGAGTAGAATTTTCCATCCTCCCACCAGACAGTGAGGATGCATTTGGTTAGCTAAGTATGGCTGTTTCTTTAAAGTAGAATTTGCAGTTGCAATTGCCAAAAATATATGCATTCCCTTAAAACCTCATAGTTAAAATATGCACTCATGAGACAAAATTAAGTAGTCTTCTTTAAAAATAACATATCAGGTTTACTAACAAGTTTATTGTATATATTCATCATACAGGCACATTATTTGTTAGAGTTCAGTTAGATAAGATGCAGTTTCTTCTCTGTGTTGAGTACACAGGGTATGATACTTAATCAATTGTCCATAGTTCTTAAGTATAAGTGTACTCACTGAAGTCCACAAGTCATACTTCTCTACTAAAATCCAAACAGAAACATGCATCCATTTTCACTGAGGTCTGATGCAGTGGTTCCCAAACTTTTTTGGCCTACCGCCCCCTTTCCAGAAAAAAATTACTCACCGCCCCCCTAAAATTAATTTTTAAATTTTAATAGCAATTAAACAGAAAGATATATGTATTAATATGTCTACCTTTTTTTGTAAAATGTAATACATAAAGTTGTAAATTAGAAACATTTAAGTTTGAAATTATGAAACTATTTATTGAACTTAGAATAGAAAGGGAATACAAAAAAAGTTAAAACATTCAAAATCATATTAATGAGAAGGATGAACCTGGTATGCTGCTACCAATCTAGTAATCCTCGGCTCTATTTTCGTCAGCAGTAATCTCAACTCATCTCAATTGACTATTTTGCAATCGGTTTCTCTTTTTTTTGTTAATAAATTGGTTACCGCACTGAATCCACGTTCCACTAAATATGTTGAAGGACATTATTGTTATAAGACTCAACCAGTTGGAAGGGAACCCCAAAGGTATTATTATTATTATTAACCCTTGCTTGGCAAGAGGAGGAGGAGGGAGCAGGAGGAGGAAGAAGACAGAGAGAGACACACAGAGATGGATGGTAGCCTGTCACCTGGCTCACGCCACCACACCCACCGTCCCCTTACAGGGGTTCAGAGCCTCCCAAATTATCCTGAGCCTTCCAGCGCCCCCCTAGATCACCCCACCGCCCACCAGGGCGTGGTACTGCCCACTTTGGGAACCACTGGTCTGATGTAAACACCTCCAATGAGGTGGTAAGCAGACCGAATACAAAATGAAGTCCTGAGTCTGCACATGCTCAGTACAATCACATCTGTAACTCCTCCCACATCAAAGAAGTAAGTCAAACTGGCAAATCAACATTCACAAAGAACACAGGTTAGCAAATATATACATTAACAAATAGTGAAAGGCTTTGGAGGTTTCCATTTTCAACACAATTAACTAACTCCTAGATAATTCCAATAGATTTCTTCATGTTTTTTTAAAAAATGTGTATGAAATATATATCAAACATGAGTAGAGATGCAAATCAGGAAAATTTAGATTTAATTCACACATGATGAAAAACATAATACATATTTTCTACTTGGGGAAATAAAGAGGAATCATTACAGGCACTGATTAAAAAATGGAGAAGCATCCAAAAACTAATTGCAATTTGAGATTTGTAAAACTGTTAAATAAGACATATTGTGTTAAACTAACCTTCCCAACACTTGCTTATTAAGAATAGAGTCTCTTATTTTAGGAGATATAGAATAAGAAAAAAAAAAGAATCACATGCAAATGGTTATTGGCAGTCATTTGCTTACTATCTATTCAAGTTGTAGACACCAAGGGCAGCTGTGCCTGTTACCCAAAGTGCCTGCTGAAATCAAAGGGTTGTTCTTTTAAAGCCAACAGACAGTTCAGCTCTTCATCATAACTAAAAAAAGAAAAGAAAATGCACATACACGAAGACACTTGCCAAAAGGCTAGAGTTTTGCATCAGCTGTAGCTAAATGACTAGCAGGTGGTCCTGGGCACAGAGGGAGCAAGGATAAACAGCAGCCAACAATTTCTTTAGATTTGCCCTATTCTTTCATTACTTCGTATTCTAGGTGATTATAGGAAAATCAAATTAACCTTTTGTAATGCAAATAGCGACAAAGGGTATATTCCCAATTATTATGAGGATTTCTGTAGCTATAACAAAATGGATTTGCAATAAATCCACACAAGCAATGCAAAATTACATCTGGTTACTCAACATAAGGGCAAAGAACATGGAGCTGATTTTAATATGTCTTACACTGAGGAATTTTTAATAGCTGTAGGAATTGGAGGATCTCTATAAGTAGCATCTCATCAATTCACATATTCATTCTGGTTTCACAGCTTGTACTAGAGCTGGAACAGGGGCTGCAATAGTTGACTGTAAAAGTATTTTTATATGGGAAAAGATTTGTTTCAACCACATCGGCTGAATCTACACTGCACTACTACCCAGGATCTGATTGTTGAGTTTCTATTGGATCTGTTTGAGTACTGCCGAGTCTAGTAAAGGCTGGGAGTTTTAGTTCTCCTTGTCTGCCTGTAGTAAAAATGCAACAAGAGTCTTTGTGCTTCCAAAAGAAACACTTTATCAAAATATACTTTGGCAACAGTTTAAGACAGTATAACTATAACATATAAACATGCTGCTAAATTGCAGATTCTTCTTCTCATGCCATCAATTGCAAGGAAAAACAACAGTCTTACATTTAGTCCTTGAAAACTGCTTCAGCATAAACAAAACAATGCTTCTTCCAGGCTGGCTGCCAAGAGATAGCTGTTGCTGACTTTCCAAACGCCAAAGGAAAAACAAAACACCTTCTTTACTCCTTTTACAATGGTTTCTTCAGACACTCCATACGGACTCCTCTACCAACTCAAACCCCCACAATAACACTCTTTCAGCTAACTCATTATATAGAGGAGAAGCTGCAAAGTAAAAACAGCTGTAGCCCCACCAGCATTATTCTAGATGATTCTAAGTTTGTTAGCAAACTTACCCAGAGTAATCCCATTTAAATTCAATGAATACTTTTACATTGTACAAAATAATTAGCCCATTTACATTTTTAAACCCAACACGGATCCCAGATTATCTGCTTTGCATTGGATTATATGAGGTCCCTCCTACACTGCCCTATACAGTGTTCCCACACTACTTCGCGGTTCGCTTATCGAGGACTCGCTGTTTCACAGATTTTAAGAAATATTAATTAAATATATATATATCATGGTATTTTTGCTATTTTGTGGGGTTTTGCCGCTGCCGCTACCCAAGACACTTTCCCTCCTCAGTCCTCCCTCTTTCCAGCCTTAAAGGGCTTTTCCTTCCTTCCTTTCACTTTTTTAAAGTGTATAAAGACTTAAAATAGTGTATAACTACTAAAATAATGTATACATATTAAAATAAATAGAGCATCCCTACATCACGGTTTTTCACAGGGAGGTCCTGGAACCTAAACCCAGCAATAAGTGAAGGAACACTGTATCCCAGGATCTGATCCCAATTTATTTGTTTATGCCAGATTTTATGACAATGGAGACATATAATCCAGTTCAAAGCACATAGTCTAGAACAGGGGTGCTCACACTTTTTCAGCATGCGAGCTACTTATAAAACAACCAAGTGAAATGATCTACCTACCCACTACTCAAAGAGCCATAAAAGCAAAATATTTGGAAATTTATTTCAGTGAGAGCCATATAATATATTTTAAGACTGAATTCAACTAAATGTGAGTATAATAAGCCCCTGAATTTATTCATAATAATAATGATGATAATATTCATTCAGCCTCTGCAACTACTACTACTACTACTACTAATAATAATAATAATAATAATAGTAACATGACATCCTATTTAATGCCACACCATCCCAATTTGCCCTAACAGTATAGGGTAGGCGAAAAACCCTCCCAGAACATAGAAGGGGGGAAATTCCTATCCAGCCCCCTAATGGCAACCATAATATAATGCTTCATGGGTGGACGTGGTGCAAGAACCTGGCTCTGCCCCCCTTTTAGAATAGTTCTGGCCGGGGTCACCCTGCTAATGGAAGAGCAGGGTTATGATTTTCTCATTGCAGACTTGATCCTGGACGCCAATCTCGGCAACCCTAGCCTTGAAAAAGGGAAGATGTCCCGAAACGGATTATAACATGTGGCCGTTTTGAAAATTAGCATTGCTTTTACCGTCGGCTTTCTGGCTGTTGATATTCGGCTTTGCTGCTTGGAGATGCCATTCTCTGTTCTCAGTGCAGCTGTCCCGGGGATTTCCCCACTTACGGAGCCTCCGCTGACGTCAGCAAGCTGCGCCGGGCTTTGCCCACAGAGGAAGTCGCCCCCGTTCTCCTCCGCAGCCGCTTGCATTTGGGAAACCCCCTTCTCCGCTCGGCGCGGCTCCGTTTCTGTTTTAGTGTGCGTTTGTTCCCCTCACCTCCTTTCCGTGAAAACCCATCTCCATTCAACAGATTCCCCAGCCGTCTGCACCTTTAAACCCTGCCTTTTGAGAGTACATTCTTCAAGAGCGCGAGTGCCGGCTGCACCTATCTATGAATAGGACTAACGCGGTATTGTAACCTGAACAACTTGTATTGAACTCAGTTTCACCTTGCATGTTCTTACCTTACATGTTTTGGAATATAATTCTGTGTGATATGACTGCTTAATTGCATTTATTTGGGAACTAATATACGAATACATGTATATATTTTGGCACACCAAACAGTATATGTTTTACTTTTGCATCATTGTTTAGCTGTGCGGAACTATTTTCTCTCTCTTCAAGGGAGGGGACAAACTTCTCTCCTTACCCAGTGGTGCAGGGGAGGGAAAACTTCTTTTTTGCTACAGTTGGTCAAAAGAAATACCAACCAAGATCATCCATTTATTTATTTATTTATTCAATTTTATATTCCGCTCCTCCCTGCAGGCTCAGTATGTATTAACCAAAACCATGGATAATACTGAATCCTATATTTTGACTTTTTGATGTTTTTGATTTTATTTTATTGTTACTTGTTGTTCGGGCTTGGCCTCATGTGAGCCGCCCCGAGTCCCCATTAGGGAGATAGGGGTGGGTGATAAATAAAATTTATTATTATTATTATTATTATTACTATTACTTGGTCCAGAAACATACTATAAACCACATAGGAGAACTTACAGAAGCCTACAAACACTTCCAGGTTGAGGATATTTTTTAAATGAAACCATAGATATGTTTTCAAGTCCTGTATGGTTAAATTCATAGATATAGAAGTCTTGGATACAGAGGGCCAACTGTGCGTTACTTTCCTTAAGGCTATCTTTAATAAGACAGTCTGTACATTTTCTCCTTCATCACTCTCAGAACTTTAACTGCCATTGTTCAACATTCTGCTTTTAGCTGAGAATGGAAAAAGCAACAGCAGTGATAATTTAGGAAAATTGCGAAACCTACTAATCCTTCAGCATGCAAATAGGTGACTGTATAGTGGAGATGACTGGACTATTGTCTGTTGATATCACAATAGCCTCACAGAAGCCATTTCCAGATTGCTTGCTCTTCCTAACAACAGGTGGCATTTTGAGATTTCTCTCTCTAATGAAAGGTCACAGGTTTTCCATACAGAGCCTATTACTTTTCTATACCTCTCTGTTTTCTGCAAATCTCCCTGCCTCATAGCTAGCAAATCTGTTCAGGAAGAAAAGATGGATAAATCTGCTAATGTGCAGGAGTCTGGAACTGCATCACACAAAATTGCAACTTGATTTTTCATACAAATCATATATTTTTGCAAGTCTGTAAAAAAAAACCCCAAATGTTTTTTGCTGTTTAATATTCTGTTCACTCAGAAAAGCATGCAAAAATCATTTAGGTTTAATAAATCAAAGACAAATGTTCAGGAGCATGTATCTTTCTTTAAAAGCAATATTCATTATTTGTAAACATATATAAGTAATATATGTCAGTGCATTACCTTTCCTTTGCCCTTACCTGATTGTGTAGTACACAGTAAAGTAGAAACATGATATTAAGTGTGTTTCTCCAAAATATCAAAATCCTGAAATATCTATGATACAAACAAGTGGTGTCCTGATAGTACACCTCAATAAAAGGCATTTATTTGTGTTCAAGACTAATTATGTTCACAAAGTCTTACTGCTATCATCAATTACCATATAAATAGTTGAAATCTTTACTGACTGATTTATGAATAATGCAGCAAGGAACAGGCTTTGAAGATCATGAATGCATTCTAAAGCAAAACTAGAAGTAGCATGTATGAGTTTATAGAGAGTATGTTTAAAGATGTTTGAATTCTTTCCCAATATTTTAAAGATATGCCTGAAACTTCCACTGTTATGCCATTTCAATCCTTGAAGCATAAGAGTTTTAAAATCAGATTCTTAAGGGCAATACAGTATTGATGAACATTATAAATCTGAACCATCTAGATCAGTGTTTCCCAACTGCTGTTTCGTGGCACACTAGTGTTCCATGAGAGATCAGCTGGTGTTCTGCAAGAAAACATCCCCCCATTTCTTCCCCCTCCTGCTGCTGCTGAGAGAGGTTTTCCCACAGCACAGCAGCTGATTGTGGAAAAGTGGTTTAGAAACACGACCCTCTCTAGGACCTAGAAAGGCAAAGGAGGCTCAGGAGGGGAAGGACCGGGCGACGCTCTCCTCCTCCTCCGGAAGTGAGCCCACAGGATAGAGTCTATCCTGTGGGCTCACTTCTGAAGGAGGAGGAGGCGGGAACCTGGGCATCTCAGGGAGCCATTCTCCTGGTTTGTGGCTCCGCCAAGCCCGGTGGAGCCACACAGGAAGAACGGCTCCCCGCAGGGCCCAGGCCTTGCCTGGGAGCCGAGTTTGTCCGGCTCGCATCTTCCAGCAATCTTGGCGGGAAACACGAGGCGGCCAAACCCGGCTCCCCACAGGGCCCAGGCCCTGCTGGGGAGCCGAGTTTGTCCGGCTCGCATTTTCTGGCGGGCCGACGGGAGACGCGAGCCAGCCAAACCCCGCTTAGTGCAGGGCCTGTTCCTTGTGGGGAGCCTTTCTCCCGGTTCACGGCTCTGCCAAACCCGGGAGAAAGGCTCCCCACAAGGAATAGGCCCTGCACTAAGCCGGGTTTGTCCGGCTCACATCTTCTGGTGAGTTCGGCGTGAGACGCAAGGCAGCAAAACCCAGCTCCCTGCAGGGCCCAGGCCCTGCCTGGGAGCCGAGTTTGTCTGGCTCGCATGTTCTGGTGAGCCTGACGGGAGACGGGAGACAGCCAAACCCGGCTTAGCGCAGGGCCTGTTCCTTGTGGGGAGCCTTTCTACCGGTTTGTGGCTCTGCCAAGCCCGGCGGAGCCGCGAACCAGGAGAACGTCTCCCTGCAGGGCCCCACACCTCTCTCCTCCCTGGTGCACAGGAAACCACTCTCGGCCTCCCTCCGGCTCCCTGCCCACTGCCTCCGCGCCTTCCTTCTTGCCTGCTTCACCGGTCTCGAGTCCCGAGTGCTCTCTGGATGTAGGTGAACTACAACTCCAAAACTCAAGGTAAATTCCTATTACCTATATGTATTACTGTGTTAGCGTGTCATTTTGTGTCATTTTGGTTGGTGGTGTGCCCGCGGATTTTGGAAATTTAAAAGTGTGCTGCGGCTCAAGAAAGGTTGGGAAACACTGATCTAGATTACTTAAATATCTTTTTCATTAAGCAGATCTTAAGAAGGTTACTTTGTTTCTTACACAAATGTTTGTACATCAAGAATTAACTGCATTGAACTGGAATATATAAATCTACACTATAATCCAGTTCAATGCAATCACTTTGCATTCTGAAACTGCATTATATGGCAGTGTAGATCCAGCCTAAGACATGCATCTATGGGAGATCCTGTTTGCACTGAAAAATCGTTGAATTATCAAAACTTCCACAATTCATACTGAAGCAACACTCCTGAGATGTGGTAAGTGAATACACACATGTTATACTAGAACTTTATTAATCAACATCAAACAATAAATTAAGAATAATTCAAATTAGGTATCTCATTCTGAAACTCAGCAGACTCAGAGATTGTTTACACAGGCCGGAAACTCCAAATCAGTCCAGAAGTCACCCCTGGATGCCCACATTATTGATCTTATCAGAAAAGCTAGGCAAAGCATCCTGCTTCTGGTGAGCAAAGAGGGAGCAGCGGGGCAAATCTGTCACCCCGTGCGCAGCTCACTCTCAGCAATACTTTCCCCATCACATGAAGAAAGTGTTGCCCTTGCAGGGAGGCGCCGTGTTTGCTCCATTGGAGCCAGCACAACACGGGAAACCTCCCATGTTAGGGGGAAAGTGTCCAACAATGCTTTCACCCTGGTTGGGGGCATGGCCTAGACTAGAAGTCACATGACATCATGTGATGTCCATCATCAACCTCCATGGCCCAGATGGAGTAAAAGCATCCTAGGATGCGGATTTCACACCGTCTGCTACCGTGGCATGTGTAGGGACTTCAGGCCCATATACATGCCAGTAACTTCACATTAATGGAAGCCATGGAATGCTTTGGAGTTTTTCTGAAACTCTAGAGTAGCCCCATCAGCTGGTGTAGATAGCTGGGCTATTTCTAATTCGAACTGGTCCACTATCCACATGGACTAGTGCCACCATCCCCAATACATGCAATCCATGGCTCTTGAAAAAGGGAAAGAAATGTACTTATCCTGTTCTTTGTCACCAAAGGAACCAGCCATAGAGCTCTGGAGAGCTTGTGGGAATTGCAGGGCACCTTTACTAACATCAGCAAATGCATTACGTGACCTGGGAACCGAAGGGACAACTCCTACTTCTTTTCCCCAGGTCATGTGGGCACATTTGCTGTGCCAATGAAGACTCCAAGCAACAATTAAAAGTTCTCTGGAACTTTGTGGCAGGCTGCCACAGCTACAAAAAAACAACCCAGTCATCTTATACCCCAGTCATCTAGTACAGTGCTGTCCAACTTCTATAGGCCCAAGGGCCGGACGTCTGATGGCTGACCACCTGGGGGGGGTGGAGGGGGCGGGGCCAATCGCGGGGGCGGGGCCAATCGCAGGGGGCGGGGCCGATCCCCGGAGTGACGCTGTAGGAGGGAGGGCGGAGCAAAGAGGGGTTCCCCTTTGCTCCTCCCTCCCTTCTACAGCGTCAAACTGGGCAAGAGGCACGGCGATTTCGCCATGCCTCTTGCCCGGTTTGACGCTGTGGAGAAGGAAGGGAGGTGCAGAGAGGGGCTCCCTTGCACCTCCCTTCCTTCTGCAGCGTCAAACTGGGCAAGAGGCACGCGATTTCCCTTTTTGCCCATGCCTTTAGCCCAGTTTGGCTGTGGAGAGTTTGACTGTGGAGAAGGAAGGGAGCGCAGAGAGGGGCTCCTTTGCACCTCCCTTCCTTCTGCAGCGTCAAACTGGGCAAGAGGCACGCGATTTCGCCATGCCTTTGCCCAGTTTGCTGCTGTGGAGAAGGAAGGGAGGCGCAGAGAGGGCTCCCCTTTGCACCTCCCTTCCTTCTGCAGCGTCAAACTGGGCAAGAGGCACGGCGATTTCGCCATGCCTTTTGCCCAGTTTGACGCTGTGGAGAAGGAAGGGAGGCACAGAGAGGGCTCCCCTTGCACCTCCCTTCCTTCTGCAGCGTCAAACTGGGCAAGAGGCACGGCGATTTCGCCATACCTTTTGCCCAGTTTGACGCTGTGGAGAAGGAAGGGAGGCGCAGAGAGGGGCTCCCCTTTGCACTTCTGCAGCGTCAAACTGGGCAAGAGGCACGGCGATTTCGCCATACCTTTTGCCCAGTTTGACGCTGTGGAGAAGGAAGGAGGCGCAGAGAGGGCTCCCCTGCACCTCCCCTTCCTTCTGGAGAAAGAGGCAGGCACGGCCTTTTGCCCAGTTTGACGCTGTGGAGAGGAAGGGAGGCTCCCCCTTTGCACCTCCCTTCCTTCTGCAGCGTCAAACTGGGCAAGAGGCACAGCGATTTCGCCATGCCTTTTGCCCAGTTTGACGCTGTGGAGAAGGAAGGGAGGCGCAGAGAGGGGCTCCCCTTTGCACCTCCCTTCCTTCTGCAGCGTCAAACTGGGCAAGAGGCACGGCGATTTCGCCATGCCTTTTGCCCAGTTTGATGCTGTGGAGAAGGAAGGGAGGCGCAGAGAGGGCTCCCTTGCACCTCCTTCCTTCTGCAGCGTCAAACTGGGCAAGAGGCACGGCAATTTCGCCATGCCTTTTGCCCAGTTTGACGCTGTGGAGAAGGAAGGGAGGCGCAGAGAGGGCTCCCCTTTGCACCTCCCTTCCTTCTGCAGCGTCAAACTGGGCAAGAGGCACGGCAATTTCACCATGCCTTTTGCCCAGTTTGACGCTGTGGAGAAGGAAGGAGGTGCAGAGAGGGGCTCCCTTTGCACCTCCTTCCTTCTGCAGCGTCAAACTGGGCAAGAGGAACGGCGATTTCACCATGCCTTTTGCCCAGTTTGACTGTGGAGAAGGAAGGGAGGCACAGAGAGGGCTCCCCTTTGCACCTCCCCTTCCTTCTGCAGCGTCAAACTGGACAAGAGGCACGGCGATTTCGCCATGCCTTTTGCCCAGTTTGACGCTGTGGAGAAGGAAGGGAGGCGCAGAGAGGGGCTCCCTTGCACCTCCCTTCCTTCTGCAGCGTCAAACTGGGCAAGAGGCACGGCGATTTCGCCATGCCTTTTGCCCAGTTTGATGTGGAGCTGAAGGGAGCGGAGAGGGGCTCCTTGCACCTCTCCTTCTCCTCAAGAGGCACGGCAATCCTGCCTCTTGCCCGGTTTGACGCTGTGGGGAAGGGGAATTTCTCCCTCCTCCTCCTCCTCTTTCCCGGGCACCACGGCTGTCCCGCGCCGCGGCGCCAGGGGAAAGGCACGGCGCCCGGGAAAGGAGGAGGAGGGAGAGCAGAAAAAGGCGGCGCCAAGGGCAGCGCGTCACAGGCCTGGCGTGACGCGCTGCCCTTGGCTCCGCCTACTCCTCCTTTTCAGCGGCTCCCCGCCCTTCCTAGGGAGGGGCCGCGGCGAGTAGGCGGCGCCAGGGGCAGCGCGTCATGCCAGGCCTGTGACGCGCTGCCCTTGGCGCCGCCTACTCCTCCTTTCGGCGCAGAGAGGGGACGGAGGGGCGGTGAAGGGAGGAGGAGCTAGCTCTCTTCCTCCTCCCTGCCCCGCCTCCCCCCCCCGCCGCCATTTAAAAAAATAGATTTTTTTAAAAAAATTAAAAATGGTGGCTGGGGGCATATAGCTGGGGCCGTGCCCAACAGGCTGGGGGGCCGGATCCGGCCCCAGGGCCGCCAGTTGGACAGCCCTGATCTAGTACATACGGTACTGAATAAACTATTGTATTGACTGATTGAATGATTGAATAAATGTTACTTCTGCGAAAGGATCCAAGGTAAGTTACAGTCACTTAAGTCTCTTAGGCCAGTCTCAATTATTGAAGAGGTCTGTTCTAGTTGGAACTAGCAATTGGACTGTGTCCATATTATGTGTGGCATGTAACAACATATTGTACACCTATGGTTTGCAGTTGGCAGACTACAATGCGGGAAGGCAGAATCAACGAACAATGTATGCAACACAAAGTTCTTATATTCCTATCTTAGGACTACCAATTATACAAAACTATGGGATATGTCCTTGAATGAAAATCAGATATCAAACATATCCATGGGCCGTCACTAATTTGAGACTCTTGGCGGAACACTGTAAAATTAAACTGAATAATCAGCTTTTCTTTTTCTCTCTCTCACTGTGACATCATATTTCTAACCTTTTATTATAAAAAGTCAAGGATTGAAAACACGGGGCCATATCTCAAACAAAAAGACAAAGTGGTGTGCAGGTCTTATTAGTGAACCAATGCCTAATGATTAAGGCTGCTATATTTAAAACAACATAATATACTGTATATACTCGAGAATAACCCTAGTTTTTCAACCCCTTTTTTAGACTGTAAAAGCTCCTCTCAGCTAATACTTGAGTCAAGGTTATTTATTATTTTACTCTGTTATTAGTATTATTTTATTACATTTATTATGTTACTATATTTATTATTATAATATTTACATTATTTATACTCTATTATTTTTGTATTTATTATTGTTTTATTGCATTTATTATTTTACACTTATGATTACATTAGGGGATACTTAAACACATTTACATTGAATAATGTGAGAATAATGATTTAATCAGAATTGGACAGTCTTATCTTAAATTAGAATTTTATGTAAATATTCGAAAGCATTTAACCTACTGATGCCTCAATGAAAAATATTCCAAAATATAATATCATTTTATTGGTATCTGTTTTTATTTTGAAATTGACCAGTAGCTGCTGCATTTCTCACCCTGGGCTTATACTCGAGTCAATATGTTTTCCCAGATTTTTGTGGTAAAATTAGGTGCCTCGGCTTATATTCGGATCAGCTTATACTCGAGTATATACGGTACATAGAAATATAAATTTTCTTTGTAGTTGAACATGCATAAGCTATTAGAAACCAACATGCTTTCAAAGTTAGGTGCTACAGTTGGATTCTGGGAAAAAAGTCTAAAGCATTGGCTACAGCCATAAACAATTCGAAATATATTCTTTCAGTTGCCTTTAACACAGTATTTCATCAGGATTCCAAAACACAAAATATCTCTCATTGGGTTTTAAATTACAACTACAGTATCTAGTATGATGGAAGTGATATGTTAATACAGCCTTCTACACCTTGGTATGCTCCAGATGTTTTGGATTGCAGTTCATATTAACTTTATAATGCATGGCCAAATTTAAAGAATTCAGGATATTGTAGCGATATTGTAGACCAAACCACCTGAACATCTCATGTATGTAAAATATCCAATTGAACAGGGTGGTCAACTGCATGCAGATTTGAAATGCTTTGGCAAGCAGATGTTATTTCGAATGGGAAATGCACATTTGGAAAGAACACATCTGTAGCAACTAAGGTATTCATTCTGACCAGAAAAAAATGATGGCATTGAAGTGTTTAGTAGAATGTAAGAATAGTTATGTTTCTTGAATTTCATCATTTACTTTAGGAAACTGATGTGAAATCTTGAAACGCCTTGTTGAATAGACATAACATGTGGACATGGAGCCCACAAGACAAACCTTCAGTATGATAAAAATACTATGACATGTTCATCTGTTATACTCTGTCATTCAGTAGATCTATAAATAATAAAGAAAGAAAAAGAAAACTACCAGACACCCACTAACTCTGTGGGTTGTAGATATCTGAGTAGCAGCATGGTCATATGAGCTCCTACGTACCCATTTGTAATTTAAACCTTTAATATATCTTTAGGAGGCCTCAATTATTTGAAAATTTACTTCGTGAAATCCAAAATTATTACCTAAACATGATGCATTTTTTTCAATATAGTGTTTCTTTTAATATTTCAATGATAGTGAATTAACTAATAGCATCTAACCTAACACCCATAGAATGATGGAGCAATTACAAACAAACAACAACCTTATTTTTAAGGCAATAACTCCAGCTTCTTCAGGAACAATATACAGTACAAAATTGGCAAGACACAGTAGAATAGTTAACTTTTGTCTCTCACAAAGTGTTTAGATGTGCTGGGTTCAGCTGTCACAATAAATATTTCCATAAAGGGATAGGATTACTGTGGTCTGTAGATGTCACATGGGTTTCTTAGGAAGAAGTATGATAGTTACACAATATTCACTTTCAAAATACGTATAAGGAGAAAGTAGTAACTTTTATTTTTCCAAAGGTATGACAGCTGACTGTTTTTAAAAAGAGAAATAGAGCTGGCCCCAATGACTCCTAGACAAGACATGCAGAAACTACAGAATATTTAGAAGACCCTGGTTTCCCACAGTTTTGGTTTCTGATAAATGCCTTAATTTACCTCTGCAGAGTTTATGATTCTGAGCAATATGCTAGCCTACAAAGCACTGTAGCATATCAGAAGACAAACACAAAGCACTTCTTGTACATTGATCAATGCCTCTGGCAGTAGGAATATCTCTATCATAAATCTTCAGGGAGAAAAGACTGACAATGCCTCTTTCCCAAAACAATTATATCGAAAAAGGGTTGCGGCACAGAAGTGGGGAAGACTAACCATTTTGTAGCAGCAAAGTTGCCCTTAATCTCATTTTAGGCTGTAATTGGGATTTTAAAATCTTTCTGCCACAACTAAATGACTGGATACAACAGCTGTATCAGGGTTCTCATCCCTCTTATACTTGGGATCATAGTCTGATGAGGTCACGTGGGGCAATTCACCAGCCTCTGTGGCTCATTGGCGGGTCAGTGGGGCAATCCTGGCACCCCGACTAGTCCATAGCGATGCTTCCCCATAACATGTGGGGAAGCGTCACTGCATGGCTTAACCTAGTGCTGGGTTATATCACAACTGGATATATGCTTGCATTTGCGCCGTGATGGAATTCTTACATTGGTGTTGATGTTGCTCGATGTGGATACCCCTCTGATTATATCTCAGCCTTGAAAAAGTCCCAAGAGCGATGAAACGGAGGATCCATTTGATTTATACTGATTTGTTGGCTGTTCTGGAGAATTCACTTATTACAGTGTGTGTATGTTACGAAAGGTTGAACCACACAACGTACTTCATATACATTGTGAATATTTGTATCCACTATGTGTTTGGTGGGACACCACCCGACTCTTCGTTTGCCTTGTTAATTGATATACAGTGATTGAGAATATACCCTGGATTAAAATACTACATAATCTGATTTGAAGTTTGATTCCTGAGTGACTGAGAAGTTTTTTCCCCAAGAAAGTGATCACATTTGGGACAACTGATTATTACAAATGTTGGGTTACATCATAAACCAGGACTCTGGTTTCTGGAGGGATTCTGGAACACATATACTTTTACCCAAGGCAACTACGAGTACACGGCATGACCCGACGGATTCCCGTGATTTACAGCAACATCTCCACTTCAGGACTTATATGTATATTAGGCTTGTTTTAGAACCCAAAAATCGTGATTCTAATATCTAATGGGGGGGTTGATTAGTAATAGAAAGACTTACAAAAAAATTTCCAAAATGTTCTAAAATGTAACATAATTACTAACGAAATTCTTAATTAGTTCTAAATTAGGCAAAGCAGGGAAACAGGACTGACACTGTTAAAAGCACAGGGAAATCAAGGGTCAACATTTCCCTTCACCTTTGGAGTGCAATTGACTGGAGATGTAGTACGTATTCCTCCCCCCCTTTATTTTCCCACTTTCCCTCCTTTCTTCCTCCTTTCTTCCTTCTCTACCCCTTCTTTTCATTCCTTCCTTTGCTCTTTTGTTCCATCCCTCCTTTTCTCTTTCCTTCCTTCCCTCTCCCTTTCTCTACTTCTCCTTTGTCTCTCCTTCCTTCCTTTGTTCACTTTTTATTTCCCTTTCTCCTTCCTTCCTTCCTTCCTTCCTTCCTTTCTTCCTTACTTCCTTCCTTCCTTTGCTACCCTATCTCTTTCTGTCCTTGCCTTCTTCTCTCCTTCCTTCCACCTTTCCTTCCTGTCAGTTCTCCCCTAACTGTTTTCTATGTGTGTATTTAATATTTTATGGGATTATGTCAGCTCACCTCTATTCTTAAGCCAAAGGAGGGGGGGAAGCGAATCGCCTCCCCCCCCTCCTTTCCTTGCCAATAAACCGAAGTCACAAAAGAGTCTGGAGCAACAAGAACCTGAGGCAAAGTACCAAAATCAGTGTGTACAGAGCTATCATACTGTCTGTTCTCCTTTATGGGTCTGAAACATGGGTCACCTATCGCCAACACCTACGACTCCTCGAACGTTTTCATCCGCGCTGTCTTCGCTCAATCCTAAATATACACTGGACCAACTATGTGATGAATGTTGCTGTCCTTGAGCAAGCAGGGATCACCAGCGTTGAGGCCATGCTATTGAGAACACAGCTGCGCTGGGCAGGGCACATCTCTAGGTTGGAGGACCACCGCCTCCCAAAGATACTACTCTATGGTGAACTCGCCACTGGTCAGCGCAAGAGAGGCGCCCCAAAAAAGAGATATAAGGACTCCCTGAAACAACATCTCAGGCTCGGCCAGATTGATCACCAACAATGGTCCACCCTGGCCTCACATCGGGAGGCATGGAGACGCATTATCCACAATGCTGTGGCCTCTTTCGAGAAGACACGCTGAATGAGTCTCGAAGAGAAATGACAACGCAGAAAGAACTGCAACTTGGAAACAACATCACCCAAGGAGACTTTCTACTGTGCTTTCTGCAACCGAACTTGCTTATCTCAGATTGGCCTTTTTAGTCATCAACGTGGTTGTAAAAAGCGTGGGATGAGCAAGGAAAGGATGGGGGAAGCGAATCGCCTCCTCCTTCCCCTCCTTTCCTTGCCAATAAACCGAAGTATTGGCAAGGAAAGGAGGGGTAGGATGAGGTGATTCGCTTCCTCTTTCCCTCCTTTCTTTGCCAATTCTTTGGTTTATTGGCAAGGAAAGGAGGGGGGCGATTCACTCCTCTTTCCCTCCTTTCCTTGCCAATAATACTTCGGTTTATTGGCAAAGGAGAAAGGAGGAGGCGTTTGCACTTCCCCCTCCTTTCCTTGCCAATAAATCAGAGTATTGGCAGGAAAGGAGGAAGAGAGAAGCGAATCGCCTCCTCCTTCCCCTCCTTTCCTTGCCAATACTCCGGTTTATTGGCAGGGAAAGGAGGGAGGCGGAGAGAGGAAGATGCCCCCGCACCCCTCGCTGCCTCTCTCTAGCTTCGATCCATGGATCCATGGATCGGGCCAGAGAGGCAGGGGCAGCTCCTCCTCTCTCGCCGCCCTGCCATAGAGGGAGAGGAGGAGGCCCCCGCTTGCCCCCTCACCTCTCTCTTCCTCCATGGATCCATGGATCGGGGCAGAGAGAGGCAGCGAGGGGCGCGGGGGGCATCCTCCTCTCTCGCCGCCCTGCCATAGGCGAGAGAGGAGGAGGAGGCCCCCGCTCGCCCCCCTCGCCTCTCTTTCGCCCCAATCCATGGATCCATGGATCAAGGCCAGAGAGAGGCAGCGAGGGGTGCGGGGGGCATCCTCCTCCTCTCTCGCCGCCCTGCAATAGCCATCCTACGTCCTTACGACACTTACGCACCAGATACAAAAATGGCGCCGCCCAGTGTCGAAAAAGAAAGGCTACTTCCTGGTTTGCCGGTGAGTTGCGTAAAAACTATAAAGTCCCATTTCTTACTAATCTCTTCCGATATCGATTAATTTTCATAACTTTTTTTCATGCCTAATGTATATATATTTACTCCAGGCACGAGGCTGAATTGGGGTGTTTCTTATTAAAATTTCAATACCATTATGATCTATATCACCACTACACTAGTGTTTTGATCTACGTTGTTACAGTGAAAGTATTGTATACTATAGTTTTTCTGCTTTGCCGTGTTAACCCAGTGCTGGCCGTGTTGTTCCTTATGGAACATGAGAAGTCTCCTGTGTTCTGGGTGCAGTGTCATAGGATGCTTGCGACCCAGTTCATCGATGGAGCCCCTCCGGAAGTCAATGTGCATCATGTGATGGGTGATGTGGGGCTCTGTGGATCAACTTGGGTGCAAACATCCTACGACGCCTTCAGCCCCCGTGTAATGAAGTCCTTAGCAAAAGCATCAGACTGAGAAGCACAACTTAGCCACTCATTGACCAAACTGGCCTTCATTCTAATACTTTTTCCACAGACTGTCTGCATGTCATCTAATGAAACAACAATTTACTTCTTCTATGTGGGTTCTCTGCCTATTATGGAGAATTCTGATCCATGTTTTAGGATGTGCACAGACGTCATGAAATGTTTTGAATTCTGATTTCTTCCATGAAGATCTTGTCCTGAGACTGTATACTGCAGAGGAAGATAGGCAGTAATAGGCAAGCTATCATCAGGGAACCTTTTCCACCATTATTGTTCATCCTTAATGAGTTTCTGAAGAAGCCTAACGTCCTAAGAAATATATCTAGAAAAATATTGTAATTTTAGGGAATCTTTTGGGTTTATATCTATATTTCATGACCACAGACATTATTTTAGATGTGGCCAAAAATATAACCTAGTTATATTGGGGGGATAACAAAAGCAAAATCTTCAGTGCCATTAGATATGCTATCAGATTATCTGACTTTTTATCTATCAGAATTTTATATTTTCATTTCTTGGGAAATGTAATGTAGGTTTAGCAAAAGATAATGAAAAGTAAATCGGAAGTTCAAAGAGGCATACCTATCATAGCAGTCATAGCTAATCTTGTTCACTGTACTATGAAAAAAGAAAAAAAAGACATACAGACTAATGCTGATGACTTATTTCAACTCAGAGGATCAAAATGGCAACATAATTGGTCACCATAGAACTTTCTCTTTCTTTTGCTTCTCTTAAAAAGATCCACAATCTAATTAATTAAAAATAGAAGAAAAAGGGATGTTTTTGAAAAAAATCAAGAATAGTTCAAAGTTATAATGCTTTAGAAGCCAGAGTAACAACAATCATCTATTCATGTTTGAAGGGGAATTACTTCCAAAGTAACAGGACTAATTCTACGAACGGCATAAGATTAAATTTTAGGATGACCAAGGGACCCTTTCACACTTTTTAATTATAGCACTATGATTCCATTTTAACCTTCATGGCTACATATTACCTCATCTTTGTACCTGAAATATGAGGAGCAAAATTATATGCAAAATACTGGAAATCGGATAAAAAACCCAGTAGGGAAGAATGGTCTCTAAAAATTATAGATACAATACAAATGGAGAGACTCACTGATAGATTGAAGGAAAATAAACATGCAAAGGACTATGAGCGAGTAATAAGATATTATAAAAAGGAATATAATACCGAGATAGATTTAAGGGACCAAGGTAGTAGAGATAGTTATAAACCCAATATTAGAGGAAAACTTACACATATATATTTATAGATATACATTGCTTGGCAAAAGGAGTACCATCTAAGATACTCTCTACTCTCTCCTATCATAGGAATACTGGAGCTCCCCAAGGAAGACTTAAGAACAGATGGAAAGTACTATTAATTTTCGAAAAATTGTTGTATCCTAAATTTATGTTTCTTTTTAACACTTTCACCCTTGACCCTTCCCCTTCTTAATACCAACCTTCCCCCTCCCCCCTCTGCTCTTTTCCATTTCTTCATATGTCTCGCTTATTCTAGCGAAATACTTGTGTTTGAATGGTAGGTAGTCCCTATGGCTACCATTCTGTGTATTTGTGTATTTGCTAATTTTATCCTCTTTTGAAAACTAATAAAGAAATATTTTAAAAAAATAATATGAGGAGCCATTTGTTTTTAACTGTTTTAATTTAACGATTTATCTATTTTTAAACTGTTGTTATATTGTTGTATTTGCTTGTATGTACGGCATCAAATTGTTGTCGAGTGTAAACTGTCCTGGGTCTCCTTTGTGTGGTGTGTGTGTTGGGTTGAGAAGGACAGAGTAGAAATGCTGGAAATAAATAATTCCAGAGGATATAGCCATGTCAGTTAAAGTGGAATCATTGTGCTATACTGTGTACTGTGGGTGAGCTGTCCGGACAGCTAAAGGCAACAAGGCAAATATAATTCCCAGTATGGAAACGTTTTACAATTATCCCTCCATATTTGTTGTTTTGATGTTTGCAGATTTGATTATTCACAGATTTGCTTTGAAATACTCTCTATGTCCTCCGGTGTGACTTTATGGTCAACTTCCTCCAGTCAAACTAGAGGACTTGGAAATTTCTAGAGCGCCTCCAATATGGCTCAGCTTCCAGCAGAAGTTGGCCATGGGATTGTGCTAAAAGACTTAGAAGTTCCTGGAAAAGTGTTTTCTCTGTTATTTAAAAAGCAATTCCTTGATTTACGTATTTTCACTTTTGAGGGAATCTTGCGCTCCCAACTCCAGTGAATTTGATGGACTGGTGGTTTATATACTGGTCTACACATTTAGCTCAATGGCCAGCCATTATTAAGAACACTACATATTCCTTCCCTTTTCAAGCCCCTGTTGTTCACAGAGACTAGAGAAAGAACATTTTCTTTCTCTATTTCCATTTCATCTGGTATCCACAGGGAGGGCTGAAAGTTGCAAGAGAGATTTGTACTGCTTCCCACTTTTGAAAAACCGCTTTGTGAAGTAAAAGATCCCTTTCCCCTGCGAGTCATCCACAGTAAACAGAACGGAGAGGAAGAAGGTAGTGTTGGTTGTTCATGAGAAGGGAGGGGGTTCAATTCAGTGGGTGGTGGTCACCATGGCAACTGAACTTCTATCCCCTCTTTATGAGAAGCAAACACTTCAAATCACAGGCTAGAAACCTCACGAAAGTTCACGCAAAGGTGATTTCAAACATGTGGCCAGAGTTTCCTTGACTATAACTAGAATAAAATGAATTTATACATTGTTTTTCCCAGCACTGACTTTGCATTAAAATATGAGATGATAATGAATTAGAAGTGACTAAAATGGATGGATGGCAATATAACAAAGCAATTCCACTTACAGATAGAAGTATACAAAGGTAAGTTCTACCCTGCCATAGCAAAGACCTGATTGCATTTGCTCTTGTCCAAAATCCAGACTTTAAAAGTCTGTGCCCTGAAAATGGGGCTCGGATGGATGATCTCCCTCTGACCCCTCTGACTTCAGGAACAGGAAACCTCCCTTCTGGGAAGCCTCACCTGGCTTTGTTCCTTCCCACCTACACACAATGAGCACAAGTCAACAAAAGGCGCAGGAGCATCCTCTTCATTCCAAGCTACCATGCCAAGTCAATAGATTGGAATGCCAAAAATCAATCAGCAAAGACACAATAAATCCCACACAAAGTGATCTAAAAGCCCATCACCACATCCAAGCTCCCCATTATCCCACCATAAGACCAGGAAATCTAATCACCATTCCACCCTGGCAGTGACGATTGTAACTATTGTCCCCAACCAACACACATTTCCCCACTTGGAAAGCCCTAGCCAGTGGTAGCGGGGGTGAACACCAGCACAGCAACGGACATGGGTTCCCTCCATTAAAACTTTATTAAAGTTCCTGCCATATACAACCTGCCAATAATAGCTATTAAATATGAAAACAATGAATGCAAATCAAATCAATGAGAGAACTGTTCCTAACTCTGTGCCAATCAGAACAATGTATGTTATTTAAATACAACAAATTATTAATGCATCCAGCCTCTGTTTAAAAGCCATGTCGATGTGATAGCCAGGAGTCTTTACTGCCAGCTTCAGATGATATGCCAGCTGTGGCCCTTCCTATATTTGAAGGACCTGAAGATGGTAGTGCATGCATTGGTAACCTCAAAGTTAGACTTCTGCAATGGGCTTTATATAGGGCTCTTCTTGTACCAAGTTCAGAAACTCCAAATAGTTCAAAATATGGCATCCAGATTGGTTACAGGAACATCTAGAAGTGAGCATATTACACTTATCCTAAAGTCACTCTACTGGCCACCAATTTGTTTCTGGGCAAAGTATAAAGTGTTGATTTTGACCTTTACAGCCCTATATGGCTTGAGTCCAGGTTACCTAAAGGATCACCTTCCCCCATATAATCTAGTCTGAACACTTAGGTCCTCTGGAGGGTGGTTACTCCAACCAGCCAGAACCTGCCTGGCAACTGTCATTCGGAGAACCTTTCATGAGCCGCCCCAAGACTAGAATGATTTGCCAGAAGAGCTCTAACAGCTAAATGAGCTGTTTGAATTTTTTTAAAAAAACCACCTAAAGGCCTACCTCTTCTAACAGGCCTACCCAGAAGGTCAGTCAGTCACATTTATTGAGTAACCGTCAGGTCATTTCAAACAAAAGCTCCAACAGCAGAGTAGTATACAAGATAAGGATAAAATCAGTACCTAATGTACAAGGCAAACAATGTAACACATTAAAAACTAAACTTATTGCAATTGTCTTGCGTCAACACATAGGAAGGGAAACTATTAGCATAGGATACTTAGGAGGCCCGGTGATCAGTTGATGTGACGCTTATTACCGCTGTACCGCGGGCTGTTCCATGCCGCCTACTGGAACTCATCCCCGCACAGTTGACTCCAATAGTCTCCATATACCGCTGTCTCTTTTTATATGCTCTAAATAGGTAAGCAGCTACCTTATACACCATTTGAAGGTTAGAGTCTGAGAGGAGGAAGTTAATTTTAAAGGTAGAGGGCCAAAATGTCCTTTTGGATAGTAAATAGCTAAGGTATTTCTCCCTCTCCTCTGCATATATGGGACAGATCAACAAAATGTGGACTAGATCCTTGACTTCTGGTAGGCCGCAGACACAGACTTTCAGCATTAATTTTAAACTCATATCCTTAATTTAATCTCTATTTTGTGTATTTTAATATGTATTTTATAGAACTACATTTTAATATTTATATTTTATAGAAATACATTTAATATGTAATTGTGGTATTTTTACAATGTTTATGTGTTTTAATTATTCTGTAACCCACCTCAAGCCACAAGTAGAGATGGGTAAAAAAAACCCTATTGTTGTTGTTGCTGTTGTTGTTTTTGTTTTGATTGTCCATAATCCCCATCTGAGCTCTGATCAAACCCTACACCAACATGCGATCAGCATAGATGGGGTTTTAGATATTGGTTGGTAAAAGGATGTGGGAGCTTGTTATAGAAGCCTTCCTAGCTATGGTAACAGGATGAAGTCCATTACAAGAATCATCTGAATTTGAAGGGATTCAGGTTAGTTAATAATGAAGTAAAGCTTTTCAACCTTCTCCAAGATTGTGTTCACTCTATTACCAAATAACAATTATCTCACAACTTTTTGAACAATAGTACACAACATGTAAAGCCTTCATATAGTCCATGGTCTTAAACAGTACATTTCTAATAATGTTCCTTCTGTGGTATGATAAATATAGTCAAACCGGTTAGAAATGTATGTATTTCTGCTTCTGTTGCCCCACATCTGCTATGATTTCTTCATAGAGGCCCATGTGCAGATACTCCCATCCAAGGACCTCTAACATGCGATCCATACACAAATGTTGCATGGAAACATGGATGGGAATCTGTACAAAAGTCATGTTAGACCTTTAAAAATCAAGAGCTAACTTTATTCCCTCCTCCACATAAATCTTTCCATTCCATTTAATTGATGCAGACCTCTTATGTATGACCCTTTTACCCTGTTTTCTTTCATAAGGTATGCTGATACATTATGGTACACATCTGAATATACTGTCAGTTTAAAATAAAGTATACCTGTACTTCTCAAGTGTCAATTATTTAGTTGACTAGAGAAAATGAGACTTGGTTTTCTCTGAGTTTTTCCTCAGATCTGTTTATCAGAGTCTCTTTTCATAGTCTCTATTATTTGTTTGACAGATCACTTCAAAGAACCAGGTAATGTTCTGAACAGACAGTACTATCAATTGCCAGTGGCTCAGTAGAGATCTCAAAGAAATATGTTCTCTGAAATATGTTCAGAAAACAACACACAGAATTCACAAATGCTCCACAAGAGATTACTGTGATTTTCTGAAAGAGGAGTGGGAGTCAAGATGATACTCCGAGTTTGCAAATCCATACTATATTATGAATCTGGTTGTTAACTCTTAAGAGCTCTGTTATTAAGGAATTATTTGTCCCTTATTTATCTTTCCAAGTTCTTCCCCTCCAATGACACTCACTTGTCTAGCAAATGGAGCAATGAGAACAGCTTTCCAAATACAAGGGGAACATTTTGAGAGTGGATGCTTGATCCCTGCATTCATCCTTTCTTGCCAGGGGCACATGTGGCTTTAGATGTTTGATGCCTCCTAATTTCTCATAATGAAGTATAAGAAATGGCACATCCCAGAAACCTTAGTAAAATCTTGCATCCTGAGAGCGGAGTTTTTTCTGAGTGTTGTTTTTTTAAAAATGCACAGAAATCCCCATTTCATTACATGACAAACTAGCAATGCTCCCTCATCTCTATCTGGACACAGTATGCACTAAAAATCCTGTTACGATCATTTTCATAAGATCACTTATTCTCCAATAGGATCACTCATGGAAAAATTCCATTAGGAGCACATTCACTTAATGACTATGAATCCAGTCTCAAATATAATAGTCCAGGTATATATACTGTAGATACATTTCAGTAGAAAAAAATCACTCAAATTGAACACTTTTAAAACACTGTGACATTAGTAGAACAGAAAGGCAATGTAGTTACTTTTCAACATTTTACTCCTCCCACATAGTGGCCAATGTCTTAGTGTTCTCTCCATTTTCTTTAAAAGGAAATGAATACAGTTTTGAGAGAAACAGATTCACAAAATTACACACCACTGTTTTTTCTGTCAATGAGCGACAACTTATGAGCATGATACTTAAGCGTCAAGATAGTATTATCAGTTAATTACTGCTTCCCAGTACCAATAAAAGAATGAATTATATTATATATTATATGGATATTATGTATACACTGACATCTTCATTTGCCTTCCAGCTTCCAAAATAACGAGACAGACAACAATAGCTTGGGTTCAGATTTGGACAACTTTTATTAAAGTTGACTTGGGTGTCAAGGAACTAGGTGTGGCAAAGCCGAGGGAGCATCCAAAAGCGGTCTACCCCTCGGCTATTCTGGGGGACTCACCTGGGTCCCCTATAACGCAAACATGGCAACCTCTAAGGGAAACGCTGGAGAAGCCTCTCTGAAATTCTTTAGACTGGACTCTCCATTTTCCGGGCCATATGATGTCCCCCTCACCCTTCAACTGCCATCTAGGTGAGTGAATTGTGCAATGGCCCCACAACCTTTGAGGAATGCCTTGTGCGTATCCCGATCTTTGTATTTTCCTAAACTATTTATGCTGACCTATTTATAAACTGCACCATCCCAGGTAGCCCCTAAATAACAGTATAGGGTAGACGAAATAAAACCCTAGAACATAGAATGGCAAAAAATAAACCCTACCCGGCCCCAATAGGCTACCATTATATTGTCAACTGGGCAGGCGTGGTGGGTCAACGTCTCCAGAAGGAATGAGGCAGGAGGGCTGGCTACAGCAGTTAGCCAGTCCTCATCCCTCTTCTGGATGATTCCATTGAATTAACCAATCTCTGCCCTTCAGGGGAGGAGGCAAATTCCTGTCCCCGCCCACAAAGTGGGAGGGGAAAGCGTATTGCTTTTACAATATTTCATTTTACCAGATAGAAGACAGTTATGGCAAATAGATTTTATGTAGCATTAATGAATAAGGGCAATAAAATGAAGATTGTTGAATTCAGACTGCATACAAGGAGCCCATAACTCCATTTGGAAACAGCTGCACTGGTTTCTGGTTTGTTTCAATGCACAACTCAAATTACTGATTATGACTTATGAAGTTCTATATATTATTATTTATTTATTTATTAAGTTCGATTTAGTATACCGCTCTCTCTGGAGCCCAGAGCGGTTCACAAGAATGGCAGAATAAAAACATAAAACACATATAGCTCAGGTCCAAGTTATTTAAAACATTGTCTCCCCCAGCATAAACCTTCTCATGTCTTAAGATCTTCTGGAAGGTACTTCTGTGTGACCCATCACTCTCACATGTCCCTCACACGTCACATGTCCCTTTGCCATTTTTGTTCTACTCAAGAGAAAACTATTTTTGTTCTGCAGTCCCTTGTGTTGCTGCCATGGTGTCATGTGCCAGTTGAACTTTCCTTTTATGGTGGAGCCCCGCTGGAAATTCCAGTTCATCATGGGATGGGAGCTGTCAAGCTCCGTCACAAAAGGGAAGGTGAACTGGCACATGAAACTGACTTCACCTCTGTCTGATGAGGTATCATCACAGTGGAATTTGTGGGTACCTTTGAAGCTCAGATGTGAGAAATGGAGTAAATAATGTGGGGTGTCAGGGGCAAAGGATTTGGCTGGAAACCAATACCATTTGGCCAATCAAGGAAAGACTTAGCTATGCATGATATCTCAGGTGAATCTTGAGAGATGAGGAATCAGGCATAGAGTAAATAACGAACTGTCTTAAGCCAAGTAGAGCCTAGTTTTCCAGTTTGGAACCCGATATCCCCAAAACTGACAATCTTCCTTAGAAGCTCTGTAAAGTCTGGAAGCCAAAAGAACATTGCACAATAATTTATTATTAAAATTATATGCATTGTTTGAAAAACAAACACAATTACCACAGTGAAAAATTAACATTAACCTGTCATTGCTGACCTTTTTGTAGCGTATTAGCATTTGATGCATACTCACCATTCCGACTCTCTTCATCTATCGGAACTATTGTTGCTGGAGGCCCTGCTCTGGCCAACTTGCAATCTACAAACATGAAAATACAAGTTACTTCAAATCCCACCATCAGTTCAATACATTGACAGACACTATGTACTCAATCTGCTTGGTTGCTCGCTTTTAGGAAGCATGGGAAACAAAACTTTGTTATACAATCTGCCAGAGGTACCCAACTGTATACAAAGTACTTACCCAGATTTCACCTAGCTCCTAATTATACACATTCCTTGTGGCAGGTTGTAGCCTATACTCCAGTAGTTGGTTGTAACAATGACACATTTCAAAAATAATTTTAGCCTGTATTGTTTTACTAAGATTTACTTGTTAGATTTAATATGCTTATATAATACATACAAACACCACGTCTTCGTCACATCACGACACAACACAATTTACTTGCTACTCTTTAATCATGTCTTATGCTAAACAGACAGCCCACTGAGACTACTATGGAAAAGAAGTCCTCCAGGACAGAGACAATGTGATAGTAATTTAACCCAAAATACTAACATAAAAGAATGATTAAAAGGAACAAATCATAATTAAAGCATCACAACAGAAACTAACATAATTGAAATTTAATTGCAACACAAGTCTCTAATTAGTGAGAGTGAACAGAATTTCAATAAAATGTTAAACAGAGGAAAAATGGAGGAAAAAAAATACAGACAAGCAATTTTCAGGAAGTTACATTTTGCCATCTTACCCTCATATTGCCAGTCTGGAAGGAAGTTAAGAGTCATCAATGGAAGCAGAGCAGAATAATGAAAGAAAATAAGTAAGATTTTGTTGTGATTTATAGAGAAAGCTTTAAAGGCACAAAAAAGCAGTAAAAGTAGAAGTTTTGCGGCACTTGATGTGTACACTATAAACACCACAAGGCAGGGAAGTTGTTGCAATTGTCACATATAAGATTCCATACAGAGATGACCCACAGAGATTCTGAATTAAAAGTATGAGTTTTTAAAAAGCTCCAGTTCAGTAGCTTCTTTGATGCCTGCAAACAGTGTGTTCCCACAAGTATATGTAGTTCTGAACAGAAGGTAGTAGCTGTGGCCTTTTTCACTCCACAGAAAGAAATGAATGTGGTTAGGTCAAGGTTCTGCACATGAGTACGTTCAAAGCTCTCCTTAAAAAAATCTGACATTTATTTTTAAAAATGCTAACTTAGTTTGTGTGTGTTAAGAAATAAGGATTTTCAATTTGCTCACACCTCTAAAAAGCCTTTTTTTACATTTCTCCTCTGAAGTAAGTCATTCGGAATGCAACCAGAACTTACTTCTAATTCTAAATCAGTAGAGCTTAAACTCTGTGGATTAAAGACCACCACCAGATCCTCCACCAACAGGATCTTTATCGGCAGGCGTCCATCGCTGCTACTGAGTGACCACCATATTGGCTTCCTTCCTTCTTGTGAAGATAACAACCACTATCTTGGGTCCTGCTGCATCTCGTCATCTTGTTTTAAATGTTTATTTTTGGTTTTGCTTTGTTTTTATTTATTTTATTCTAACTTTATTTTGTGTTTTATATTATTATTTTCACCCTCCCCGTTCTTTTGTCTAAGTCTTGCTGTGTTTAAAATAATTATGTAAAAAGTATTTATTTAAATAAGTAATTTTACTTTGTTTAAATAAATAATTGTATTTATTATTTTATATAAAAATATAATATAAGAATATTATATTCTATAATGTTATATTACATTATAATGTAATATAATATATTATAATGTCAAAATATTGTTATAGTATAATAATTATGTTATTGTATAATAATTGTGATGTAGTGTATTATTTTATTATAATAATATGATATAATGTTATTTTACATTATAATGTCAATATATTATAATATAATAATTATAATGTATTGTGGTATAAGATAGTTATGATATAATATAATATAATATGAGTTTGGTATAATATATTGTATATACATTGATACTACTAATTATATTGTCATATTATAATTGTATATTTGTTTTATATGCAATATTATTGCGATATAATGTTATTGCGATATAATGTTATAATGCAATGTGATGTGTAGTACTGATATTGTGCTATGACAGTAATGTAGTTTGTTGTATTTCCAGTTTGCTGTAAGCCGCTCTGAGTATCCTTTGGGGTTGAGAAGGGCGGCATATAAATACCATGAAATAAATAAATAAATAAGCTCAGAGGAAAGGTTTAAAATGCCAAGAGATGCTACTGGAAGGCACTCCTGCTTCTTGGGAAGGACTCATCCTAAACATACAATTGCCAGTATCACTGTTAAATCTTGTTTACCAATAACAGACTTTGTTCATGTATCTCCAACTATTAAGCACCAAGACCTAAACTTCAGATAACAAGATGATGTAAAGGAGAGCACAGAGAGAACCACAGAGAAATGATTAAGGAAAATTGAAAATAAACTAGCTTGCAAATTCCTTCACACAGAGGATGCAGTGCTGAAATCAATATAAATGACTTGTGGAAGACACTGAAAACCCCTTAATTAAAATGCATATAAATGAACAGCAAGCAATCATTTACTTTGCACCTCTAGAAACAGTGCTATCTTGATCTCTATGTTATTGCTGCT
This sequence comes from Anolis apletophallus, assembly GCA_030556195.1. Taxonomy (NCBI): domain Eukaryota; kingdom Metazoa; phylum Chordata; class Lepidosauria; order Squamata; family Anolidae; genus Anolis; species Anolis apletophallus. Next base: position 122,186,580 of record JARBWK010000010.1, read on the forward strand.
AAAATTGAAACATTTTAGTCCACATTTAACAAGTATATTGTATGCATGTCTCCAATTTTCCTCTGATACTTTAGAGAATTCAGCTGTATCCGCTACTCTCTGGCATTACTTTGTGAATGAAGATACTTAGGAAGGACTCATCCCACGCTTTCTACAAGCGCGTTGATGACGGAGGTTGGATGTGTCTTTCGAGCCTGTGCAATGGATTTTTCTGGTGGAGCACAGCGTGCACAGAACTGGCCTCACCCTTTAAACCAAAGGTTCGTCTGCCGGGGCCTAGCAAGCTGGGACAGTGGCAGCAAGGTCCTCAGGTCATAGGTTTGATTACAGTTGCCTTCTCTAGATGGTTGACCTTACAGGGTTAGACGAGCACCATCTGCCCGGGTTTGAATTTACAGTTTTCCTTCTCTTAGGATGGTTGCCAAAAGGTTAGAGAGCCCATCCTGCCCGTTAAAGCTCTCTGTCAGACCCTTCGGTTGTGACCTGTCTGGCATGGGAGGCTCTACCGGTGACTATTTTGCCACCGCCAGCATAGCTCACAACTTCATCAGGGTACGCAAGCCTCTCCCACACGACAAGGGGGCGCCAGTGAAGAGGTGTATCCACTTAATAATGAGCTTAAGAAATATTGCTACATTTTTCAGTCAGAAAAGTAACTTTTTTCATATGCGATATTATGCGGCTAAAAAAATGGGACAGTTCCATTACATTTCAAAATCACTGGGCACTGAAATATACACTGTCTCTGCTGAAAAGAATGTCAGGAATTAAAGAAATTACAATTTCCACTACTGTTGCATTTCTCTGAAAAGACTGGTATCTTTTCTCTCTCCCTCTCTCTTATTTTATTTGTTTCTGTATCTTTGTTTCCCCCAAATGTGTATCTCATTGTTTCCTCAAGGATTTTAGAGTGGTGTATATGTCATTATCTTATTTTATCTTCTCCCTTGGAACTTACAAAAGGTGGAAGGGAACAACTGTGATTTATCAAGCTTACCCAGAGAATTTTGTGGCTCAATAGGGGTTATAGTTATCTATATTTACTTTAGGTTTTCCTCATAGTATCTATTGTAAAACCCGCAATGGCATTCCAGGGCAGTGAAATGGTTAATCTGCTCCAGGTTGCAGTTTGAAGAACTTTAAATACACTATCCAAGGTGCTGAACACAACCTGCAAAACAGTCCAATAGCTTCTTTGAAAATCAGAAGAAAACCCAGAGAAGAGAATCCAGTTCTACCGACATAAGGACCACTAGGCACCATTGGAGTTGACAACAGGTAATGAGAAAATATATATCCTGGAAATATAGTTGAAAAGGTATTTCATCTGGATTTTGTGTTGTGTGTGTCAGGAGCAACTTGAGAAACTGCAAGTTGCTTCTGGTTGAGAGAATTGGCCATATGCAAGGACGTTGCCCAGGGATGCCCAGATGTTTTTGTTGTTTTGCCATCCTTGTGGTAGGCTTCTCTCATGTCACCACATGGGGAGCTGGAGCAGACAGAAGGAGCTCAGCTCGCTCTCCTCAGAGTCGAACCGCTGATCTGTCAGTCGGTCATCAGTCCTGCCAGCACAAAGGTTTAACCCACGGCACCACTGGTGGCTCCTATTTCATTTGGATAAGCAAATCTTAAAACCTGTTGTTGTACGCATAGGTCACAATCCAAAAGTTAAGTATATAGTATGTACAGTGGACTAGAGCAGTGTCTCCCAACCAGTGTGCCGTAAGTGATCATCAGGTGTGCCGTGGGAAATTGCAACCTCCAATACCCTTTCGTTCCCCTCCTGCCAAACACTTTTTCTTCTCCACTAGGGCTCCCTTCTTCCCAGCCTCACTCTGTTCGCTTTGCCTCGCTTTGCTCTGGGGCGAGTCTGCGCAGTAGTGCCCACACGGATCACGTCTTCCTCCCTCCCCCTCCCCTCCTGAACACGCTCACGCTTCCCCCTCGGATCAAAATGGTGGCAGAAGCGGCAGTGTAGAAGAAAAAGTAAGTGTTCGGCAGAAGGGGGAAGAAAGGACCCGAAGGGGAAGTGGGAGGAAGAGGTCTCTGTCGAAAGCTGGCATGGGCAAACTTGGACCTTCCAGATGCTTTGGACTCCAACTCCCACCATTCCTAGCAGCCTCTGGCCCTTTTCCTCCCCCCCCCCTCAGCCACATAAGCAGGAAAGGGCCTCAGGCTGTTAGGAATGGTGGGAGTTGAAGTCCAAAGCACCCAGAGGGCCAAAGTTTTCCCATGACTGTTTTAGGGACCTTAAAGTGGTGAGCCTCCTTCCAACATTGTGATTCTGGATAGAAAACAAACAACAACATAACATAACATTGTTTGAGTCCACAGTGCTCTCTGGGTGTAAGTGAACTACAGCTTCCAAACTCAAGGTCAATTCCCAAGCAAACCCTTTCAGTACTTTCTGTTGGTAATGAGAGTTCAATATGCCAAGTTTGGTTCAATTCCATTATTGCAAGAGTTCAGGATGCTCTTTGATTGTGTGTTAACTATAAATCCCAGAAACTGTAACTTCCAAATGTCAAGGTCTTTTTTTCCAAACTCCATCTGTGTTTACATTTGAGCATATTGAGTATTCATGCCAAGTTTGGTCCTGATCCAACATTGTTTCAGTCCACAGTGCTCTCTGGATATAGATGAACTACAACTCCAAAACCCAAAGTCAATGCCCACGAAACTCTTATAGTATTTTCTCTTGGTTATGGGAGTTCTGTGTGGGAAGTTTGTGTCTTTCTGCCATTCCTGCCAGGATATCTATGTTGTGTTCATCGAAACAGTTCCAGGTTTCACACTGAGTGTATAAATACATTTAAAAACATATTAACTATATGTATTACTGTGTCAGAGTGTCATTTTGTGTCATTTTGGTTGGTGGTGTGCCCCAGGATTTTGTAAATGTAAAAAATGTGCTGCGGCTCAAAAAAGGTTGAAAAACACTGGACTAGAGTACTCTCCATTTCAATGCTGGCTGTCAGCTTACAGGGAGCCAGTTGCTGTTTGTCATCAAGTCATTTCTGACTTAGGGAAAACCTTGGGCAAACCTATCATGGATTTTCTTTGCATAATTTGTTCAAATGGGGGTTGACTTTGTACCCTTGTGATCCTAAAAGAGTTTGACTTGCCCAAGTTTAACTTGGGGTTTCCATTGCAGAGTAGAGATTCAAATCTTGGTCTCCATGGTGGCAGTCCAACATTCAAACCACTACACCACAATGTTTATCAAAGTGCTAGCTAGTTAGCCTCAATATCAATGTCATTCCCATGGTTCAATGGCAGGTAGTGCCGGTGTCAAGATGTGTGGCAAGCAACTATTTCAATTATCTTTCTATCCTGCTGTAGCATTGTTCCAAGAAATTATGGGACATTTAAGTAGTAGAATATGTCATAGTTGCCAACCACTTGATGCAAAATTGATCTGGGATATTTTGGGAAGTATTGTTAAAGTGCTTAAGTGAAATGGCATGCCATGTCAACCCTACACATGAATGATATTACCCCAAGACTATGCCAGACATCCTGTCTAAACACTATTTTATTGGAAATATACAATATGAAAATTTAAGATGATTCATAATTCCTATTTTCTTGGACAAGCTTTGCATGGGAAAGGAATACACTTTAAAATAATCTAAGTTTTGAACAGTAACATTAGTTGGCAAAGGAGATTTTCACAGAAGTCAGCTAATGATCTAATGAGATGCTGCAGCATCAGCTTTACAACAGCAGCATGGAGATTATTGGAAACGCTTCTGCATGGCAGTGTCTCCATGTAGGTATTATAATGGGTAGGTTGCCAGGTCACAACCCAGCACACACATAATCCTGATTATTAGAGTAGCCAGACTGGCTGGAGGATGGGAAGATGACAGCACAGAGTGAGGAGGAGGAGTGCATATAAGAACAAAGTCCCTTTAGCTCCATATTGAATTCTCTTGATAAAACATGTACTTTTTTTTGGTTTTTCATGAAAAATAATAATACAGCCTAAGCAGGTGCAGTAGCATTTGCTGTGCCTACATATTTAAGATGAAGATATGTTTTTCTCTCAGGATGGAACCCAATTTGGCTGCAGCACAGACTAAAACAAAATACTGCTAGGCATCAATCATAATGGTCAAAACTGTTTTAAAGACTGCACTGGTTAAAAAATAAATACTTATTAAGATTTTTAGACTTAACTGCTTAATAAACAGAATTGTTAATGAGGTTTTTTTTAAACTTGGAAGACACATGAAAAAATTACTGAGACACAAAAGGTATATGAACCAATAAAGTTTAGGGACCTCTGCATTGCTACTTTTCAATATAATAATTAGGAAAATGCCAGAAATGGAAACCAGCAGTTCTTTGTTTTGCTCCTGCCAACATATCAAGTACTATCATTGGAACTTTTAAAATGATCAAATTTGAACCGCCATTTAAGACCACCAAGAAGCTACTGGCTTGTTTTGGGTTTTTTAAATAATTTATTTGATGTGAAGGCCCAGTTTCAGCTGCGTCCCTTCCTAAGGGAGCTGGTTATGGAAAAAGTGGATCATGGCTTACTTAATTGCTTCTTAATTAGACTGCTGTAATATGTTGTCCAGCCGGCTACATGTGAAAGGTGTTTGCAAAAAGTTATCTCTCTCTTGGCTTTACTTCGTGAACGAAGATTCAGGAAGGACTCGTCCCACGCTTTCTACAAGCGCACTGATGATTCGGAGGTTGGATGTGTCCTTCGAGCCTGTGCAATGGATTTTTCTGGTGGAGCGCAGCGTGCACAGAACTGGCCTCACCCTTTAAACCAAAGGTTCGTCTGCCTGGGCCTAGCAAGCTTAGGACGGTGGCAGCGAGGTCCTCAGGTCATAGGTTTGGTTTGAATTTCCTTCTTTTAGATCAGTGGTTCCCAAACTTTTTTAGCCTACCGCCCCCTTTCCAGAAAAAAAATTACTCATTGCACCTCTAGAAATTGATTTTTGAAAAAATGTAATAGCAATTAAACAGAAAGATTGGTGCAGTGGTTCTCAACCTTTCTAATGCCGTGAGCCCTAAATTAAGGTTCCTCATGTTGTGGTGACCCCATACATATTTTCGTTGCTACTTCATAAATAATTTTGCTACTCTTATAAATTCTAATACACATATCTAATATGCCAGATGTATTTTCGTTGAGGAGAGGAAGGGGGTGCGTGGTGCGGTTTCCAGCCAATGCCTGCAGAGGGTTTCCAATTGGCAGGCACACACTTGTGCGCTTGCGAGTTGGAATCCTGCCACCGCCCTCTTACAGGACTTCAGCACCCCCCAAATTCTCCTGAGCCTCCCACCACCCTCTTGGATCGCCTCACCACCCACTAGGGGGCGGTACCGCCCACTTTGGGAACCACAGTTTTAGATGGTTGACCTTACAGGGTTAAACGGCACCATCTGCCCGGGTTTGAAATTAGAGTTTTCCTTCTCCTAGGATGGTTGCCAAAAGACTAGAGAGCCGCATCCTGCCCTTTGACAGAAGGGTCTGACAAAGAACAAAAAGTATGAGCCTTAAAATGTGTATCTATGCCCAAACACAAATCAAGGAACATAAAAGGCACTGCAGACTAATTCAACCAGAGAATTCAGCCATAGCAGAGCACCTGATGAACCAACCTGGCCACAGAATATTATTTGAGAATACAGAAATGCTGGACCACTCTAACAACCACCATGTTAGACTACACAGAGAAGCTATATGAAATCCCCAAGCATGTGAACAATTTCAACAGAATGGAAGAAACCATGAAAATGTACACAATCTGGCTACCAGTATTAAAAAATTCTAAAATCAGGACAGTAAATAAAGAGCAACATTTAAAAACAGGGGAATTCCGGGCAAGGAATCATTCAGGGGCAGCTAACACCTCCTAACAAAAGATCCCCATGGGCAGCAACCAGCAAGGCAGCTGCAAGACCATTAAATACTAATCAAGTTGGCAAATTGCAACATTTCTACTTGCCTCAAACAGACAAGAGTTCTTTCTCCCACCCTGGACAGTCCACAGAAATATAAAACTCACTCACCTAGTTTCCAACAAAACCTCTCCTCTAAGTATGCCTGCCATATAGAAGTGGACAAAACACCAGGAGAGAATGCTTCTGGAAAATGGGCATACAGCCTGGAAAACTCACAAAAACCCAAATGCGTATTTCCTGTAATGTACCAAATGGATCAGCACTCATATTTCCTTCCAGGGCAATTCAAAGCCCTAATGGGGGCATAATATCTCTAATAGTACAGACAGTCCCAAAGTAACAGACAAGATAGGTTCTGTAGGTTTGTTCTTAAGTTCAATTTGTTTGTAAGTGTAATATATGCTTTGCATAGCATAGGGGGAAGGGTTAACACTAAGGGTGTGTGAAACAGCAGAAATCCATTCTGATTTCATTTCAAATTTCAGGTGATTCCCCCCCTCACCATTCTGTTTTTGGGAAGATTACAGGAGATTAAAAGGAGGGCCATTTGGATTCATAATTCAAAGCCAAGATTTCTTTGTTTTGTACAGCTTTTGGTCCTCAAAAATTCCGATTTTGGGACTGTCTTAGCAATGCGTTTCGGTTTTTAGAAACTTGTTTTACTTTGTTTTTCTGCAATGTTTTAACTTGCTTTGTGTATTTTCTCAGAACCCAATTGGCTGAGAGGCAATTAACAAATCTCTCCCTCCCCCCCAAATGCATACACACTTCTCTCTGGCGTTATTTCACGAATGAAGATTCTTAGGAAGGACTCATCCCACGCTTTCTACAAGCACGTTGATGACAGAGGTTAGATGTGTCTTTTGAGCCTGTGCAATGGATTTTTCTGTTGGAGCACAGCATGCACAGAACTGGCTTTACACTTTAAACCAAAGGTTCATCTGCCGGGGCCTAGCAAGCTGGGACGGTGGCAGCAAGGTCCTCAGGTCATAGGTTTGATTAGAGTTGCCTTCTCTAGATGGTTGACCTTACAGGGTTAGACGAGCACCATCTGCCCGGGTTTGAATTTAGTTTTCCTTCTCTTAGGATGGTTGCCAAAAGGCTAGAGAGCCCATCCTGCCCATTGAAGCTCTCTGTCAGACCCTTCGGTTGTGACCTGTCTGGCATGGGAGGCCCTACCGGTGACTATTTTGCCACCGCCAGCATAGCTCACAACTTCATTAGGGTATGCAAGCCTCTCCCCAGTGACAAGGGGGGCGCCAATGGAGAGGGCATACACACACACATAATAAAGAACAAAGCTGTTTGGCACAGTAGAAATTTCTAAAACTTTGACCAAGAATCTAATATCTTCACCCTGGAAGCTGTGCAACTTTACTTCCAGATTTGACTTCCGTTCCACACTATGTAGACCAGTTGAAAGACCAACAACACCCAGAACAGTCTATTATACCTCCTGAAAAATTTAGCTTCCTTAAATGAAAGTTCAATGCTACATCCCAAAAGAGCTCAAATGAAGATGCAAGTAAAACCAACGTCTTTGGAATAAGGAAGTGTCAGGAACTTCAATGCTTTCCAGTAAAGACGCTACAGAACTGCTGCTTCTTCCAGTGGTAGTTTATTGAAGACACAAAACCTATAAAGCTGAAGCACCCGCTTCCCATCACCACAATCCTTATATACTAATCCCTCCCCCCTGCAATGCCTGGAGAGGGTTGCATCCTGACTCAGCAATCCCAGTGAGTCTTTGCATTACCCAGAGTTCCCTGGGTATTACATCATACCCCAGAGTCTTATCTAGACCAAAGGTCATAGTCCCAGTATATTCAACTGCAAAGAAATAGAGCAAAGTTCATGGTTGAGTCATCTCTCTCTGACTCAGCAACTCAGGTGAAAGTAGTAAGCTCATGGCAGGCTGGGATCTGTCTCTGGCCCCAGGCATAGAGATTCTAGCCCTGACATAACGCCTTCCTCCACCTTCTCCTCCTCCCCCTGAGGCAGACAAAGCAACATTCAAAATTTTGGCATAATTGGGTTAACATATCGTTTTAACAAGTTGCAATGAAACACAGAATAAATTTTCCTCAGGGCCCTTGGCAATATCAATCGGTACGTCACCTCATTCACTCGCTCAGCCACTCTGAATGGTCCCACATACTTTGGGCCCAATTTTCGAGAAGGTAACCCCAACTTTAAATTCTGAGTGGATAACCATACCAAATCCCCTTCCTTATACACATCACTTTCTTGTCGGTTTTTGTCACCAAATCCCTTGTGCAACCCCTGTGCCTTATGCAACACCTCAGTTACCTCCTTCCATTCTTCTCGAGCTCTATTGTACCATTTCTCCTTATCATCCTCCAGCACTCCTATACCAACTGGTAGTGGAACAACCTCTTGGCCAAATACAATTGAAAATGGAGTCCTGCCTGTAGATGAGTGCACAGATCCGTTATAAGCCACTTCAGCGTAAGGCAACAAGTCTGCCCAATTACTCTGCTGGGCATTTACAAAAATTCTTAGATAACTACCCAACGATTTCTGCGTCCTCCCAACTCCTCCATTACAACAGGGATGATAAGCAGTTGTCAACTTCCGGTCTGCTCCTAAGGTTTCCAAGAACCTATCCCAGAATTTCGCTGTGAATTGCACACCTCTATTGCTAAGCACCTGCTCTGGACACCCATGTAACCGGTATATATGCTGCACATATAACTTAGCCAATTTTTCTGCCGAAGGCAAGCCAGTTAACGGTATAAAATGGGCTTGCTTTGAAAACATGTCCAGCACAGTCCAGATATACCTATATCCTTTACTAGGGGGCAACTCTCCCACAAAGTCGGTACTAATATGTGTCCATGGCCGCACCAGAGTAGCCACCACCTGGATCAATCCTGGGGGCTTAGTAGTAGGTACCTTCCCCCGTGCACAAGCCTCACAACTACTCACATAATTCTTTACCGATGTCCTCATTCCTGGTCACCAATATCTGGCTTTGATTGCAAAGAAAGTCTTAGTAAATCCCCAATGCCCTGCTGTCTTGTGGTCATGGAACAACTCCAACACCCTATTCTTTAACTCCGCTGGTACATACAATTTCTCCCGAACTATCCACAATCCCTTGACCCTTTTACATTCCAACTCATGGGCCTTCAACCAATCATCCTTCTCATAACACCTCTGAAACTCTTTTACCCACTCTTCCAGCTCCTCATCCTCCTGCTTTATTTCCAACTTCGCTTGTGCTCATGTCTGCACCCTCAGACCCCACTGGTCCTTTGTGAACACTCTCCCCACACTTGGAAGAGGATCTGGCCCCACTGCAGGATAACGTGACAATGCATCAGCAACCACATTATCCTTACCCTTTATATGCTTCAACACAAAATTAAACCTAGCCAGATACTGGGCCCATCGTAACAATTTAGGAGACAACTTCTGGGGCTCCCTAAGAAATTGCAAATTCTTATGATCAGTTAACACTTCAAACGGGTGAACTGCCCCCTCCAAAAAGTGTCTCCACGTCTGCAGAGCATAACGAATAGCAAACGCCTCCTTTTCCCACCCTGGCCAATTCCTTTGCTGCTCCCCAAATTTCTTAGAGAAATAAGCACAGGGTTTCAACACCCTTCCCTCGTCCTTCTGTAACAAAGCTCCTCCATATGCCCAAGCGGAAGCATCACTCTGTACCACAAAGGGCTTTGCTGGATCTGGATGCACAAGCAAAGGACCTTTAGTGAAAGCTACCTTTAAAGAATCAAAAGCCTTTTGACACTCTACAGTCCAACCCAACCTGGCACCAGGCGCCCTCACCTTCCTAGCCTCACCCTTACCTTTTGTCTTAAGCAACTCTGTAAGAGGCAAAACAATATTAGCAAATCCGGAAATAAAAGACCGATAAAAGTTAGCCATCCCCAAAAAAGCCTGTAACTGTCTCCTTGTTTTAGGAGCTTCCCAAGCCAACACATCTGCCACTTTACCTGGATCCATGGACACACCCTCTCTACCAATTCTATATCCCAGGAAGTCAATTTCGCTCTTGCTAAATTCACATTTACTTAACTTAACAAACAATCTGGCCTGTCTCAATCTCTCCAATACTTCCCGAACTAACTGCACGTGCGCCTCTTTGGTTTGTGAAACCACAACAATGTCGTCTAAATAAACATACACCCCCTTATACAAAAGGGGGTGCAGCACCTCATTAATCAACTGCATAAATATACCGGGGGCCCCGGCCAAACCAAAAGGCATGACGACCCATTCGTACAGCCCCAAGGGACACGAAAAAGCAGTCTTCCACCTGTCCGATTCTCGCACCCGCACCATATGGAAGGCATTTATAATATCCAGCTTTGTGAAATACCTGCCTTTCCCCAATTGCCCTAATAGATCCTTGATTAAAGGCAATGGATAACAATTAATGGTACTTATCGCATTAAGACCCCTATAGTCGATACACAACCTTAATTTCCCATCTTTCTTTTCCCTAAAGAGAACAGGGGCTGCAATAGGGGATTCCGATCTTTGGGTGTACCCTTTCTTTAAATAATCATCTATCTGCTCCCTTAACGTAACCTTCTCCTTCTCAGACATAGGATAAATCTTTGGCTTAGGGAGTACTGCCCCTTCTTTCAGTTCTACCTTGCACTGTACATTCCTGACTGGGGGCAGATTGTCGGCTAATACAGGGTTGAACACATCTGCTAAGTCAATATATTCCTCAGGAATCTGTGGCTCACCTCCTTTCTTCTCTTCATTCACATACACACCACCATTTGCCACAGGCCGGCACTCTAACGTACCTGCTTTCCAATCTATGATTGGATCAGCCTGTTTCAGCCAAGGCAATCCCAATATAATTTCATGTTCCATAACAGGAGCCACTACACAATCCAGCTCCCCTCCCAAGTATCAACCTTTCCCTTTAACCCTTTCGTTCCCAATGGAAAGGGCCCTCCTCCCACAAAAGTTCCATCCAACTGGGCAAAATGTACAGGAGCTGGTAATTCCTGAATTTCACATTTCAAATCCTTAACTAATCCAGGACACATAATGTTTTCAGAACACCCGCAATCCACCAATGCTTTATGCGTTTGATATTTTCCTTTCTTTTCCAATTCGATTTTACAAACAATACTTGGGGCCCCTTTTCTCACCCCATCCGCACTCTCCATCTTTTCACCCAGGGCACCTCGGGCAACTTTCACATTTTTGGTATCCGGTAACTTTCTTAGATGACATTGGAAGGAATAATGTCCCGGCTTAGAGCAAATGTAACACAAGCCTTTCCCCACAGTTGGCTTTCCGTTAACACTACTCTGCTGGCTCTCGCTTCCGGTTACACGTCTTGACCCTGGCCGAAATCGCCTCGTAGGTCCTACTGCCGACTTCCGCCGTTGCACTTGGGCCAGAATACCTTCTACGTTACCAGCCAATTGGATCCATCCATCGACATCACCAGGGTCTCCACGATGAAGGCACCACTCCAACAACTCTCGTCGTAATCCGTCTTTAAATAGTTCAAGGAGGGTTGCTTGAGACCACTCCGCTACCTTGCCCGCAAGGCTCATAAACTCCTCCGCATACCCGTTACAGATTTATTGCCTTGCGTTAACCCCTCAGAGCTTCTTTGGCCTTTACTCTCTCCAGTGGGTCACGAAATCTGTTCTTCACAGCCCGAAGGAACCCTCTCAATGTCCCCAAACATGGATCCTGTCGATCATGGCACTGCACGTACCAGTCCGCAGCTCTTCCTTTAAGCATCGCCTCTTGCATAAACCTCTCCATTCCTGGGAAAGTTTCAGGGGCTTCAGCTTCTGTCAGGAACTTCAATGTTTTCCAGTAAAGACGCTACAGAACTGCTGCTTCTTCCAGTGGTAGTTTATTGAAGACACAAAACCTATAAAGCTGAAGCACCCGCTTCCCATCACCACAATCCTTATATACTAATCCCTCCCCCATGCAATGCCTGGAGAGGGTTGCATCCTGACTCAGCAATCCCAGTGAGTCTTTGCATTACCCAGAGTTCCCTGGGTATTACATCATACCCCAGAGTCTTATCTAGACCAAAGGTCATAGTCCCAGTATATTCAACTGCAAAGAAATAGAGCAAAGTTCATGGTTGAGTCATCTCTCTCTGACTCAGCAACTCAGGTGAAAGTAGTAAGCTCATGGCAGGCTGGGATCTGTCTCTGGCCCCAGGCATAGAGATTCTAGCCCTGACAAGGAAGTAAGTAAATAAAAATCCTTGCACTTGTGAAATGTTTTGAACTAATTTAATAACAAATAAAACACATCCTGCATGTCATCCATTGCGATCAATGGTCTGAAACCAGCTCATAACAGGATATAAAATGAAAACCATAAAAAGATGAAAACCTATGTTACAATAATCTCAGTGGTATGGTTTTCCAAAAAAATACAATTAACAGAAAATCTGGTGTATTACATAATGTGTGCATTCCCTAAACTTCATAGCTTACTGGCTCTTAGCAACATTGCTCATGGGGAAGCTAAAAGTATATAGTTGGATCAGTTCTGAAGTGGCAGTGACTAATATTTGCTGATATATCCAGCAATTGGAGCTACATTATTTGATATGAAGCCAAGAAACAAGGTAGGATGGCCAGAGGCAGTATGAAAGCAATGGGATTTTCATTCCAAGTGTCATATACTAGAGATCTCAAAGGGCCAAGTCTACTCAGTGAGAGAAATATGTTCTTCTATTCTTCATAATTGGAAAGGAAAGAAAGGTTGCCAGGACCCTCTTTCTTTCAAATTACATGTGATTTGGCATAGACCAGACCATGTCAATTTATCATTGACATGTCTCCCCACTCCACAGTACATAAGTATATGGAAGAACAATGTAGGGAAGGTTCCCTAATATGTAGCATTTGTTTACTTTACACCATAGTGGACTTAAGTATCAGATATTATGAATGTTTACTATTAGATGTTCACTGCAAAAATAGAATCATTGAAAAGTATTTGGGGAGGGGTGCTGCAGCTGAAAAATGGATTTGGGGGATGGGAGAGGAGCTGTGTTGTAGATCTGCCTAACAGAAATTGATGGTTCCTTTTTCTGATTTCAGGTTCTGATAATTATTTTATTTATTTACTTATTTACTGTATTTCTAACCTGCCCTTCTCAACCCAGGGGGGGACGGGACTCAGGGCGGCTTACAAGGTACAATTAGATGCCGGCAACAATACACAATATAAAACACTACTACAACAAGATTAAAACATCAACATTAAAACATTAGCCATCCAGTTCATTTAAAATTCTATCTATACAATGCACATTTAAATAATCAATCAATGGCGGAAGCCATGTTTCATGTCCGTCGTTAAAACAGTCCGTTCCAATAAAGTGCTGCAGTTACTGTGCAAAGGCCTGGTCCCACAACAACGATTTTACTTTCTTCCTGAAAGCTAGGAGCGATGGGGTTGATCGTAATTCACTTGGAAGTGCATTCCACAGACGGGGGACCACAGCCAAGAAAGCCCTGTCTCTCGTCCCCGCCAGCCGCAGTTGAGTTGCTAGTGGAAGTGAGAGCAGCCCCGGATGATTTTAAGTTACGAGGTGGGACGTAGCAGCAGATGCGTTCGGACAAGTAAGCTGGGCCAGAACCGTATAGAGCTTTAAAGGTCAAAACCAGCACTTTGAATTGAGCCTGGAAGTGGACAGGCAGCCAGTGGAGGTGAAACAACAGGGGAGTGGTATGCTCCCTATATGTCGCTCCAATTAGTAACCTGGCTGCCGCCTGTTGGACTAGTTGGAGTTTCTGAACCGTTTTCAAAGGCAGCCCCACACAGAGTGCATTGCAGTAATCTAGTCGAGATGTGACAAGAGCATGGACCACCGTCACCAGATCAGACTTCCCAAGGTATGGGTGCAGCTGGCGCACAAGTCTTAACTGTGCAAAAGCTCCCCTGGCCACCGCCAAGGCCTGGGGTTCCAGGCTCAGTGATGAATCCAGGGTCATTCCCAAGCTGCGAACCTGAGTCTTCAGGGGGAGTGTAACCCCATCCAACACAGGCTGTAACCCTATGCCCTGTTCGGACTTTCGACTGACTAGGAGGACCTCTGTCTTACTTGGATTAAGTTTCAATTTGCTAGCCCTCATCCAGTCTTACACAGCAGCTAAGCACCGGTTCAAAGTCTGGACAGTCTCCTTAGTGACAGGTGAGAAGGAGTGACAGATCTGGACATCATCTGCATACAGATAACACCTTACTCCGAAACACCGGATGATCTTTCCCAGTGGTTTCATGTAGATGTTGAATAACATCGGGGACAGTACTGAACCCTGAGGGACTCCATAAGACAATGGTTGCGGAGCCGAACAGGTGTCACCCAGTAACACCTTCTGAGACCGATTCTCCAAGAAGGATTGGAGCCACTGCAGGGCAGTACCCCCAAGCCCCATTTCTGTGAGGCGTCCCAGAAGGATACCATGGTCACTGAGAGGTCCAGCAGAACCATCAGGGATACACTCCCCCTGTCGAGTTCCCAGTGAAGGTCATCTACCAAGGTGACCAAGGCTGTCTCAGTTCCATGTCCCGGCCTAAAGCCAGACCATGCCGGAGCAAGATAATCAGTGTCTACCAGAAACCCCTGGAGTTGTGTGGCTACCACATGTTCCATGACTTTGCCCAAATAAGGGAGATTGGAAACTGGCTGATAGTTAACTAATTGAGTGGGGTCTAGTGATGGTTTTTTAAACAGCGGTTTTATAACAGCTTGTTTTAAGCTGGCTGGAATTTTTCCTTCCTCTAAGGAGGCATTGACCACCACCTTCACCCACTCTGCCAAACCCCCTCTGGCTTCCTTTATCAGCCAGGATGGGCAGGGGTCTAGGATGCATGTGGTAGACCTCGCCTCTCCAAGGATGCCATCCACATCCTCGAGCTTAACTAATTGAAACAAATCCATCAAAACCGGAGAAGCAGATGCTCGTGTTAACACTTAAAGCTACAGAATTCTATCCCATATTCTGGCTTCCAGCCCTAATGTAGTCTGGTGGTGCTGTATTAATGTTAACAACAGTGACAGCAGCAACTGTAATATGTAATATGTTCCTTTGAAAAGATAATCAAGCAAAGAAAGTACTGATATACATTCTTTCTGGAAACTGTGGCAAGGGATCATTCCTGAAAAAATCCCATTCTTTCCATAGTTTATTTTATTTATTTACAACATTTCTACCCTGCCTTTCTCGCCCCAGAGGGGACTCCAGGTGGCTTTACATGCTGGCAACAATTTGATGCCTTAAAACACAATGTACACTTACATAAATATTAAAATAGAATTTAAAGGTACATTAAAAACAATTAAAACTTTTAAAAACAATACATTCAGAGTTAAACACATAATCCACAAGCGTAATCCGGGCCGTTTCAATGGTCATTGCACATTGTTCCAAGTCTATCTATTGCACAAGTTCTCTAAAGGCTTGGTCGCAAAGCCATGTTTTCACTCTCTTGTGGAAGGCCAGGAGAGAGGGGGTTGATCTACTATCCCTGGGGAGGGAGTTCCAGAGCTGAGGGGCCACCACTGAGAAAGCTTTGTCTCTTGTCTTCATCAAATGCACCCGCGAGGGAGGTGGGACTGAGAGCAGGGTCTTTCCAGATAATCTTAAACTGCGTGGTGGATCAGACATGTGGAAGGACATATGTTCAGACAGATAAGCTGGACCAGAACTGTTTAGGGCTTTATAGGCAAAAGCCAGCACTTTGAATAGTTCTCATTACTATAGGAAATGGTGTTCAGAATCCACATCAAAACCTTATTACTTATGGCGAATGCACTTCTTAATAGATCAGATTTGACTATTGAGTCAACAACATCAATATCATATGTTAAAAAGTCTTTCCATGGGACAGTACATGATTTTTTTTTAAAGTATGATACAAAGTTTAAACGTCTCACCATTATTTGAAAAAAGGCTATTTTAAAAGCTGAGAAATAGCGGGACAATTTCCAAATAAAGAGCGGCAAAGAACCATATACATTTGAGTATCTAAGCAACTCTATTAAGGGGAAATTGTCCTCTTTCATTTCCTGTGTGAGGGAATTCAGAACTACAGCTGTGCAAATTAGGATAAGCTTGCCATAGCCCTTTACATTAGCTGAATTGTAATATAATTCATCTGTATTGAAAATAGCATAAGAAGGGCTTTCAGTCTATTTCTAGCTCTTCCTGCAGAGAGATCCAATTGTAAAGTCCTGGAAGGAATGACAGTGAACCTTAGATGGTATTCATTTAGGGCATTTGTTGTACACTTGTAAACTACACTTGGTTTCTGGGCAAGGATTCAGACTGTAAATTAGATGGTCAATTAAGCAGCTTCTCAGAAAACTGTAGTTCAAAGTTTCAGCACAAAATAAAAGGTTTACAGAAAGTTGGACTAATGCAAATTGTCAGCTCTTGACAACACTTTTGCTTTTTGTCTTTAATAAAGCAAAAGGCAAGCCCTTCACTTGACAGATGCTCAAAGAGTAAACAGAACAAACAAAAGTGAAGTCAGACTTCTTGTTCTGAAGCGCATTCCCTGAGAATTGCCTAGAAGAAATATTCAGCACTCTCGCACATTCCTCTTGAAAGGAAAGTGTTCTTGTAAAGATGTGTAATTCATGTTAAATAGCTTGGACAAGCCAATTGCCAAGTGCAGAAGCCATTATATATTTATAAAGGGTTTAAAAGGTCAGTAAATCACACAGCCCATGCATTGTGTTTTAGTGTTGGGCAACAAAGTGACATTTTGTTAAATACCTGTTTTTCATTTTATAAGTTAAAAACATATATGCTTTTTAAAAAAAATGTTAACAGACATCTATATATTAGAAAAATATATCTGTCATCATTCCAAACATAAAAACAAAGAAACCACTGGACGCAGAAACACAAAATTTGGCCACTACATGCCTCACAAAGCAAGGTGTGGCTAACACTTGAAAAATTTCAAAAAAAAACCCCGAAAATCACCCCAGAAATGCAAAAAACCTGAGGGACTACCATTCCCAGCATCCCCCGCACCACAGGAGGATGGCGCATGCACAGAAGTACTGTGCATGCATCCTGTATAACCAACTAATGGGTTGAAGGGCATATCTATACTGATGAAGGTTGCAACAACTCCAAGTGGTCCTATCATCACTTAGAAATTGGCAAGGGCTGAAATATGTACATGGGCAACCAGGGTTGTCTCAACAACATTGTAGATGCCCGGAAAAAGCAGTGCACTGAACCCTGCCTACACAACAACTCACAGGAATAAACATGTAAATTATTGATAAAATAAACTTATATTTATTAGTACCTTCAACAAAATCAGTGCTCCTTTTTTCTTTTTCCCTCTCTAGCTTGTTTCCTCTTCTGTGCTCCCCTCAAGACATTATATTTCATGTCTGCTCACAGGTTTATTTACAAATTTTGCTACACATAACTCTAAAATTTCTTTATTCTCACTTCACTTTCTTTCACTTCTTCTAATTACTCACCACACAAATAGAACTCTTGGCACACAAACTGGGAGGCTCTGCCTCTGATAACAGACAAGCACAGTGTCAGCAATTGTTTTCCCCAGCTGTTAATTGTCTCTGAATCCACTACAAAATTGTGTTTCCATAACACTGCAAAAATGGTAAAAATTTCTTTTGTGAATGCAGACATGCCAACTGTCTGATAGAAGTTGGAATTTTTCTCCTATCAAGTTAGCAGGAAATTTGAGTAATTGTAAAATCAGTGTTAGATTCTCACCTGTATATACATTAGCATGGTGACCCTATGCTCATGAGGCCCATGGGCATCTCCCCAGCATGCCTATGTGTTAAGATGGCACTACAAACAGCTCAGATGCTCTTGAAACGGTTTGACCTCCTACCTGTCAAAAACTCTATATATAATATCTACTTTCTTCAATATTCAGAATATTGGGGGTTGTTGAGGTGGTCTACTCCAGGGTCAAATCTTTCCACAGTAACATGTGATCTACCAGATACATCTGGATTGAGTACTAAAAATTTCTAAACTTCTTAAGGATTCTCCTAGGGTTTCCACTTTTTGATATAAGAAATCAGGGACATTTACCTAAAAATACGGGATTTTTCAAAAAAATAAGGGACACTTCCTTCTGAATAGCTGCTTGGGTGAGAAAAGCAAAAGTTAGAAAGAAGGAGGGAGGGCAGGGGCAGCTTGGGAGTGGGCGATGGGAGCCTATCCGGCCTTACCTGTCGCCCACTTCAAAGCCAAGCAGGTAGGGTGGATCCCCGGGTGAGCAGGTGGGGGTTCTACCCTGGAGAACAAACTCTGTGGCTTCACGTGGAGGTAGCCTGATTGGGGCGGGGCCCTGCTGGAGGGGGTGGGGAGGGGAGGGGCAGGGCTTGGCGGTGTGAGTGCCGGGGGCAGGGGAAGGAGAAGCCATGTTATGCACCATAATGGGGATGGGAGATGGTAGGCCTGACCTTGCATTCTGGGAGTGGCAAGACAACCAAGGCAGGCCCTTCTCTCTCTCCCCCTCTTCTGCCACCATTTCTCTGGATGCGGGGGAAACTACAACTCTCAAAAATCAAGGTCGGTTCCCTCCCACAGGTCAGTTCCCTCAGTTGGTCATGAGGGTTTTCTGTGCCAAGTCTAAGTCCAGTCCGTTGTCGTGGGGGAGAGGGGACTCACAGTTTCTCTGGGTGTGGGTGAACTGCAACTCCCAAAATGAATGGCAACCCAGTATTTTTGCTCTGAATTTCATGTCCCGTATTTTCAGCTCCTGTCCCGCTCACTGCTCACCTGGCCTCGCCCCCTGCTGTGTGGTGTTCCAGCCTAGTAGTGTGGTGCCCCAGCCCAGTGGTGGGGTGCCCCAGCCTAGTGATTCAAGACAGGTACCAGTCGTGCCAATGGACCAGGGCCAGGATGAAGAGGAGGAATGGCCTGAGGGAGACAATTCTGCTAATGCAGACCTGTCATGGGATAATGACTGGTTGCATGGGCATTGGCCCGAGGAAGGGGTTAATGAAGATTCTATGGAAGTAAGTTTTGAGACTGCCACCGAGAATTCCAATAACCTTGACTCTCACGGGAACCCTTCTCCATTGCCAGCTGGGGCCCTGGGATTTAGGGAGGATGAGCTTTCCCACCAAGATATGAGTCCCCCTAGTCCGGCTAACGAGCTGGCGAATTTTGATAGAAGAGCCAATATCAGATCTTCGAGAAGAGATTGGTATTTGAGATGGGGAATTCAGTGGTCTCACAGAAAATAGTTTCTTTTTAAGACTGGCTTTGGGAAGATTTCGGCAGACCCGAAGCTACGTTCTTATCATGGATACCAAGGGAATCAGTAGTTACTGAAATGGACATCCAAGTGCCACCCCTGTGTTGATGGAGGCAGGCAGGAATTTCCCCGGGTACTGGTTGTGGGGGGTGGGAGCAGGTGAGGGTTTTGCCCTCCTTTCTGCTAGAGATCCCTGTGTACAACTGGTGGGCCACTGTGTGACACAGAATGCTGGACTAGATGGGCTGAGGCCCGAATCAGCATGGCTCTTCTTATGTTCTTATGTTCTTACGTTTGGAGTGATTGTTTCATGGTCCAAGTCTCCAAGTTCAAGTTGATCGCAGGAGCGGCTTGGCCTGCTGAACCATGTTTCATGCCCAGTGTTTCAATTGGCGTTGGACTCTAAGTTTCATGTTTTGTTCGCAGGAGCAGGCTGCCTTGTTTCTCGGATTGTTTTCCTTGGGACTTACTCCGTTTCGAGTACTTTTCCAGATTTACCTTGAGACTTGCTTTTTGCATTATACCTTTATCTTTTTGGACTATTCTATTCTAAATAAAAGTAGTTTATAGAGATTGCTTGTTTGTGTGATCTAGGGGGACGTTCCAGTTCTGAGACACAATATACTGCCACCTGTCCTGCCCTGTCCTGTCAATACGGGACAGGAGCTGAAAATACAGGACACGAAATTCAGAGCAAAAATACGGGACATCCCGTATAACCTAGATTCTCTTCAAAGGGGAGCACAGGGAGGCAGGGGGTAAAAGGGAGAAAAGGGAGAATGAACTTGACATCAGGAAAGGGGAAAGGGAAAAGGGGAGAGGCGGGCTTATGAAATGTAGTCATTTTGGACCTATTTATTCAAAAGCAAAAAAAAGGATGTGCTCTTCTAATACAAGCTCCTTTGTAAGATCATGACTAAGGACGCCATGTGGGGAATACACTTCTGTTCACATATAGGGACTTTTGCAAAAATGCACATTTTGTTGAATGTTATTCTGAAAGTCCTCCAAATGGTCATTAGCCTACATGAAAGGATGTAGTAGGAAGAAAAATAAACTGAATATACAAAAAAAGTTGATTTTCATGTTTGAAAAAATAATTTGTATATCATTTTTGGTGGTTAGCAATTACCAGTCCAAAGTAGGCTTGTCAGGCATCCTGGACTTTAAGGGGCAGCCCCTTATTCTGGGAAAATGTTCCGCATCCTGGAGAATCACTGCCTGGGATGTCCCAGAGCCTTTGTCTATGAAAGCCCCATCCCCTTTCCCTCTCCCACCACCCAAGCCCCTCCCCTTTATCCTCCTCTTTGACAATTTATATTCCTCCACCCACTTCTCAAGGAGTCAATTGCTGAGGAGGAGGTGAGGAGGGGGCAAACTCCTTCCTCTTGATGTCTCTTCCTGGAGGTGAGGAGGAGGGCAGAGGTATATCAATCAACAAAGAGGAGGAGGTGAGGAAGGGGCAGACTGAAAAGGCAAAAGGGGGCAGAGGGAGGTCAATTGCCAAGGAGGAGGAGCTTGGGATAGTGGGAGGGAAAGGGGGCAGAGGACCCCATTGGTCGAGGCCTCAGAAGTCCTGGTCCCAGAAATGCATCACCGGAAGCCCCCCCCAAGCCCCCCCGAGTTTTTTCCCAGGGAGACACCTGGCAAGCCTGGTCTAAAGCTACACAGAAACGAACTATTCCATTCATTCATGATATATTATGAGAATGTAGAGGATAGCATCTCAGAGGGAAGGGGACCTGAATACACCATTAACTGTTTTATTATATTTTGAAATCCTATGTTATTCATAGCAAATAAAATCATTTTTCACCTGGGGGTAATCTCTTTTCCAGAAACTACTCCCGCCTCTAAAAGATAACACTCTCAATTTCAAAACTTGATTACCAACATTAGTGCCTTTTAATAGCAAAATATTGTTTGAAAATATTTCTGCATAAGGGTAATTACTGAACATACCCTCAGGGGAATACGTTTCATGTTAACTATAAATAAGATGCTTCTTTCCAGTAATTTATTCATGAATGGATTTATTGCTATATGCTATCATATTATCTTAACAGGTATGCAAAAACTAAATGTGTGAATAACCACAAAAATGAAAAATATTCACCAATTAAATTGGAGAAATTAATTATTTTATAATCTTGTATGGTTACTTGAGCATCGGACCCAAATGTGCAGCCATAGAAAAACCCTGTGTTACTTTAGGGAAGTCACTTTGTTTTGGCCTCAGAGAAAAGCAAAGGCAAACCCCATCTGAACAAATTTTCTCATGATACCTCTTTGATAGGGTAACCTTAAAGTCACCAAAATTCAGAAATGACTTGAAGACACACAACAGCAAATGTTTTGATTATATGTATTTGTCTGATTCACATTATATTGCTTTTTATATTTTACATGAATCATATGACTTAAAATTATATTCTAAGATTTTATATTTTCTTATTATTCCTTCCACTCCTCCATCTTTCTGTATATTTTAGAGCTTACCTCTTTGGAAACACCCACTGTATGTATTTGGTATTTGGTATTTATAGTTAATAAATAAATATTGTTCTAAATAGAGATTGATTATATTAAAACACATTAAATGGCATAGCATACCCCATTAAAAGAACTTTATGCCATAACATGTTAAGAGCCAAATACCTGCTTAATTAATAAAAAGTGCTTTATATGCACACAGAATATGCTCACAGAAGGGACAACAAAATGTGCTATAGCAGGAGTGTCCAAACCTTTTGAGGCAATGGCCAGTTCATGGTACCTCACCTGTTGGGGGCCAGACTATAGGTTGAAAGAAACACTTTCCTATGCATACTGCATATAATAATAATAATAATAACTTTATTTCTTGTGAGTCGCCCTCCACCATTGGTGCTCCGGGCGACTTACATCATTTAAAAAACACAGGTACATCAATTAAAAACACAGGTACAGAGAACCATAAAGGGCCCAGCCTCCAGGTTATCTAGTCAATCCCCAAACGCCTGGCAGAAGAGCCAAGTTTTCAAGTCTTATTTGTAGTCCAAAAACCCACATAAAAGAACAATACAATATATAAAAAACAAAGAGCAATTTTAACCAACATAAATGTATCAGTTTTTCAATGGGAAGTGTGAGCCTGCTTTTGGCTGATGGGAGAATCAAATTAATTAGGATTGGTGTGTACCTCCAAGGAGTCTTCCCGGGGGGATTGAAAGAGGCCATGGTAAGACCGCTGCTGAAGAAGCCGAATTTAGATCCTTCGGCTCCTCCAATTACAGGCCTGTGTCCAACTTGCCCTTTTGGGCAAAGTAATTGAGAGGGCAGCAGCGGATCAGCTGCAGCAGTTCTTAGATGAGACAGCTGGACTTGATCCCTATCAGTCCGGCTTCCGTATTGGGCATGGGACGGAGACCGTGCTTGTCGCCATTACAGACCAACTTCGCCGCCAGCTGGACCGGGTGGATCAGCCCTGCTCGCCCTGTTAGATCTGACAGCAGCGTTTGATACGGTAGACCACGACTGTTGACCCACCGTTTAGCCAGCGCCGGAGTTGGGGGACCGCTCTTCAATGGGTGGCCTCCTTCCTCCGGGCCGGGGACAACGTGTGGAGGGGGTGGGGGTCTCCGGGAGGTCCCCACTTAATTGTGGGGTCCCCAGGGGGCCATCCTCTCCCCTTATTATTCAACGCCTATATGCGCCCCTGGCCCAGCTGGCCCGCGACTTTGGTCTGGAGTGTTATCAGTATGCGGATGACACCCAGCTTCTGCTGAGAATGGACGGCAGGCCGGACACCGCACCCGATTGTTTCCACCGATGCCTGGAGGCCGTGACTGGTTGGCTGCGTGCCAGCCGGCTGAAGGTGAACCCGCCGAAGACGGAGATCCTGTGGCCGGTCGCCCGGGCTGGGTGGGTGCCGTTGCCTACCCTGGATGGCGAGCAGCTTAGCCCGTCATCTTCGGTTAAGAGCTTAGGTGTTCAGTTGGACTCCCTGCTGACCATGGAGGCCCAGGTCTCCGGGTCTGCAGGGAGTCCTTCTATCACCTGCGACAGGCTAGGCGACTGGCACCCTACCTGTCCGGGAATGACCTGGCGACGGTAATCCAAGCGACGGTCATCTCGAGACTAGACTACTGTAACGCCCCTCTATGTTGGCCTTCCCCCTGTCGACACTCGGAAACTCAAGCTGGTGCAGAATGCCGCCGCCGCTTGCTGACGGGTTCGTCAGCAAGCGAGCATATTACACCCATTCTCCGGCAACTGCACTGGCTTCCTATTGAGTACCGAATTGTCTTCAAGGTGTTGGTACTGACCTTTAAGGCCCTTCACGGCCTAGGGCCTGCGTACCGAGGGACCGCCTTACCCCGTATTTGCCCCCGAGATCACTGCGGTCAGACGAACAGAATCTGCTGGCTATTCCATCTGTCCGCTCCTGCCACCTATCCGCGACTCGACGGAGAGCTTTCTCAGCGGCAGCTCCAGTGCTGTGGAACTCTTTGCCGGACAGTGTTCGAGCCATTTCGGAACTAGTCCCTTTTAGAAGGGCTTGTAAGACCGCCCTCTTTGGACTAGCGTTCAATTAAACCCAAACGGATAGTATATTGTATACTCTCTGTATTCCCTGCACCTCGTGATATGTTGAATTGTTTTAACCTGTTTTTATGTTTATTGTAGGGCTACATGTCTGTGACATGCTGCCCATGTGTATTTTTATTGTTATCCGCCCCGAGCCTGTAGGGAGGAGCGGAATACAAAACTGAAGAAATAAATAAATAAATAAATAAATAAATAAATAAATTTCAGATAGTGGTATATGCTGCCTCAAAGTCTCGAGTCTCTCTGGAGGTTTTTCAGCAGAGGCAGCATGGCCATAACTTAAGAGGGCTTTGATTGTAGTTGGGGTGTGTGTGTGTTGTAATGAAGTCACTATGTTTATTGCAGGGTTTTCTTTGTTAAATGTGTGGTTTGTATTATTACATTTGCATTGTGTTAGATGATTAAATGTTAGACAGACCACAAAGGGTTAATGGAGGGTATTAGAGTGCCAAGCCTCTGAGAAGTTCCGTTGCCATAGCAACAGGAGGCGGAGTCAGCAACTAGCCTTAGAATTTCCGGATTTAAAATTCATCAGTTAGTTAGTAGCGGTTAGACCGGCTGGTGGCAGTTTTGAGAGGCTGCTGTTATCTATTCTGAGGAGAACAGAAAAGGCTGTGTTTTGATACTGCAGAAAGGCAGTTAGGGTTTAGAAAGCCTATAAAGACCGCTGTTTGTAGATTAGGCTGAAAAGCTAACCTAGAAGATAGATTAAAAGGCCTATGAGTGGGCAAAGCATCTATAATACTGTTGAGTCAGTGTTTGGAGAAATACAGTCAAACATTGTATCCCATTTAGAAACTTAGTAACCTTAAGATCTGTACCACTAAGAAGATACTGTAGCCAACTAAGCTCTGTGTACTAGGCATGAGAAAAATGAAACGGAAATTAAAAGAAATCGTAACAATTAAACTGTAATGGGCCTTTATTTATAAATCTCGCAAGGCCAATCCCGGAAGTGGACTTTCTTTACGCACATCCTGTGGTTCATTAGATTATTAAATATTTCGCAGTCCCCCCAACAGGAAAATTTCCCCCTCCAAAATAGCTTTTGCAGACATAACTCCATTAAATTGAGGCATGCTTGAAGATCTTTAGAGTGGAAGGCCTCCTCCAGGAAGTGAAAAGGGAGCCGGAAACCATAGAGAGCCAAACATTTAGAGGGGCTGGAGGACTGAAAAAAAGCGATAGAAACACTTCAGGAAGGGGGTTTAGATAGAAGAACAGAGTAGGAGGAAGGAAGAACTGCTGAGAGAAGGGCAGCAGGAGTGAAAAGAGCATGGAGAGGAGAAGGAAGAGTTCAGAATCAAGAAAAGCCATTGAGTTCAAACGGAGGTCCTAGACTGCTATGGGAACACTGAATGGGGAAAAAAAAAGATGGAGGAGGAGAACTCCCAGATTAGCAAGGCCTGCACCAGAGGTAGGCCTAGGCATTTATTTAATAATATTAATAATAATAATAATATATTAATGCATTATATGTGTCCCTGCAAAGGAACCCTGTCCTTTAATAATATTAATAATAATAATATATTAATGCATTATATGTGTCCCTGGGAACCCTGTCCTTTAATAATATTAATAATAATAATATATTAATGCTTTATATCTCCCTGCAAGGAAACCAAGGGAAATGTTGCCTTCACCAAACAGTATCAGTCCTGTTTCCCTGCTTTGCCTACTTTAGAACTACTAACGAAGAGACAAGTTACATTTTCGAAATTTTTTGGGAAATTTTGTGTAAGTCTTGATATACTAATCAAAAAATCCCCCATTTGATTTACGATTCACCATTTTAGGATTCTAAACCATGCCTACTGTGTACCTTAAGGGAGGGAGGAAAGAAGCAAGGGAGGGAGGCCTGAAGAGAGAGGGCCATTGGAAATTTGAACAGGAGCCACATTTGGCCCCCAAACTGGACTTTGAACATCCCTGCCCTACAGGAAGGACTTTTGCAACCTGGGAGAATCCAATGAAAAGGCTCTCTCTTGTGTCTTCACCAAACAGGTCTGTGATGTTGTTGGGACCAAGAGACAGCCTATTTACAAACTCAGGTTAGCTCACACAGGGAGATACGGTGCTTCGGACTGTCTCCACCCAATATATATAGGGCATTTAGAATTTCCCAAGGAAAACAGAGAAGTAGCCAGTGAATCTTTTTCAAGACGGCAGTTAAGTGTTATCTGTAGTGAACCACAGTCAGCAGCTTGGCCAAAACATTTTGAACACACTGAAGTTTCCAAATAATTTGTTACAGTTATCCAACTGGGATGTCATCAAGGCCTGCAGCCAGATGTGATATCTCAAGGCATGCAAGCATTTGGCTCATTGGTTTTAGCTATGCAAATGTACTCTTGAACATTAATGAAATGTGGACATCTAGGATCAAACCGAAGTCCAAAAATATGCCAAAACTGCAAAACCGAGATTTAAAAGTAACATAACCCCATCCAGCTCAAGTTGAAAACTTATTCCTTTCAACTGATCAGGAATATTTCAGTCTGGATTGGAATAAGCTTCAATTTGTTTGTTCTCGTTAAGTTAATTACTGGCAACAGATGTTGGTGTATTACCAAACAGCTTCCTTGGTGCCAGACGAAAGGGGAGATGGTGATGGAAAGAAGAAAGTGAGATCATACTAATGGCATATGTGTATCACAATTTGCACAGATGAGCATCCAGAAGAACAGCCAACAGCCATCTACAAATCCAAAAGATCATTCTCAATCATGACTCAGATATTTCCAACCACTTATATCAAGAAAAACATAAAATCTTAAAGTTTCAGGAACTGTCAATTGCACTTCCCTCTCTGGCCCAGCAATGAAGCACAAGCTTATATGCTGGTAAGTCAATATCACAAAATGCAGTGATTATATGAGAAGCAAATAGGTCTTAACACTTCATTATGGCTTATGCCATGGCCTTAGAGTGCCGTATCCTCCTCTAGTTTTGAGGAACAAGTGCAACCTGAAGTGGAAATTGGAATAACCAAGGGATTCAACTTTTAAATCCCCTGAAATGAGGCAATTATAACACCCCAAACTTTATTTTGAAAGTGTAGGTATTGCAGAATCAGAAGCAGCAATGAAGAGCGCTTCAAAGGGGGGGGAAACCTATTTTTTCTAGATGAAGGACTGCTTTCCTGCTGATAATTAGGATTACGCCTGCTGGCTATAGAGATATAAGACATTTCTAGAGACTGGGGTATAAACTGCAAAACTCTGTTGCCAACACACTGAAGCTTGGGGCACAGATCCTACTTTTCCTGTCGTCAGAGATAATCTCCTGTGCTCAGTCTTGAGTAGCTAAGAACCAGGAGCCCAACCGCAGACAGAATGAATACAGAGTAACTCCAAACTCATTTATCTATCAGTTGACAAAACCTTTACCTGGTTTTATTAATGAATATGTTCTTGGTATGTGCTTTCTTTGCAAAATTGTCCTGCTCCTTAATGGAGGGGAGTCACACAACCCACTGAATCTTCATATTATATCATCACTTTTAAATGTTAAAAGTTATCTTCTCGCTTTTGAGGTTTCTGAATATATTTACAGTAAAATTTAAAACATTTCAGTTTATATGAAGGTAAAAAGGACAATAAAGTATTGCAGAAGCAGCACACGAAGTCAAAATTATCTCCTGGGCCATATTTTATTTATTTATTTATTTATTTATTTATTTTATTCCATTTATATTCTGCTATTCTCAGCCCTAGGGCGACTCATAGTAGTTTATAAAAGCAAAAAATTCAATGCTACATAATAAAACAGTTAAAAACAGTTTAAAACAGTGATATAAATATACACTCATTGCAAGGTCAATAAAATATAATTCATTTATGTCTCTTGGTTAAAATTCATGATCCAGTATCATTGTCCAGTCAATTTCATAGTCCTGTATTTGTTGCACTGCCTATTCAAATGCCTGTTTGAACAACCAGGTCTTCACTTTCCTTTGAAATGCTAACAAGGAAAGGGGCAATCTAATGTCTTTAGGAAGGGAGTTCCATAGCCGAGGGACCCTGTCTCTCATCCCCGCCAAAGTATTTGTGACGCGGGCGGGATTGAGAGAAGGGCCTTCCCAGACGATCTTAATGTCTAGTAGGTTCATAGAAGGAGATACGTTCGGACAGGTAGGTTGGGCCAGAACCGTTTAGGGCTTTATAGGCTAAAGCCAGCACTTTGAATTGTGCCCGGTAGCAAACTGGCAGCCAGTGGAGCTGGCACAACAGGGGGTTGTATGTTTCCTGTTAGCAACCTGACATCCGTCCGTTGGACCACTTGAAGCTTCCAAACAGTTTTCAAAGGCAACCCCACATAGAGCACGTTGCAGTAGTCTATACGGGATGTAACCAGAGCGTGGACTACCGTGGCCAAGTCAGACTTCCCAAGGTATGGGCGCAGCTAGTACACACGTTTGCTGGTCTTCTTTCTTATTTAGATTTCCCCCTGTACACTTTTAATAATTCATATATGTTATATGGGTCTGCATGACCCATAAAAAGGCAGTGTCAGCGCCGCTTGGGCCGTTTGTTGACCTAACGGACCAAGCCCCGTCGCGCATTCAGATAAGAGCAACATCTGGCGGCCTTTGAACTGGAACTGGCGGGCTTTGATACGGAACGCCCTTTGATGTGCCAGGCACCTTCCTGAACTTTGATATGCGGAGAGGCGGATGGTCATCCCTGAGGAAGGAGGGGCCCAGCAGGGGGGCGGGCCAGGGAGGGCTTTTGAAGAGACTCTCGCGCGGGAAAACTTTAGTCTATCTTTGCTTGCTTTGGATTAAGGACCTATTAAACCACTTATCCTTCAACCCCGTTTGGAGTGAGCCTGATTTACTAGACCCCCCTTGCCGGAGCTGACAGGCAGTATTAAAATGCAACCCCCTTTTTATTGCATCTGAAAAAATTGTACAGACATGTTAGGAAAACAAATATTTCCTGGACAGCTTCTGCCTCTTTCCAAATAAATGACAAAAGACCTTGTCTGGCATCTTGTTAGTACCAGGAAAGCCCAGAATTGCAACCCACCCTACACCTTCATAGTCGACCTTTTAGGTCACTGTGGAAGTCAAGACTGCATTTAGCTGCCCTTACACATCATCACCATTCGCTAGACATGTTGGAATAAGATGCTTACTGTGGTAGGGACATGGACAGATGCTTCTACAATGGTCTCCACTGGTCATTAAATGGTCACAGAGAGGTAATGCACAGAGCTAAGAAGCAAGCTTGCAACTGGGAGAGGAGATGCATTAGTAGAGATGAGAATTCTTGATTTCCTCCCTTCCTGATGTATGTCATGGAAAACGCATCAATATTTCTTTCCGCAGTTTCAAAACACCCTGGATTTCCTCCTTCAAATGATGTTAAATCCATTACACCATTTAAAAACTGTGCATTTTCAAGAAATTCCTGCAATTTTACTTAGATCTGCACAATGTTTTGAAGAACAATTGCACAGTTGTGAGGCTGCCTTCACTCCTGGATATTTTATTAAAGACAGCACAGGAATGAATGGGTTATATACTAGGAATGAATAAGTAAAGCTGTATAGCATACTGGAGCTTTGGGGCTGGTTTTCTAATCTTGTTTGACAAAAGGCATACACAAAATACACACTCAATGCCCATTCATCATCTAGAAACCCCAAACAATAGACTCCCTGAGGTCTAGGTTTGCACTCTCTTTTTAAACTTTCCTGTCTACTCTGATGCCCTGATTTCTTCTCTTCCCCGCAAATATGCTTCATCTCCACCAAGGCTGGTCTTCCACTCTCATTCTTGGTTGTTGTTGCTGTTTTGTCTTGTTTTGGGGTGTAATGTTCTCCCTGAACTTTAGGTTCTGGGTCTGTCCTCACCTTGCTTCTTTACCTTCTCTGGCATTACTTCGCGGACGAAGATTCTTAGGAAGGACTCATCCCATGCTTTCTACAAGCGTGTTGTGTCCTTTGAGCCTGTGCAATGGATTTTTCTGGTGGAGCGCAGCATGCACAGAACTGGCATCACCCTTTAAA
The DNA here is from genome assembly GCA_030556195.1 of Anolis apletophallus. Classification (NCBI taxonomy): domain Eukaryota; kingdom Metazoa; phylum Chordata; class Lepidosauria; order Squamata; family Anolidae; genus Anolis; species Anolis apletophallus. The sequence continues at coordinate 122,216,388 of JARBWK010000010.1, forward strand.
CCAAAGGTTCACCTGCCAGGGCCTAGCAAGCTTAGGACGGTGGCAGCGAGGTCCTCAGGTCATAGGTTTGATTTGAATTTACTTCTCTAAATGGTTGACCTTACAGGGTTAGACAAGCACCATCTGCCCGGGTTTGAATTGAGAGTTTTCCTTCTCTTAGGATGTTTGCCAAAAGGCTAGAGAGCCCATCCTACCTGTTGACGCTCTTTGTCAGACCCTTCGGTTGTGACCTGTCTGGCATGGGAGGCCCTACTGGTGTCTATTATGCCACCACCAGCATAGCTCACAACATCATTAGGTTACGCATTAGGTCATGACAAGGGGGCGCCAATGAAAAGGTATTCTTTACCTTATAGCTTTACCTTATAGCTCTTTACCTTATAGCTCAGATTAATGGATGTATCACAATACTCACCTATATTGATGTAGGCATAGGACAAGGATACACAATCTTCCATTTATATAAACAAGTCGTAAGATTAGATAAGAATAATTGCAGGATCTGCAGTCTACCAACACATACATGATGTGCATTCTGCTATACTTATTTGCATATATGAATATTGATCTGTGCTTCTTTTGACAGGTAATCACTAGCCTACAACTCCCTTTATCAGCCAATCAGAGTGGAAACCAACATTCAGCCACTCTGCTTTGGGGCCAAACCTAGCCAGCCATTGGATTCAAATCCTGCATTTGAATCCACTGACTGGCAGTTTCTGCCCTGCCAGAAGAAAATCCCAATGCAAAAGAAGATAATGAGAAGGAAGCAGCCACCCTTTTTTAGATGGTGCCTCCCATGCTGCGCTCTCACCCTGCTACACAGCCATCCAGAAAGCTAGGCATTGAGCTAGCTTATCCTAAACATGAATGTGCAAAGCAGATTACAATTGCACTGGGTCTACAATTATGGATAAACAAAGGAAAAAGGAATGACATAAATAATAATTACATAGTTCTGAATTGAAGCCCACTTTGTCTTCTTGGAATATGGGATGTAGAAGAACAACTCAAGGGAATGATGAGAAGTCACGACATGGGATAATAATAATAATTTATTTATACCCCGCCAACATCTCCCCAAGGGGATTCGGGGCGGCTTACATGAGGCCAAGGCCAACAACACATCAATAAACAACAAAATAAATAAATAAATAAACTTTATTTGTACCTCGCCACCATCTCCCCAACGGGTACTTGGGGCAGCTTACATGAGGCCGAGGCCAACAACACAACAACAAAATAAAATCAAACATCAAACAATATAAACAATTACATAAAACATAAGCTATAAAATACTACAACCAACAAAAATTACAATAAAATAAAACCATTCATGACACGAAACAGTACCACATGTACAGATTAAAATAGAAAAAAGGGATAAAAACAGGGGGTGAGATAGCAGTGGTGCAAATAATTTGTGAGGGAGAAAA